>CAXKWD010000008.1:129560289-130160289 GCA_964059195.1 Ectobius pallidus | reverse complement strand
CTTACTTACTTACTTACTTACTTACTTACTTACTTACTTACTTGCTTGCTTACTCACTCAGTGGCAAACACAATTCCTAAGCAAGCTAAAGGAATATTACATATTTTATGAATCCCGGATGGACATTGCCGCGCTTACCTCAGCTTGCCATTCAGCCCTATTCTGTCCTAACTTCACCCAATCATCCCTCTCAAGTCCTACTTCCCTTAAATCTATCCTAATATTGTCCTCCCACCTTAAGTCTAGGTCTTCCAAGTGGTATCTTCCCTTCGGGTCTCCCAGTCAATATTTTAGAGATATGTATTTCCTCCCCCATCGGCGCAACATGTCCAGCCCATTTCATCCTCCGTGATTTAAATTAAAATAAGCATTGAATTCTGTAAAGGAAAATTCGTTCTGTGCGGATTTTCAGCTTTATTCGCTAACTTCGAAACCACTCGACTCGAAATTGCTGTAAATCTGTTGTGGTTTTTAAACTCAGAATTACCTCGATCTGGGATTCTAACGGAAAATTATGTAACTAACGTTATTACTTGGAATTGCATTTCTCTCGCATTATCACCTTTATATAATGGACAGAAATAATGCGGAAACGGGACACCACAGGGACGATGTGAGATTATGTAACCATTGCACCTAAATATTCATTTTTATTGTTCTAATTATGCACGTGAAGGTGTCGCGACCTCGTGTTGTGGTCTGCTGAGCATATCCGAGGACACTACGACAAATCTTCCGGTACCACTTCAAGCTTTGTTTTGCAGCTTCACAGTTCAGCATTTTAATTGCCATTGCTGATTATTGTACGTGCGTGTTGCAGTTCCTTATTGTATCCCTTTACAACTTTCCTAGTTCAGCTGACGCAATTTTATTTGCTGATGACACATGTATCGTTATTATTGTCAATCATAACTAGGGCAAAGCATTTAATTAACATAAAATAATGAACAAATGCGAAATAAAAAAATGCATTTGTGCCCTAAAAATAGTAAAAATGACAGAACATTAAAAAAGACCAAATTATTATCCGTGTTTCCTTTTATTATTTTTTTTTAGAATTAATGAGTGGATTTTAGAGAGCAATATAATGAATGAATGACAGTGTCTTGCATTTCAATTTACAATGATTTAGATTTTGATTAAGAAAGGCTGTTCACTGGTATTGTTTATCCTACTGTAGTTTTACTGTACACACTAAACCAACTAAATTAAGATTTGTATCCACAATAGGCCTACTCAATAAATCATGTAAGTTATTTACTATTTGAAAATTCTCCGAAGTGGACTTTCTTGAAATTGTGTTGTTAATATTACTTTGATATTAGTGGTGATTAGGCGGAAAACGCTTTATCCTCTATTAATCAATTGCACCACTACGGAAATGAAATTCATTAATGTCCTAGGTCAGCTGATGCAATTTTATTTGCTGATGACACAGGTGCCGATATTTTCACTCATAGTCATAACACTTTAGACCAAGGGTCTCCAAAATGAGGATGATTTTGAACATTTAAATAAGAAGGATATATATCCTACAATCAAAGAAGTTAAATTTCTGCACCTGGCCTTTCGGTTATTAGCCAACATCAGGACCTTAACATTGATAATTTGTATCATTTAAGTAAATTTCTCTAAAAGAACATTTAAAGACAGATAAAACTTTAAACATTAACTAAACATTAACGGACAGTATCGCGAAGCTGTCGACACTTCAGAATAAATCTTAAATTCTTACTTTAAATCGGAGTTAAGCAGTATTACGTTTCTGACAATTAATAGGGTGTCCAATTGTTTCGCTTTTTTCTCGGGATGGCCCCTTTTTTGTGGGTACGCCGTAGCGTAGTGGTTGAGGCGTTCGATTCCCGATTAGGTCGGAGTTTTTCAATTGGCCTAATCCTTCTGGTGGCACTATGGCCCTGGGGTTGACTCCCCTCTAACAGAAATGAGTACCAGGAGCAATCCTGGGGGTTTAGTAGGCCGGAAGGCCACGGCATGACAAATGTCTTAATTTCTGAGACGGATATGTTGAAAAATAGCCGAACACTTGCTATATCTGTTGCAATAAATATCTCCGTGAAATTTTGTTTTGTTCTGTAAACGGCCCTAGGGAAACTTACTTTATGGACGCGATTCGTATATTAATAGATCTAAACTACACATGGTATTAAATTATCTCACATGGTATAAAATGATCATATTTCTTGAGTAAATATTAAAACTGAACGAGTCAAGTTATATTAACGGTGCAATGCTCAAATTACTTATACTTGGGTTAAGATTGAATATGTTTAAAAGGGCAATGCGTAAGAACGTAATGCTTTTGGTTTATACATTGGACCTAATTTTAAAAATTGTGGAAGATTCGTCATAATTGCTACCTAAAAGGACTGTGGTTCAATTCCATATTGTTATTTATTTCACTGTGTTAATGTCAAACCCATTAAAATGCATTCTTGCAATATTAGCTACAATAAAGTTCCTTTTCGATATATATAAAAATGGTTGGTTCGATCCCCCTATAAATATTGTTCTGTAGAGAAATATTTCGTTCTTTAGTTGTATTTGCATAGTTATTTTGTGTTCAATTTGTTATTTATTCCGCAATGTCATATTTGCATTTGCATTGTCATTTTAAATTTGTATAAAATTGTACAGTAATTGTATTTGTGTTACATATAGTCAATTTTTTAATATAGCAATTTTTCATTGCTGCTAGCAATGCTGTCCATCAGCAGCCTTGAGGTTATTACCTTTTTTTTTAAATTTTACTTCTTTTTTCTCCTTATTCTCGGCACGTTATATTAGGAATAAAATATTTACAAAACACTACAGGCCTAAACTAAATTAACTTATAAGCGACCACAAGAAAAGGACAAAGCCGTAAGTTCACGAAGAAATTATGATTACGGGTATGTTATTCATAGAATCAAAAACCGTCCAAGAGTACAGAGACATCTCTCAGCGTAATACACAATTAACGCTGCTGTATGTCCGGCTGAACCTTTGAAATCATGCGACTGTGTTTGTTTTACTTCCCGACAGAATGTGCATGTCACCTCTTTCATTGCATCTACAGCAGGGGTGCTCAAACTTGAACTGCTGGCGATCTACCTCAATATTTTTAGACTACTTACGATCGACTCTGAGAGACTGCAAGTGTGTGTGATGCAGGGTTGTCGTACATACACGATACACCCTACCTACCTAGGTAGGGCGTACCGTAGCATATATAGATATTAGCTTTCTGCGCAGTATAGGTACATTATTTTAGTCAAGGTTTGGGTTAGGTTTAGTTAGGTTCTTCTCTACAATATCAATGAAAAAACTCATAGTTATTCAAAATTGCGAGTTTATTGGTTGTTACAAAACAAAAGAGTTACATATGGTGTTAAACTTAACTAAGGAGTGGCTTTGGATGTTGAAGCGTGGCACTGCATGTCCTCAGCATACTTTTCATAAGATGGTACGTAACCACTGAGTGCTAATCGCAAGCATGATGACATATGATCGTCAGTTAGTCGATTGCGATATTTTGACTTAATTATCTTCATTTCAGAAAATGCAGACTCGCACAAGTAAGTTGACCCAAAAAATGCCGTCAGTTGAAGGGCGATTTGCCTTACATTCGGATATTTATCTTCAGATATAAAACACCAGAAATTTGTATCAGATGCTGTAGCTTTGAGATGTATATCTGATATAATCAGCACCAACTCATTTTCAACAGAACATGAGTTCATATTAAACTGACTGGCTATTTCAGTAGCTAATTCCTCAATGTTTTTACATGAAAAAGGATAACTCATAAATGATGCTATAATTTCCAATTTACTGCAATCATGAAAACGCATTTCGAATTGTCCCAAAATATTTGATAATTCAGCCTCATACGTATCATAATTCAACTGAGGAATCCTTGCTTTCAAAGACGGAAAATGTTTCAGATCCTTTCTTTTCAGTTGATCTATCATAAGTTGCAATTTACTTTTGAATGCGTTTACTGCGCTAATCATCTCAATAATAGTTTTTCCTTTACCTTGAAGCTCCAAGTTAACGGTGTTTAAGTGCATTGTGATGTCAGTCAAAAATGCCAAATCATTTAGCCATTTTTCGTTTTTCAAAATCTGAGTGTCATCACCTCTTTCGTCTAGAAAAGCTGTTATTTCGGGCAATAATTCTTGAAACCTTTCTAGGAATTTTCCGCGACTCAACCACCTGACGTCCGTGTGAAGAACTAAATCAGTGTGTTCAGCTGACTCCCTATCTTCCAACTGCAACTGAAAGAGCCGCCGTTGCAAGCTACGTGCACGGGTGGAATTCACAATTTTTGTCGCAATGCCCATAATTTCCTCCGTGTTTAAAACTTTTGAACACAAAACTTGTTGATGTATAATGCAATGGAATGAAAAAAATGAAGGGAATTCTTCATTAGCTCGACACAATGCCACAAAACCGTTTTTGTTTCCAGTCATTGCTGGTGCTCCATCGGTTGTAATGCACACTAATTTATATATTGGTAGCTCGTAGTTTTTTACAAAATTGAAGAAAACGTCAAATATATCTTCGCCACGGGTCTTCCCCTTCAGAGGTATGATTGTCAAAAATTCTTCCTTAGCCAACATGTCATTGAATACCATCCGAATAAAAATACACAGCTGGGCAGTGTCTGTCATATCGGTGGATTCGTCGAACTGTAAAGAAAAGTATGTACATTCCATGATATCATGTTTTAGTTTATCTGCGATGTCCTGGCTCATGACTTCAATACGCCTTGTGACAGTCGGACGAGATAACTGAAGTTCTCTAATAGCAGACATGATTTCTGTTTTATTTTTAAAATCTCCAAATAAAGTCTCACCCGCTTCAATAAATGCTTCCTTCACCACCGATCCATCTTCGAATGGTTTCTTGTGTTTCGCCAATATATGAGATATTTTAAATGACGCGATCGTAGCAGCTTTTGATTGTTTGACTGGTCTTGTGAACATGGATTGTTCTTTTTTCAAACAAGATATCAAATCACGTACCTTTAGTTTTCTTAATTCACTCTGTGGCGGAAAATCCTTTTCATAGTTTTTATGAACCGTTTTATGATGCCTCTCTAAGTTACCACGCTTAGGTATTGCAACTGACGCACGACAAATAACACAAATGCACTTATCCTTCACCATACAAAAGAAAAATTCTTCCTCCCAATCCTTATTAAAATGATACGTTTTAGATTTCTTCACTGCACTCATTTTCCACTATTTAATAATAAACTTTGTACTTATCGACGTAGTATCGCCATCAAGTTACAATTCAGAATGACTCCAATTCCTGCAGGCGCAACATTTATATCGGCGTGAACGAAAGTCTCGAATGTTCCCGTCAAACGCGCCGCCCGAAACTAGACTGTACTGTCTCTCGTTGTTTCTAGACTAGACTCCACTGTCTAGTCTAGAAACAACGCGGCTTTTCTTTGACAAGTGCCGCGCGTTCCTTTGATAAAGCCACCTTTTGCCGCAAGCAGTGTTATTTTATTAGTTACCTACCTACTTATTAAAATTTTTTTTCTTCTCGAGATCTACTCAAAAAGCACTCGCGATCGACTTGTCGATCGCGATCGACCGTTTGAGCACCCCTGATCTACAGTAACCTATTACTTCGTTAAATGCTTACAATTATAGAAATTAATTAGAAATCACTCTCCATTTGCTAAGCATTAGTGATAAATAGGGGGCGGATTTCTATGACATGTCATATTTTACCCCTTTGCATTATTTCAGGTTTCCGAATAATTTAAACCCGATTCCAAGCATCCTGGTGAAATTGGAACGGCTTTTATTGTGCATATAACGGCATACCTAGGAAATTTTCCACTATTGTAGCATATTTAGTATGAATATGCATATTTAGATCATATTTTTGGCATATTTGTGTGCATATTAAAGACATTTTGAAGTTTGATATCATATTTTGTAAATTTTGCATTATAATGATACTTTTGAGAATTACAGATATTTTAAATAACTAACACTATATTTTAATCAAATGTATTGTAATGAAACTTTAAAAAAATATAAACAATGTGTAAGTAGTAAAGTCATATTTTAAATTTATTGGTCATATTTTAATGTTTTTAGGTCATAAATGCATGCATATATCCTATTTTTTTAGGTCATAGTAATCCGCCCCCTAGTGATAAACAATATAAGCCTAAATGCTATTTTGTTTTCGTAAGGTTCGTACATAAGTGCAATAATTTATACACATTTTAATATGAACGACAGCTGCGTTTATATGAATTTGTTCGATTAATAATTTTCGTTCTGAAACAACCGAGCAAATATCGTCAGTAAAATCATAAAATCATTTATATAAAAATATCAGTAGCATTAAAATTTTACTTTGATATGATACTAAAATTTTAAGTAAACTGTCAAAAATTTGACGGAAAATATGGGACATAATTATGTAATTCGAGCAAAATTGTGCACTAGATAAGACAGTTGGACACAGTTCATAAATTAGGTACTAGGATACAATGTAACACGATATGTTATAAATAATGTAGAGTAAAATCGAAAATCTGAGGTAAGATTAAATTTCAATTTAAATTATGTAAAATAAATTCAAAACTTAGGCCTCCAAAGACAGAGAGCGCTTAGAAATAATCTAAACTATTTGCTTTCTAAATTTTATAGAAACGTTGATCGTAAATGGTAGACTCGCATGCATTCCACATCTAATTGTTGAGATTCTGTAGAAGACAACAATTCTAATCATAAATTAGAAATCATAAACTGGAGGAGGAAATGTAGTGAAATGAATGAATTGGACCAGAGGACTGTTTTTTAAGACGGAATATTCAGGAATAAAGCCGAATCAAGAAGATCTGATAAAATCTCCACTAGGAATGAGTCTATGCTCAAAATTTTCAAAGCACGAACTAAGTTACTATTCCATCAACAATATAATATTCTAACTTATTTATTTATTAATGTGTTTGCCAAAAAGACATAGAGAATAGAAAAACCTTGAAATGTGAAAATTTCGAATGTGTAAGCAGTAAAATAGGTTTCTGACATTTGAAGCTACATTGAGATTTGCAACACGGGATTTGAACTAGGGACCTCTTGAATGTGGTTTTGAATCTTTCAGCCAATCTTAGGGTGCCACATTCCGAATTTTGATCAAGTAGTGCTTATTGCAGAATTAACTCATGCCGGACGCTAATTTATCTTTTTTGAGGGTGAAACGACATTAATCGTCCATAGCCTAAAGAAACCTGCCCGCTTGCTGGCTGCGACGCTCGCAACTTGCTTGCCTGGCGTTCAAGCGGGTATGGCCAAGCTAAAAGCGAGTTTTGTACACCTCTGCCGGATAGCGAAAGGTCTTGGGTTCAAATCCCAGTGCAAGAGATATTCTCATGTAATGTCCAACATAGACAATAATCTGTGGTTCATAAATGCATATATATCCATCTTGAATATTAACTGTACAATAATGGTGGAAGCCCGGTCTCAAAAATCACTAATTAGTGTGCTTCACAGTACTGCATATGACATAACTTGTCTATCAGTGAGGTAGACCATTAAGGGCAATCAGTAATAGGAGAGAGGTTCTATCTGGCGCTGTAAAGTGAACTCTGGCTTAGCTCAGTTGGTAGAGCATTGGCATGGATAGCCAAAGGTTCTAGGCTAAAATCCCAGTGTAAGCGGAATTTTTCTCTTATAATATTCTCATAGTAATCTATATTTAGGCCTACTATTTTCTTTATTGTTGATATTATTATTGTCATTATTGTTGTTATTGTTACTACTATTACTTAGTTTATTTTCATGATTTAACTGTCACGTGTTAAAATGTCGGGTTTACCGGTTGACTCTTGCAATAATTCTTTCGTGTGCATATGCGTGCGCTGTCTTCTTGAATGATAATTCAGTTTGAACGATTACGATATTGGGTGACATAGCGATGATAAGTTATGGAAAGTAAACATGTCTTACAAGTCCGGGGTTTGCCTTTGCTAATGAGGAAGCAATGAAAAACCCACGTCTAATTGACAGGCCACGAAGCTTGAGATTTGAGCCCACGACGCCACGACGCCCGTATTGGTTTTAAGGTGTATGTATTAGGAGACAACAATAATTTAATATGATGGTTTTCTTGTTACCTAGCCGTCGCCATAGCTCATGCTTAGCGCGTGGACGTGGCACGCAATCGGTCCTGGGTTCAAGTCCCTGGGCAGGCGGGCGTGGGGGACGACAATGTAACTTACGGGTTTTTCTCGGCCTTCTATCTTCAAGGGCGCATGCCCTGTCTTATCGTTTCTTGTTACTATGGGAAGCAAAAGAATAGCATTTTTTATTCATTAACCTACTCTTCCATGTCCTTTATCACTATGCAAATTTCGGTGGACATTGGTTAATCGGTTTAAACGTGATAACGTTTTGAATAATTAGCCATTTTGGGGAGAAACGGAGCTCTGCTAGTTTCTCTCCAATTATACAGTGCGTTTCACGTAAGAGTTGGCCAATCTTTCGGATTTCTGCGTCGCGACGGCCACAGTTCTTAACTCCCGAGCGATCGGGTGAAATATCGACCCATGTAAAGCCGCTGACGTAATGATTCAGGTTCTCACAGTTACAGTTAAAATTACAATGAAAATAACCACTACCTCATCACAAGAGATGTTGAGAATATCCTCCTTTTGCATTCACACAACACCGGCACCTTTTTAGGGAATTTTCTTTCACGCGCATAAGTTCAGCTTCCGAGACAGAGTTCATTTATCTTGTGATCCTATCTTTAAGTTCTTCTAATGTGTGGGGAATTGACCTATACATTTTATTTTTCAAGTTCCCCCATAAATAATAGTCACATAGGCTACTGTTAGAAGAACTTAAATACAGTATCACAAAAGAAATGAACTCTGTCTCGGAAGCATAGGCGTAACCAGGCCGACCATATGGGGGGGTTATAACATTCAGGAAGAGGGGGGTCCGGGGGTCCTCCCCCGAAAAATTTAAAAAATGAAGATGCAAAATAACGAGTTTTAAGCTTCCGGGGCCTTCCCCGGAAAATTTTAAAAATTAAGACGCAAAATAACGAGTTTTAAGCTTCCGGGGGTTCCCCGGAAAATTTTAAAAATTAAGACGCGAAATAACGAGTTTTAAGCTTCCGGGGGCTTCCCCGGAAAATTTTAAAAATCAAGACGCAAAATAACGAGTTTTAAGCTTCCGGGGGTCCTCCCCCGGAAAATTTTAAAAATCAAGACGCAAAATAACGAGTTTTAAGCTTCCCACGCTTTATACTTGTATTAAGTAATTTATGGGCAGACTTTAAAAAATTATACAATTTTCCTTTTTTTAATCAATGGGGGGGGGGGGGGGGGTTCAAACCCCTAAACCCCCCCCCCTCGGTACGCCTATGCTCGGAAGCTGAATTCATGCGCGTGAAACAAAATTTCCTAAAAAGGTGGCAGTGTAGTGTGGATGCAAGAGGAGGTCATTTGCAACATCTCTTGTGATGAGGTACCTTTTTATTTTCATCGTAATTTTATCTGTAACTATGAGAACCTGAATCATTACACCGTTAGCGGCTTTATTTGCGTAGATATTCCACCCGATCGCTTGAGAGTTCGAGCAGTGGCCGCCGCGAGGCAGAAACCCGCACGATTGGCCAACTCGTACGTGAAACGCACTGTATATAATGACGATTGCACATATCGAAAAGTTATTATTTACTCAGAAACAATACAGTATTATTAATTCATGCTTAATATTACAGCTTCAATTATTATTTTCGATAAAGCACTGCAGTTTAAATCTAAAAATACAGAAAGTAATACGACGCGACATGAGTACCCAAAGTTCACCTGGGCCGCCGGAGCGGAGAGCTGACTTGCACAAATCGCGGCAGACATGATATTTAAGTGGAGGTGAAAAATACATTGGTGAATGGGAATTTACGTTTGTTCTTTGAACAATTAGTCACTAAAAATGCTTGTAAATGCAGACCATTCAAATCGCCTCTCATAATTTCCTCACCCGTTCACGACATGACTTAACACTATCAATACCATCCCATCGTACAGCTCTTTACTCGTCTTCTTTCACCATTTCCGCAACACGATCTGCCCGTGAATGTCAGGGACTGTCAATATCCCAGACAATTCAAACGAAAACAGTTTTAATACCTTACTCACTCAGGCTTATCGCATTGTTCATAGAGAGTTATAAGGTGCAAGATTTCTTTTTATGATATTATATCATTGCATTGTGTTTTACTATAATAATAATAATAATAATAATAATTATTATTATTATTATTATTATTATTATTATTATTATTATTATTATTACTATTATTGTAATTTAATATCTTTATTGCTCGCTCCTCGCACGTAACGGGCCCGGATTCGATTCCTGGTCGGGACAAGTTACCTGAGTGAGGTTTTTCCGGGGTTTTTCCTCACCTGTGAGACAAACGTCAGGTAACTTTAGGCCCTTGTGGTCCCCGGATATCATCTGGCCGTCATTATCATCTCCATCCCATCGCCTTGTTCGGAATGAGTGTGTGTGTGTGTGTGAATGGTGTGTCTCGTCCTATGTGTTTGTGTTGTCTTGGAGGTGGCCCCGGCATTGGGGTGATCTCTCATCCGAGGAGGCCCTCCATGTCCTTGTCTGGTCGAGAAAATATGTCTGTGTTGTGATCCATAGTTCATTCCTTGTGATCCATAGTTCATTCCTTGTGATCCATAGTTCATTCCTCTCACGACAGGTTGCGGCGCGGGCCGCATAAAGGTCCCTATAAGGAAAAGGTAAAACCACGAAAGAGAAAGAAAATATTTTTAATGCTAGTACTTTTTTTTTCTTACTGTATTTTCCTGTATTTTATAGTAATATTGTAATGTAGTTTTGGAATTCCTGGTAGAGGAAGAGAACACCTGTTGGTATTATCTCTACCAGGTTAAATAAATTAATTAAATTAAAAGGGGTGGGATCTTGAATACGAGTGGTCTTTCAGAGAGGTTTCACTTACTCCGAATTGTTTTGAACACTACCTATAGTTTAAGAAGATTTTTAAATAAAACTCTTAACTTTTTTTGACGTCAGCTTTATTACTGATATTCTACTTCCATATCTTCTGTAAAAGTGTTTTGTTCTCTTCCTTCTGTGTTTTAGAATCGCGGATGACACAATAATAATTGAAAAGTGATTCTCGTGACGAGGAAATGGGCAGTATGCGTGACAGTGAGTTGGTGACCGGTAACTACTGTACTCTGTCATCACAAGGACGTGAAACCTCTCATCAGCCAGTGGCACACTAACCAGCCACAAGCCTGTCCATCTTGCCGCTCCACTCACTGGTGAGTACTTTTTTTTTTTTACAAACATTCTGAATAAATTTTTATCATCTGGAAAAGTGTCGGATATGGGATACGTAGATTGATAGGCACTAACTTTTAAAATTTATTGGGGATGCTCACGCTGGAACGGAAAATCACATTCAAGTTTAAAATAATATATACTGAAAATCCTTCATTACAACAAACGACATTATTAATCGATAGACGTAAATTTTCTGACTAGTTTGTTCAGTCAGTAATTAATTATTGCAAGGGCCGAGAATTCGATGACCTAAAAGTACTTTAAATATGAGCTATAAATTGACCACAAAAATACAAAAAAAAATGATCTAAAAACTAAGAATAATGGTTCGAAAATTTGTATAAAAATACTAGTTTATTCATCAGATTTGTAATTACTTAAGTGGTGCATAAGGTTAAATGCACACAGCAAACGCCGTCTTTCTGTATCGAAATTAAAATAATAATAATAATAAGATCGATTTATTTATGCTTATTTAGAGTAATTAAATGCACAAATACCCTATATAATGCAAGACACAACACAGAATAATAAAATAATGACTTTATGTTTTTAAAAAAAATTGCCTAAAAATATGAAATGTGTAAAAAACAGATCGTATAATAACAAAAAAAAACCTAGTAATGACATTACATTCTAAACATTGTCCTAAAAATTAAATATGGGGGAAATGACCAAAAATGGTCCTAAAAGTTACCATTTATATGATCTAGGAGTTATGATCAGAATATCTGAACTAGTGTGCAACGTCCATGATGTTCCAGTTAAAAAGATGTCATCAAAATCCGGGCCCTGATTAATTATTGCATTATTAACAACACTGCCATCTTTTTTTACTATTTCTTTTCTCGTAGATCGTAGAATTGCATAGGTAAATAGAAAATATCATTCTGATTGGATATGTACTGGAGTTACTAATAATCCATGGCTATGGGAAGGATTAATTTCAAAGTTATAATATGTTGAAATTTAAAATTTTTTTATATTAATAAACTCTTAACATATTGTGCCACAGAAGGGCACCGTTTTGTGAATTATTTTTTCATTGCAAATGTCTGCCTGCAAATATTACTTTTAGTATTTAACTCATTTGCTATTTCATCCAAATCTAATCGAATAGCTCTCTGTGGTAATGAATGATTCGTTCATTGTTTACCCTTTGTAGACCTAGTGCAGGATTTACCGGTAAGTCTATAGAGAGAGGAGAATGATCGTTCAGCAGTCGAGGTAGATAATGGTATTTTTTATTAAACTTATCAGCATAACCTTTTCATAGTAATAATATACATTGCATTACATAATTATTCAACTAGGTCCGACTGTCGTGTTCCTCCGGGTTTCCTTCAATATGAAAATACACTTTGGATGTAATATTCGGTTAAAACCTGTATTCTTTTAAAAAAATTAACCCTTTCCATATGCTACATCCAATAGTGGGGGAGGAAGGAGATTGGAAAATCTACCACGATCTTTCAACTTCATTGGCAGTTGGCAAGATTGGAAATCGTGGTCAGCGTGCCAATTTGCATTGCCGATATCGATTTCCTTGACAGCAGCCGCTAGTACTTTTATCAAGTAGTTCTTCACTTGTCCTCTCGAGGCCGAATGCACCCCGTTCCTTATCTCCCATCACAGAAGAATTTAGACACTAGGGATAGAAACTGGGACTACATATCAGTAGTCGGAACGCTAACGTAAATGCGACTTGTAGGCCTATGTAGATTTACTTTCGCGCAAGAGGGTCAAAATTCAGGCAAAACGGCGACGATTAGGCTTATTTGCCAAAGCTGTAGTAAGATGCTTCGTTATATAACTACAACAAACAAACAAATTACTGTTCCATCAGACTTCCCGAGTTGTATACGCCCAGTTTCCTTGTGGTTAAAGCAAGATCTGAAGATCAAAACACTGAATCTATCTAACCTATATAAAATGACTTGTGACATTTATCATCGCCGAGCTGAAGCCGCTAAAGCTATAAATTTGAAATTTCATCAGTAGTTTTATTTCATAATGTATGTATTCACCAAGAAGGGATTTTTCAAAATTTGACCCCTAAGGGGGGGTCGTAAGGGAGTAAAAGTTTATCTGTCAAAACAATGGTTAATGATTCAGTTGACTTAATATTTGGTAAAAATACTCCAAAATATAGGTAATTAAACATTTAAAAAAATCATCTCCTAAGGGGGTGAAAAGGGAGTATAAATGTTTGAATTGGAAACATACTTTCTTACAGTCGGATTTTCTTTAAACTTGGCATAAATACATTACAACATAAACATGTTTTTTAAGCATTTCCCAAAGTTCAATCCTTAACGGGGTCAGGTTGTTAAACGTTTATATAAAACCTCTTTGTGGTGCTGCATCCCTGAAGGGACTAGGCCTACCATCAGACTTCCGCGTCAATTACAACAGGTAGATGGCAGGATTGGGGCATGTGGTCAGCACGCCGACAACCGCGGTCGTTAATGATGGTTTACATTGCAAAACATTTAGTGGTTGTAGAGACTTAAATCTTGGTGAACACTCTCCAAATCGTAAGTAATTAAATAAGTATTTCTTATTTCTTTGGAAATCAACCCCTAAGGTTAAAAGGGGGTTTAAATGTTCATATTTGAAACAATAGTTTTTTATGGGATTTGCTTGAAACTTATATACATTCTGTAACACAAAAAAAAAGAGTGCGTGGAACACCACGTGACAGAAGTGAAACGTTTTAATTTTTGGATTTTTTTCAATTTTGCATGATTGGATTTTTTCAATTTTGTATTGTTGGACTATTTTATATTGGGTTTTTAGACTTTTAAAATAATCTATTTTGGATTTTTTATCTTTTATTTTTTTAAATTCTGAATCTTTGATTTTTAAATGTTAGATCTTTGAATTTTTTATTATTTTTATTTTTAATTTTTTTATTTCCGTTTTTAAATTTCGGATTTTTTATTTGTTAATTTTGGATATATTTTTTTTAATTTTGGATTTTGAGCGTAACACTAATTTCGGGACGATTTTGAGCGTTACACAAACTCTCGATTTACCCCTACCGCGGCTAAAGAAGTTTCACTTCAAAAATTGAACACGTATTTGAGCGTTTCCCAAAATTCAACTTCTAAGGGATTCCTAAACGCAAAGAGGTCATAAGAGGGCTCCAGGTTTGTAATATTCGTACACTTTCTCATTTACAGCATTGGTCAGTAATTTTACAAAATCAGTAAAAGTTAAGGATTGGGGTCAGTTACTGAGGAATATCCTTGGTTCATGAAGTGCACATGCAAAGCCCAACTGATAAGCCAGCTTCGCACAAGTAAATGATAAACACAGTATGTCACAATGGAATATTCCATAAACAATAGGCCTATGATATTCCTGCGCTCGAACACTGCACCTTATTATTACATGTTCATCATACATGTCGATGCATTAATACGTCATCATAAAAATTACAGGTTATTTTAGGATTTTCCCAGAGAATGTAACAATAATTGCTTTCAGCAGCTTGTCGTGGACGAAGATCTGGTAATACGGTGCCGGCTACTTAACTAGCTTATCCTGTAGTGTATCCTTTATCGGACAGAGTAGGTAGCCTCTCTCGAGACCTCTGTAACCAAGTTGGTTCCTCTTTGGAAGATTTATAGGGGCATTCCACTTCAAATTTGAGAAAATCAATGTGAAATTTGTTTTATTCAAAGTAAGAATATAAAATACTAGCTGGTCATCCGTCCTATGTAGGAGTGAAAAGTAATTTACACTGCTTTTATCTTTACCCGAGAAACAACACGAAGAAGTAACCATAGGCTACAGCAGCGTTTCTCAACCTTTTTGAATCCGAGGACCTCTAAAATGTCTGAACATTTTTACGGACCCCTAATTTTACATCCCATTTTTAAAAGTAGGCTATACGTAGGCCTATATTCTTAATATTTGGGGTTTTAATTATGTGTCATTATAACGAAAAAAATCTAAATACTTTTTTTAATTCGACGAAAACGCAGTTATTGAATTGGAAGTAAACTATTGACAGTAAAATTATATTTTGAACAAACTTTCATATTTATTACCAATTTGAGTTGGCTATACGTAGGCCTATATTCTTAATATTTGGGGTATTAATTATGTGTCATTATAACGAAAAAAATCTAAATACTTTTTTTAATTCGACGAAAACGCAGTTATTGAATTGGAAGTAAACTATTGACAGTAAAATTATATTTTGAACAAACTTTCATATTTATTACCAATTTGATAATATCATAAGGAATTATGTTATTACTCAATTTTAATGAGACGGTTGAGCCTGTCGCTTCTTGCAGAGTTCCTGGATATCTGGCTCAATGTTAGTCAAATTTAGTCAAAGATCAAGGGTTTGAATGAAAGAGGGAACCATAGACGTCAGTGCATCAGGGGTTTCAAAATGTGGTTCGTAACTGCAAAAGAAAGGAAACTTGCAACAGGTCCTGTATTTTCGAAGATTTTAAAAACTTTGACATCTAGTGTCCATTTTTTGTTAAAAATTTTTACTTTACTTTCCACTTGCTTTATGATATGTTTTAATTATACTATGCGGACCATCTGCACCATCTTCGCGGACCACCGCACAGGTTGAGAAACGTGGGCTACAGCAAAGGAAAGAAAAATAGATAAATAATGGGAAATTATTCCGAGTTCTGGAAGGATTAAATGTTCACTTTTAGATACTCAGAAATCAAAATTGATATTTATATAAATAAATAGGATCACCAAATTCGTTAGATAAAAAAAGGATGTTTTTATGTTTCGATCTGAACATGACTAGTAATAGTAACTATGAGATAATATGAACCAATTCTGTTTTGGTTGATTGATTAATGTTATGGTAATTTAACGTCCGGTTGTTCTGCAACTTAGAAGTGTGACCGTCGCCGGTGTCCTGGAATTTTATCTCGCATTCCTGTAAATCCTGTAATTTACATTTTTGTAATCTACAGACATGGGCCGTCATGGTTATGCACACATTAATGACATCGACCTGGGCCGGAATAAAACCCGCGGCCTTGGGCACAGAAAATCAGCGTAAATAGGCTATTGACTAAGCCACCCAGGGGACTAGACCGAAGTAAATCTACTGAAGAGTGGAGCGTAATGTGCGAACTTCTTAATAAAGTTCTCGCACGATATCTGTGCCGATGAGACAGTTACTCTTTAGAGAGAGACATGTTATTGTGCGAGAGAGAGAGGTAGCTTGGCCTTTACAAATAAAAAGGAAGGTATTGTTGTGCGAGAGAGATAGTTAGCAGGTCAATCGACGCAACAGTCCCCACGAAAACGTAATGCAATGACTTAGGCCATCGGCACAGATATCGTGCGGGAACTTTATATACAAATGAAAAGCATTTAGTAAAAACTTTTCTGCTGTATATAGGTTAGTAAAAGTCTACAAAATAAGTAAATTCAACTCCTGAAGATAATAAATATGTTTTGAAATATGTTACGACAAGACTTTTTCTTTAAGAAAGGATGAACTCATTTCACTACTTATTTTTTTGCCGCCTGAGAGATACACGATGGGGACTCCTTATTCAAAAATTTCGACGTTTGAGCCTATTTCTTGGCTGCCATCTTTTTGAAATAAGAGCCAGGGTTCTAGCTGCTAGGTAACTTCCGTATTTGGCAGGACTATCGCTTTTATTAAGAAAAAGTACTATCTACCCAAACAATTAAAATGTTCGAAAATACCCGAATGATTTGGAAACAGGCCCGAATTCGCCCGAAGGCGGATTGCATAATCTTAAGTGGCTTACTGTTATACTATATCCCATTCTAGTTTGATCCTAGTCAAAACAAAGGGGAGGAGTACTCACAGAGAGTTCGCGGAAAATTCGCATCATGTGACAAAACGTGATTGGTTAATGTCATGCGCCAGTACCAAGGTGTGGCTAACGAGTGTTCTTAAGTTCATGCAACAATAATATCAACATTTACACGTGAAGTAACAAACTCTCACTGGCATCGTCATCATTATAGTATATCAATTAGCAAACAAAACAAAGGATTCATTGTTCACGACGACCCTGCGGATCAGTTGTACTGAGAATAAACAAACTAACATAAACACTATGAACACGTGCACTCTCTGTGAGTACTCCTCCCCTTTGTTTTGACTAGGATCAAACTAGAATGGGATATAGAATAGTAAAGTTCAGCTTCCTGTTTTTATTCATACAGTAAACAAAGACAGCGAGAAGTTATTGTTAGGAAGACAAATTTTTCAGTGTAGTATTTCATCAGTACGCTCTCATCTTAGCACATGTTCAGGATAACTGCTTTATTCGCTAAGTCTTACAGACGTGAATGATTCCCAAAAATAGCGACAACTTCTTATGAACATTATATTTTTAATGTGACGATTATATACTTCAATTCTAAAAAAATATACTGGAATGATCATTTCATAACTTGGGAACAGATCTGTGACATCACGAAGAAACTAAATCACCTGACTGGCTGTCAGTCATGTTCCAGCATGTTCCACGTTTACTGGTATATATTACCAGCATACTCTGTCCACTCGACACTTCAGTTTCCCTGAAGATGGAGGAAGCATGTTCTCTGAAACGTCGGAGATTTTTCAATCACTCACCTGGCTACCAACCCGAGAACATTATACTTTAGAACATACGCCAAGAAAGCCTCAAGTCATTCATCATACTGTGTATATCTGAGAGAGTATAAGTTATTCTGTATATTAGTCTTATGGGACCAGTTGGAAATTACACAGTGTTATTTTATTTGTATTTATAAATTCGTGTTAGGCCTACAGCTTAATACAAGACGGTCAAATTAGAGGTCATAACAACATCCTATGCACCTTTAGATTTCTTAATAAAATATTCATTTTTAAAAGGAAAAATAATGTTAAAGGACATTTGTTTCTGCCTTATGTAAATACATTGGCCTTGACTAACACAGTATGTCAGAATGTTGTAATAATAATGGAGCTGATGAACTTCCTGTCTTAAATGGGGATTTCCTTTTTCTGACATTTCCTTGTAATTTTTACTTGAAAATGCATTTTTATGTATGCATTCTTAAAAGAGTTTGCTCTTCAACCACAGCAAGATAAATACTAGTGGCTTTAACCCGGGAAGTCCGGGTTTGCTCCTAGGAGCCGAACAAAATTATTAATCCTTTATATTTTTCCATTCAGCAATTTTTTAGGACGGTCCAATGATACAGGATATTTCATCGTCCTGATTTAACATAACATTTCAGTCACTTCTGTAACGATGTTTACGTTGGAATTTGCCTTCTTGCGCAGAACTCTATTTTGTTAAGGTAGCAGAGATCCTCGTTGACTGAATCACCGATTAACATTCAACTACCATACTCCTTGTTATAGTGGTTGGTGTGTGTGCCTTTGTTCAAAGTAGTTCTTCTACTCTAAAAACTAAACTCCGTGGCGCTACATCCCTGAAGGGACTTGGCCTACCACCCGACCGCTGCGTCATCTCCCATAGGCAGATGGCAGGATTGGGGGGCATGTGGTCAGCATCCCGACACCCACGGCCGTTAATGGTGGTGTTCTTGACCGGAGCCGCTACTTCTCTATCAAGTAGCTCCTCAATTTGGAATCACGAGGCTGAGTGCACCCCTACCAGACCTCCCTACCTCAGAAAAATCCGAGGAGGTACCGGGAATCGAACCCGGGCCGACGGATCTGTAGTCAGCGATGCTAACCACAAGACCACGCCGGCGGACGTTCTTCTACTCTGCCTACCTCCAAAATAGTCTATGATCAGTTTCGTCAAACACAATCAGATTGAATATAAGTAGATACAGATTGTGTTCCGTTTATAAGTACAGTATAATGAAAGAAATAGCTATAAGATCTGAACTAATACGAATCTATAGATGAAACCGATTGCTATAAAGAGTGAAAAGTGGGAATTTTCGTTACCTTATGTCGCATAAACCTCAAGATGGCTGCCATTAATGACACGGGAATTGTCCAACCCGTGTTCAACCTCGACCCATGTGTTACGTATGACACATCTGTGGTGTGACATTGTTGACAGCACTGTGAATTCTTTCTTGAACATATGCATTCATGAACCACAGATTATTGTCTCTGTTAGACATTACATGTTAACATTATAGGATAAAAATCCCTCTGACACTGGGATTTGAATCCACCTTTAGCTATCCGTGCCAATGCTCTACCAACTGAGCTAATCCAGAGTTCACTTCACAGCGGCAGATGGAACCTCTCTCCTATGACTAATAATTGTCCTTAGTTGGTAGAGCATTGGCACGGATAGCCAAATGTCCTGGGTTCAAATCCCAGTGTCAGAGGAAATTCTCTCCTACAATATCATCTTTCTTGAACGTCTGCCAAATCTCATATTGGTGTCCTGCAGACCTGGTCCTTAACAAACCCCCCCACAGGAAAGAATCAGTTGGTGTTAGGTTTCGTGATCTGGCAGGCCGATCTATCTATCATTCGTCTAAGATTATACGAACAGTGTTAGGAAGGTGTGGTGCAGCCCTATCTTGTTGGAAAATTGTTCCAAGAGGGAGTTAAGGAACACCTTAAAGCAGCAACATTATCCAGGTACGTGGTTGCAGTGACCGTCTTAAAACAAAACAAAACAAACAACAACAAAAAATACATATGATTCTGTCACACATGGTCCCACACCAAACATTCCATTTAGGGGAATCCCATTGGTGTACATTACGACCCCCAGATGCGACAATTGTGTCTGTTGATAGAATTCCCCTACGAAATTATCTGCGCGATGCATAACTCTTCTAAAATTAACATCAACAGTTGATTTAAGATGATTAACCTCCTCTTTAAAATGGGGCCAACCTTAATTTTATTAAATTTAGTAAAATGATATAATTATCTGGAAAAAGTATTCTGTCAAAGGATGCTTATCGAGATATTATAGGCTACTGTTTATCCATCTTAAATTTCTCGCACTGACAGTTTGATTTCAGGTGAAATTCTTTGTTCTAATTCATTGTCATTGCCGAAGAATAATCTTGTACTGAGGATGAAGAAACACTTTATATTAATAGGCTATATTCAAGTTTTGATCGATTAGTTATCTATTTTGTCCTTAATACTTTTTGAACTTCTATAAGTCAACATACAACAAGGGGAGTTCTAACTTTAAAAAATAAAAAAAGAATGGGCGGTCCATGCTTTACAAAGTCTTAAGAAGATATTGTAAGTGAGATGTTCTTATATAAAAATATGCCTATCACGATGTTGTAGAGGTATCATGCCCGCCTCTAAATCCGAGGGTCGCGGGGTTCAATCCCGGCGCAGTCAATGGATTTTTCAGGACGTAAAATCCTAAAGTTCGGGAGTCCATGTCGTAGCCTACAGAACTCCAAGTCTAAATTACAATCTCTGGACAAAATTCATCGGTCAGTTCACATCCAAGTAATACCTTAGATCAGTGTTTCTCAACCTATGGTGCAGATGGTCCGAAGACAATTTTAAAATGTCATAAAGCAAGTGGAAAGTAAAGAAGTAAAATTGTTTCACATATTTCTTTATAATGACCTATAATTAATACCCCAAATATTAAGAATGTAGGCCTCCTTTTAAAAGTGGGATGTAAAATTAGGGGCCCGTAAATTTTTTTTAGACATTTTAGAGGTCCTCGGGTTCAAAAAGGTTGAGAAACGCTGCCTTAGATTATTCTCGATGGTTATGAGGCGATGGGCTGCCCTTCTGCTCTTTCTCTCTCTCGGAAAATAAGCGTAAGCAAATTAGTTTAGGTACCGAAACCTCCATTTGGAGGCCCTATGCCCCCAACCGAGGAAGGCTACAAGGATATCCGAATAGCCCGTCTCCTTAGCCGTGGTAGTTAAGGCATATTGCTCTGGAGCCGCGGTGAAGGAGACTGTGGGTTCTAGTCCCGCCTTGTGCATGGGTATTTGTGTGTGATACGAAAAAAGGAAACAAACGGTAAATCAAGGTAAAACAAACAAAAAATACAATATAAAATAACCTTTATACTCCAAGGCAATCATTCTATCAAGCAATGTAAATCTAGAAACATCCAAAGTCTGCATTTAAAACTGTTACACTTCTTCCGAAGTTGCGTGTGTGAAAGTTTCATGCCATTCCGTGCCCTGAGGACTTGGCCTGCAAATAACACTGTTACCGTTGTAAAGAACTGTATAGGTCCCTTCCCTTACCATATCCTATTACCTACATTTTGAAGTCTTAAATAGGTTGTTCAATAACCATAGCATTTATTGTATAGCTCAGAGTGCTTCATCTCTATATGAAGGCTTTGTTCTTACAGACTGACAGAGAATCAACGTAGATCCTAACTATAACAGGCAGAGACTTGGAATTTTGATAGTACCTTCGTTTCATAATGTAGATGCTCACTAAGAAAGGATTTTTGAAATTTTTTAATTTTAAATGCCAAAAATTAAATGTTTTTGAGAATACTTTATCCCTTTTACTTTCTCGCTTATACGGAGTATAGAGAAAGTATTGTGATCGTGACAAAAAATCGAAGTCGAGATAACACCGGGAGAGCATGTTTCATGAAGCCTAGAAACCGAAAAAAGTATTTTTGGAATGACGTCTGTCCGTCTGTCCGTGGACAAGCACAGCGGGTAAACGGCTCGTATTTACTTCATTTTTTGAAATAAGGACTTTTTCGAAATTTAGTCGAACCGCCCAGAAATTTAGCTTTACAACTGAAATATTAAGGGGACTTTTCATGAAAACTTTTTAAAAATTTTTGATTTTTGAAAAAATGGCTCTAACGATTTTAATAAAAATTTAAAATTGGAAACTCTTATCTATGAGTAATAAAATGGCTATATCTGTATTTCTGCAAAAATGAATTAAGGGGTACTTTACTCGTATCCATTTTCAGTTTTTCTAGATTATATCCGTTACAGTAGGTGATACATGAAAACCTACCACAGTAAAGTTGTAGAGAAAATCAAAATGAACATTTTTTGTTTAAAAAATTTCTTTATATATTTAATGGATATCAAGATAAAAACGAAATAAGTACAGCTTAAATGCGAATTTCAGAACATATCAATTAAAATATGAATGGCATTTTATTGCCACTAGTAACAAGAAAACTATAGGCCTAATCTACTTATAGTTGTGAAATGCAATCAGTTTAGCTCAGTCGCAATGAACACATTAAACCAATTACAGCGAGGTAGTAGGCCTATGGGCTAACAGGGAAGAGGTCCTGAGTTCAAATCAAACCTCGTGGCCGCCCAAATTGACTAAGGTTTTTCATGGTTTCTTCATTCGCAAAGACAAACGCCGGGTTTGTAGGACTTGCTTATTTTCCATAACTCATCGCCGCTACGTCACTGGATATTATAATCGTTTAAACTGAATGCCACATACGAAGACATCACTAAACAATAGAAACAGATGACGCGAGTGATTTGTTACAATAGACTAATGGTTCACGCAAACATACTAAACACATTACATGACCTACAATGCAGTTAAAGCGTGCAATATAACCTAAGTAGGAGTAGCAGTAGGACCGCTGGCGTGGTCTTGTGGTTAGCGTCAGATCCGTCGGTCCGGGTTCGATCCCCGGTACATCCTTGGATTTTTCTGAGGTAGAGAGGTCTGGTAGGGGTGCACTCAGCCTCGTGATTCAAATTGAGGAGCTACTTGATAGAGAAGTAGCGGCTCCGGTCATGGAAACCACCATTAACGGTCGTGGGAGTCGGCATGCTGACCACATGCCCCCAACCCTGCCATCTGCCTGTGGTAGATGACGCACCGGTCGGTTGGTAGACCAAATCCCTCAAGGGATGTAGTACCACGGAGTTTAGTTTTAGTTTTAGTATAGCGAAATTCAAATATAAGTCGCCCCTTAAACTCCGTCCATTCGATATTCACATTTGCATTTACTGTGTGATGTATTTTGTTTCTGAGCGAAGCAGAGTGACCAACTGTCCTTGTATACTGTCGCAAGTGCCTTGTATTCACCTCTCATATAGCTTAATAATGCATAACACTAACCACATAGTTAAGTGCGCGAAACGGAGGCGGCAGCCGTAGCGAAGCGCCCTTGCATTTTCGAATAATTTACGATACACTGTTTATAGGTTTTGAAAATGTGGCATATTTTCTATCCCGCAAGGTTTGTCAGCCTATCACCTCTCGCCTAGCGGTATGACGTCACACCTCCAACGTCCAATCACGAGTTTCTTCATAATACGAGGACAGAAGAATTCGCTAGATCGTGGTAGAAAAGAAACTGCATCGGTGAGGGTGGGTTGGGTGGGACCGATTCATCCCAAGCTGCGACTTATATTTGAATTTTCCCGTAGTAGTAGTACTAATAATATGCAGTTTTACTGCCATTGACTATTATTATTACTATTGTCGTTATTATTATTATTATTATTTCACAGTAAAAGCATTGAACATAAAGATCGACCCTGAAGCTTTCCGTCCTAGATACTTGTAAGTTTTATGAAAATGTATTAAGTAAAATTTAATTGTCTCTTTAATTTTCTTTTTTCTGTACTAGCCTTTAACACGTATATGCGAGAAAGTTTGTGCAACATATTTTTGCACCATTTATTTACACAGAATTATCAAATCCAAATCACAGTTCACTCGACAATAGTATTGTTGGAATCTTCACATAAGACTTTGGAAATAAATGAAACGAGACTTGACAATCGTTATAATAAAATTGTTTATGCATGATTTTGGTATGGTTCATGAATCTATGGTTTATTTTAATCGTTTCATTTCGTATTTGTATGCCCATATGGCAGATTATGATTCGTTTTGTTGTTTGTTTATTTATATTTTTAACGTTAAACAATATAATTAAGAGTAAAATGATTTAATTCTTGCAATTTATGTAAAAACGATGTCAGTGTTAATAAATGTAATGTTTTAATTATTTTTCTGTTAAATAAATGATTTAAACACAATATCTAGCAGTCGAGTAAGTAATCGCGGGCGAAGCCGCGGGCACCTGCTAGTACTGTATAAGAAAGTAGAACCGCAAGAACTTGAGAAAAAGTAAAGAAAATTATTGAAGAAAAGTCTAGAGCACAGAAAACTATAGGTGAAACATGGAAGAAAAGGAAAAACGTAGATCTCTAAACTAAAAGCATACTGAAACGATGATGGACACAATGCTAAAACGAAGACTGAAATTCTACCTACATTTAGTGACACGGGCGAAAACAGTTTCACCAAAAAGATCTTTGAATACATTGCAGGCTTAAAGGTAATTTTAAACATCCCTGGTTCTGTTGCCATAGGAATTCTTTGGGTTACAAGTTAGGTCAAGGTAAAGTTAAATATTACATAAATAACCTAGACCTGAAGGCAGAGGTTTGGGGGGGGGGCGGACTGGGGCTTTTTGTAAGATAAGCACACGAAATTCTTATCTTGCTAGTAGGATATAATGATTATTAAAGAATTAAATATTATGTTGTCAACAGAAAACCTGGAGATTTAGAATTACAATGAAAATAACCACGTACCTCTTCACAAGAGATGTTGGAAATGTTCTCCTCTTGCATCGACACAACACTGGCACCTTTTTAGGAAATTTTCTTTCACGCGCATAAGTTCAGTTTCCGAGATAGAGTTAATTTCCCTTGTGATACTGTTTTTAAATTCTTCTAACAATGGCCTATGTGACTATTATTTATGGGGGAACTTGAAAAATAAAGTATTTAGATCAATTCCCCATACATTAGAAGAACTTAAAGATAGTATCACAAGAGAAATTAACTCTATCTCGGAAGCTGAACTTATGCGCGTGAAAGAAAATTTCCTAAAAAGGTGCCAGTGCTGTGTGGATGCAAGGGGAGGACATTTCCATCAACTCTTGTGATGAAGTACTTGGTTATTTTCATTATAATTTTAACTGTAAATGTGAGAACCTGAATCATTACACCGATCGCGGCTTTATTTGTGTAGATATTTCACCCGATCGCTCGGGAGTTGGAGCTGTGCCCGCCGCGACGCAGAAACCCGCATCATTGACCAACTCTTGCGTATAAAATAATGTGTTTTTATATTGTTCACTGGTAGCATTACAGATATGTGAAGTATTAATAACTGCATATTGATACTTTGACATGACCAGTAAAGAGCTGACGTTTTATTAGATAAAATCGTCTCCTTCGACCCTTGCAAGCATATTATGAAGTAAATGGTCGTGATGATCGATATCCGAACATTAATAAACGTTATTGGTAAATATCAAATACGCGTCGGGTGACTGAAATAGTCTCTACAAATTGTATTTATTGTCATTTATTTACGATGTTTATTTGTAATTAACAACGTGCAGCGTTTGTTTGCAGTTTATTATACCCCATGTCTAACGTTGTTTACGCTAATATTTACTATTTTTAAAATAGTTAAAACCTTGTAATGCTGAAGTGTTTCGTCAGCTTTCTAGATATTATAATTTAAAACTAAAGTATATTAAAATCTTCTCATATTCCAGAACGCCATTTAAGACATCAGCATATAGTCACTTTAGCGATTCTCATTGGTGAATTTGGTATGATTAAGCTTATTTATTGCTTGCGAATGTTCTTACCAAATTGCTACTAAAGATCTCGCACGAAATCTGTGCCGATGAAACCGTTACTCGCTAGAGAGAGACATGCTATTGTGCGAGAGAGAGAGGTATCTTGGCCTTCACAAATAGAAAGGGAGGTACTGTTGTGCGAGAGAGATAGGTAGCAGGCCAATCGACGCTACAGTCCCCACGAAAACATAATGCAATGACGTAGGCAATCGGCACAGATTACGTGCGGGATCTTCTTATTTTACTTTAAGACACTGCACGGAAAGTATATGTAAATGCTGGAGTGCTATTATTAAAATAATGCTTTGAAATACTTGTTATAATGAATGCAGCATGTCTTAAAAACATAATTTTGGTAATTTCAAAGACTAAAGTAGTTGGTTATTTCTCCATTCGTTGTGTGGAAATGTAAATTATCTCGGCGTGAGGTATTTTATTAGCATACAACAATACTGAGTGTTATTTCAGCCTCATTACTATTTCCTTTGTAGCATAAGAGTGAATGATAAAGTACCTCCTCTACCAGACTTTGGGAGGTTATACCAAGTTTCCGCCTTAACTATGTCCCAGGGGCAACATATGCTGTCGTAAAGATGCCTTTGAAACAATCTCTAATCCGAATTCGCACAAGTTCTGCAATTTTTGTTACTTCCCCAGGTTATACAATATTTCACTTAATATCTTCCTCTGATTCTGAGCATGCGTACTTCTTGCCTTATTTGGCGAAGTTGTATCTGTGCAGTATCTGTTGTCTCTCTAGATTATATATAGGCCTATAAGTGCATTTATATATTTATTAATTAATTTATATTTCTAATTTATGTAGTTTAAATAAAACATTACATTTGCACTGTAAAAAATAAAAATACTTTTCATAAATACTCAATAAAATAAACATTATCCCAACATCTTCAATGTTGTGCTTTCACTTAAGCTATTCAAATTTAATATTATCTGAAGTAGATAAGCTGGTTATTGCATGAATATTAAATTTTGGAAGATGGAATTATATATTTTTTTATATGGAGTGCTTGAAATGTAAAGTGGAAATAAAATTTATTTTTGTTTTGTTTATTTATGCTGCTATAACTAGGAGAGTTCAAATTCTTCAAATTTAGCTAATAGGAGATTTCAACTCCTTAATGTATACTTTCAAAATATAAAATTTTCAATAAAATGTTTAACTATTTAATTAAATTAATTTAGTTTTAGTAATCCATATCTTGTTTCACAACCTCTAAAACACTGTTCTATAAATTGTACTATGATGCAGAAGCACTCATGTTGCAATACATAACATGATTATTTTCGACACTTCCATATCTAAAGTGGCGTGCAAGAATTTATTTATCATCGAGTCATAGTGGTCTGTTTTGTTATTATGCACTTTCCCTACACTATCTTTGACCACTGTACTTTACTTCCTTTTTATTGCAAAAGTTTGATTCGATTTGCAGAAAAAATAAACAAATAAATAGAACATAAATAATCTCAAAACGAAATCTATGCATCTCGTAATTTTTACTTTCTTTACCCGTAGGCCTACCCGTGGGGAAAATTTGGTGAGTTTTCAGAATACATACACGTTCTGAGGTAATCTGATCTTAAAAATACAGAATTAACAAACATGTCTTTGTGTGTGTCTGTGAATCAGTATATGTAACTCGAGAACGAAAAATCGTATAAAAATGAAATATTGTATTCGGGTTCGATATTTTTTGGGATGTTACAGGAATGTTATTGGCGACTGTCTCTGCTAGGGGAAGGAAATAGCATTTTCTCCGACTTTCTAAAAAAAAACTGCTCTAACGATGTTGTTTAAATTTTGCACACAATGTGCTTAGACTGAGAGGCAGAACTTTTATTTAGAAAATATTTTTCGAATATATATATAGTTTGTGTGTGTGTGTGTGTGTGCCCTCCCTTACCCCCGGAGTGCTAAGCAATGAAGCTTATTTCCTCCGGTCAAACCAAATTTTGGTAACCATTTGTTTGATGTATTTACCTAATAGTGCCCTTATGTACATCCTGATGGGATGTATGGTGTATACTTGTGTCATTGTGTATTAGCACGGGATTGACGTTCTTGCCATGAAGTCGATTGCTTGTCGTTAGTTGACTTTGTTTAGTATCATGTATAGATGCATTCTAATGTATGCAGTAGCAGTGCGTGTATCTGTGTGAGGGGATTATTAGCCAGTCCGGCATTTGCCTATGAGCAAGGGAAACCCCTCAAAAACCTCGCTCGGACTGGGATAGTGGGTCAGTGTGTGTATGTGTGTGTGTGTGTGTGTGTGTGTGTGTGTGTGTGTGTGTGCCCTCCCTCACCCCCGGAGTGCCAAGCAATGAAGCTTATTTCCTCCGGTCAAACCAAATTTTGGTAACCATTTGTTTGGTGTATTTACCTAATAGTGTCCTTATGTACATCCTGCTGGGATGTATGGTGAAATTGGCATGTTTGAGCTGTGTACTTGAGTCGTTGTATATTAGCGCGGGTTTGACTTTCTTGCCATGAAGTCGATTGCTTGTCGTTAGTTGTGTTTGTTTAGTATCGTGTAGAGATGCATTCTAAAGTATGTAGAAGTGCGTGTATCTATGTGAGGGGATTATTAGCCAGTCCGGCATTTGCCTATGAGCAGGGAAACCCCTCAAAAACCTCGCTCGGACTGGGATAGCGGGCCAAAGACCATCTGCCATGTGTTGGATTATTCATGATACTCTTCTTTTTGGAAAATTTTGAACGTACGGAAGCTGTGTTTCTGAGTCCAGAACTGTAAGTCAGGGGCCCAGACTTCCTCGTCTGCCATAGCAGCTTCTCGAAGGAGACTGGCTTCGCGGTACCGAGGACAAGTGATGTGATACATGGTATCAGCTTCGCAATCTTCGCAGATGCATAAGTTATGGTCGGCAAGATTGAAACGTGCTAAGTTGGCGGTAAAGTTGATGTGGCCGAGTGACGAAGTGATAAAGTTTAATCCAGTGCATTTTGAGTCTCATGTGTATGTTGACCAATGTGTCGGTTAGCGGGGTGGCCACAGTATCTCATGAATCGATAATAGTGCCATCTGGTGATCGTAGACTATTAATGGAAGTTCGCGGGTGTAGTTTTTTTGTTTGTAGTTTGTAAACTAGTCCTCATGAATTTAGGACACTTTTTTCTGTTACAAAATTTTGCCAGATTTCGGTTTTGGCAAGGTATATGGCACCTGAGTACGTTCTTTTAGATTGAGTATATTCAGCATAATACTTGTCCCTATTTAACTGTTCGCGAGTTCTGTTAGTTTTTTGATACCTTCGCCTTTTGCTAAGTGTTTCTAGTCGAAGTTGGTCTAGGGTATCGCTCCACCAGGGTAACACTTTCTTCCCTGCTAGTGTCTTGTGTATACTCTTGCGAGCCGCTTGTGTGAGCAGTGGTTACAAGACGGATTTGTTCCACTCTCTTCCGTATGGAGTCCAATGGGGAGTCAAGGGGTTCTAATTGAGTGTCTAGTTTAGCTTTGAACATTGGCCAATTAGCATTTTTATGATTATATTTCCTAGTGCGGATTAGTGTCTTGACAATATTGTCAGTAATGACCGTTTCTAGTACATTATGCGCACTGGTTTCTGTTTCTGGTTTGACAGTCCATTGAACATCGCGGTGGAGCATGTCTTGTGAGATAAGAGTCACATCTATGAAAGATTGACCGAGCCTGGTTTGGAACGTGGGTACCGCATTGTTTCCATTGAGTGTGAACCAGCCCATTTGGGCAATCAGATCTTCCATTAAATTTCCATTGCGGTCAGTGTTTGATTTACCGTTGGTGTCGATGCGAACTATGATATTTGTTTGACTTCCTATTTCGCGTAATTTGTTTTATATTACTAATTCAGGGGGTTCTGCGGGTTGCAGATAAGCACTACCTAATGTGAATTCACCGATTTCGGTGACTATTTTAACGCAGGTTAGATGCGGGAAATTATAATGGGATTCCTGAAGGCATTCTGTGTCCGAATTTAGAATGATTATTCCGGTCCACGGGTATTCATCAGAGGAGTTCCCTGTAATTACTTGATGTTTACAGCTAAACCCGGTGATCTTGTTCCCATGGTAGGTGTAAGGTTCTTGAAATAGAAAAACGTCGACATTATGTTTATGAGTTTCTAATCGCATTTGATCGGTGACTACTCGGGTCCTGTCTGAATTTATTTGAACAATTTTTAGTGTCTGTTTAGCCATCGCCGTAGTCCATCAAGTCCGTAGTCTCTGTACAGTCATTTCTCTTGATGGACAGAGAAGGTCCATTCTTGTATGGCGGGCGTCTTTTTTGTACCTAGTACAAAGGGCACAAAATGGGACGGTCGAGTTGTTGTCGGGGCAGTCCTTAAACCGGTGACCCTACCTAGAGCAGTGGCCACACGTTTCTTTTCCCGCCGGGTGCCCAAGATTGTAGCAACGGAAACATCGCCCTGGTGTGGACTGGACTTCGACGCGATAGCGACGAAAACCGAGGAAGGTACGCCGTTTGTTAATGAGATTCTTATATATATATGTGGTGTGTGTGTGTGGTGTGTGTGTGTGTGTGGTGTGTGTGTGGTGTGTGTGTGCCCACCCTTACCCCCGGAGTGCCCAACAATGAAGTTGATTACCTCCGGTCAAACCAAATTTTGGTAACCATTTGTTTCACGTGTGTACCCAGAGGGTTGCCCATTTTTCATCCTTATGGGATATGTGGTGTTTATTACATGTTTGGGCTGTGTACTTTTTCCAGATTTAAATGCGCAAGTTTGACTTCCTCGCAGTAATGTCAGTTTTAGCTTTCTTGGTGTGTGGATTGTTTTGTATGGAGACGTTTTCCACTGTATGTTGCAGTATTTCTGTGTGAGGGGATTATTATTATTATTATTATTATTATTATTATTATTATTATTATTATTATTATTATTATTATTATTAAATTTTACAACGCTCACCTGCTCGTATGACAAAAATAGGCGGAAGGTTTTCAGAAATCCATACCGCAGATGAGGCTGAGTGCTTAGATCTCGTGAGTGAGCTGACAGATGTCTTGAAAGCAGGAACTGATGCGCCACATAGACTAGTAGAAATTTTAGGGAGGCGAAGACAGGACTGATCCGGCCACAACACAAATGGCAAAATCATATTCCGGAGGCCACCCGATGATACAGTCCAAACAACACATAACTCCAGAAGGCATATCTAGAATGATGCCAATCAGGAAACAGCACCAAGTCCAGTACGTTCATAAGTTTAGCTGCAACACACCCAACAAAGCGCACAGTATCTGTTTTTTTTATAAATGAGGGGAAGGGCGGGGTGTGTGAATTGCTCTTCCGCACCGGTCATTTATTATAAATATAATATATTGTTACATCTTTGTTTTACTTTTAGCTGTAGAACATTTTTCTACTCAGTTTCTTGTCACACTATACAATTTTAAGTACACTCATTGACTTAGATATAATATTTTCAGAAAACAAAAAATTACTTTACATCACATATACTTTTCTTTTACATTACAAATTTATCTTCTTATTGTTACTCAAATTTTAAAAGTACTGTACTATCCCAATTTCTTTTGTTACTTATGCAAATTTCTCAAAATGATTTTAGTTTCTTTCTGTTACTTTATCAAACTTCTAAAAAAATCAGTTTCTTTTTGTTACTAAGTAATTACTCTAAAATACGTACATCAGGGCAGTTCATCTAATGAGTGTGTGGGTTACAAAAAACTAAAGATTCCTTTCAATTAATGGGCATTGGAAGAGTCTATTACATGTAGGGCACCCTTTAAAAGTTTTAAATTAGCAAACAGTTTTCGGTAATTGAAAAATGACCTCTCGGGGCAATTCACACTACACATATATCTTTTTCTTTACAAAACTATCTAAAAAAGCACCAATTTTACCATACTCACTACCCTGTAGTTCACGCTTGGATTGAACCTGAAAGAAATTATTATTATTATGAAACAGGGTTTTTATAAATATAAACTGGTTGCTGGAGTATGGCAAAAATTTCTACATCTCGGCTGTACCGCCATATCAAGACAATACTGAAACAAGAAAAAAAAACAACAATATTGCATAATGTATATACTCAATGCTCTCTAAATCATTTAAAATACCTTAAAATAATAACTTACTCTTGTAAGATTTTTTGTTTGTTTTATATATGTTTTTTTTTTTTTTTTTATGATTCAAACAAACCATGACAGACATAATTAACACATATCAAAAGCAGTGTCACGTTTTCAAATTTAAATTTATAGTAAATATTAAATTTTATGATTAAGGTACTAACCCTTTTGCTTTTTTTATTATGAGTAAGTTAAACATGTACGTTACAGAACTGGCGCTATTTTAACACTAATGGAAAATATTCAACAACTACAATTTACTAATGAAAATATTTACTACCAAATGGCTAAAGGACAGTGAGTGCAACAAAACCCTTATTTCAGAATTACAAAACTGTCTAAAATACACCAATTTCACCATAATCACCACCCTGTATTTCACGCTTGGATCAAACCTGAAAGAAATTATTATTATTATTATTATTATTATTATTATTATTATTATGGAACTGGGCTTTTATCAATATACACTACTTAAAATTCTAACTTACTCTTATAAGATTTTTTTTTGTTTTTTTTTTTTTATGTTTTGTTTCAAACAATCCACTAACACTAACACTAATGGAATATATTCAACAACTACTATTTACCATTGAAAAGACTTACTGCCAAATGGCTAAAGGACAGTGAGTGCAACAAAACCCTTATTTCAGAATTACTAAATTGGGTGCCCAAATCATGCAAAAAAAAAATTACAAAACTGTCTAAAATACACCAATTTTACCATAGTTACTACCATGTATTTAAACCTGAAAGAAATTATTATTATTATTATTATTATGAAACTGGGCTTTTATCAATATACACAACCTTAAAATTCTAACTTAATCTTATAAGATTTTTGTTTTTGTTTTTTGTTTTTTTTGTTTTTTTTTGTTTTTTTAATTTTTAATTTTTTTTTTCAAACAATTCACTAACACTAACATTAACACTAATGGAAAATATTCAACAACTACTATTTACTAATGAAAGGACTTACTGCCAAATAGCTAAAGGACAATGAGTGCAACAAAACCCTTATTTCAGAATTACTAAATGGGGTGCCCAAATCATGCAAAAAAATTATTTTTTAAAAACTGTCTAAAATACACCAATTTTACCATAATCACTACCATGTATTTCACGCTTGGATTAAACCTGAAAGAAATTATTATTATTATTATTATGGAACTGGGCTTTTATCAATATAAACTTCTACATCTACTTCTACATCTTGACTGTACCACTATATCAAGACAAACTTGAAACAATAAAAAACACAACAATATTGCATAATTTGTATACTTAATGCTCTCTAAATCATTTCAAATACTAACTTACTCTTATAAGTTCTTTTGTTTTTTATTTTTTATGTTTCATCGCTGATAAAATAAGTCAATTTAAAGCATGAACAAGAATTTAACTTTCACTTATGAAAAAGAAGAAAATAGAAATTTGCACTATCTAGATCATAGTATTACTAGAGGAAACAATACGTTAACTTTTAACAAATTTAGGAAACCAACATATTATACAGAAGCATTAATTCGTAACACGTCCCACCACCCTCTCAGTCAAAAAAAAAATCACCGCATTTAACTGTATGATTCACAGGCTCCTTAATATACCTATGAATACAAAACAATATAATGAAGAATTAAATACCATAGTATCAATAGCCAGTAATAATGGATACGAAAACGACACCATACTTAAATTAATGACGAATCAGAAAAGATCACTGGAAAACAATAAGAATAAAATCTTAAACCTCATACCGATAGACAAAGGTAACAACAACAAAATTTACAACATTTACTTTCTACGGATAACAATATGCTCAAAAGTACTAAAATTTAGAAAACAACAACTTTAAAATTGCATATAAAACCAATAAGCACTTAAAGGGCAAATTATTTAGTTAGAAACAATGAAACTGAACAGTACAATCATAATTTCGTATATAAGCTGAAATGCGGTGAGTGTTATAAAGTATATAGGACAAACATGCAGTAAATTCACACAAATATTTAAAGAACAATATAAACAAAACAAAAGACTAGAAAATCTGCTTATGCCAAACATCTTTTAGATAAAAAAGAAAAAAACACCAAAGTAACTCTGATTCAGCAGACATTAGAAATTTTACATATCAGAACAAAGGTTATAAATTGAACATACTTGAAATACTTGAAATTTATAGACATAGACAACACACCCTTAATGAAAGTCCAATCATAACCTAATTATCACCTAAAACATCACCTAAATGAATTCCTTACTGTCCTACTCATCTGTCTGAACAGATTTATCAACTAGCGTTGGTCTCTGCATATCTGTTTCTTCAACTGTACCTGTGTCGATGACTTCCTCAATCTCTTGACTGTCCTTTTCAGTAACAATCTTGACTGTACAAGTTGATTCTGAGTGCTGGGTGGACAGTATTGCAGGAGAGCTGGTGCACCGGCGAAAAAAGACACTAGGATCAAAACATAATTCGCTGTCCTCTCTCAAGTCTCTTGGGGCGAGGATATCTCGTATTTCCAGCTCTACATTTGTGATAGTACGGGCAGTGATAGTACAGGCAGATATCACCAGGAAGACCTGTGGAAACAGAACATTAAAACAATGTATAAAATAACAAATACAAAATATATTACATTATATTTAAATATATAATTTTTACTAAGTTTGGTAGTATATGCGTTCTGATCTTAGTTACGTAAATTTACTGATCGGTTTTTCACGAATATATTTTTTTTTAAATGAGAAACTATACCAAAGGGAAAAGTGATTTTCAAAACATTTGCTACATTTAATGACGAGAAACGGCAGCTCTGTAAATTCATTTTAGACCCGCTGATGGGGCCATCTGGTTACTGTGTAGGCATTATAGAGGGCTCCAATTCCTTCTGACATACGTTGAATTTCCAACCAACATTTGAAAAAATCGATTTGAATTAGCTAATAGCTAACAATATAAAATACAAAGTCTCACCTCTGCAAGCATCTCCAGTAGGCCGTGAGCAATCAGGATGTAAACTAGAAGGGTCATTTCAGTTTTGCTGGAAAAATAACAAACATCTTATTGAAAGCTTGGGAAATAAATAATATTTACATGCAGGATTGTGTTCAATCTGAATCTGTTTCCTGTATCAGGAACGTCATGTAAAAGAATTTTCGATCGATCCTATGGAATTCAATTCTGTGAACTCAATCCTGGTGCACCTTCATTTGTACCGACAGCTGATCCGCCAGTTTATTAAAAACAAAATTACACTCCTGTAATATTATTATATCATGTGACCCTTTTATGCTATAATTTGTTCATTTTCACTACAAATTATTAATAAAATGCAAAGTTTTAAATCGCGTAATAAATATGGCGATTGTTTCCTCAGGTTAGCCAGTCACACAAATAGCTAACAGTAAAAACATCCCACAGCTTCCCATGCAAACACGAATTGAGATCGGGTTCACATCGATTTCAATCTCGCATGCATATCACGAGTAAACCTTTTACTATAAAACATATAAACTGGAAATAATGTAGGCCTAATATAATTATTCACTAGTAGTGTACTTACTGGTCCAATATACATCCCTGTACCACCATCGAGTAGAAGAGTACAGATATGAAGTTCAATGCGAGACTTCCAGACATCAGCCCAATGGAAGTGGTGGTGAGATCCGTTGTCCGTTCTCGTCCTTCCATAGCGCAGCTCAGCGTCTGATGTATGTACCATAACATTGCCATGATCACACCATACTCCAGCACGGTGAGGGAACCCGTGATGATCTGGCCCAGGACATTCAGGTGTTGAATCAGCAGCAGGAACACTGATACAAGTCGAGTCGACTGTAGAGCTGCCAAGATGACTGTAATTGCAGACATGACTTTGTATCTAACAGGCCACTGAAAGAAAGAAATGAAAAAAGTAAATTTAATCTCTTGAAATGTTTACTAGTCACTTAATTGAACTAATTTAGTTTTTGTGTCAGTGTGTGCATGTGTGAATATGTCTACTAGAAAATTAGCAAGCCTATGTCTTGCCGATTAATGTGGATTCAGTCTGGATTCATGTGTATTAATGTGGAAGCATGTGGATTCAATGTGACATAATTTTACCTGAACAATAAAGTCATTATGTTTTTGCTCAAAGCTAAACTGAAATTTTGACCTTAAACTTAACACTTACTGTAGCATTTAAACACATACCGTAAAAATGAAAGATGAACTGAGCAATTTGACTTTTACTTGATTACTGGAGCCATTTCGGTTATAATTCGTGTTTATTTTAGGTAAATTTCCTAAAAATTAGCAGATTGTTGTTTTCGATAGTAGGTGGCCTTTTCCCGCCTACTATATCAATTTCTCTTTACACGGCCAAGTACTTTCATATTCTTTGCAGAATTCAGATTGATACTCACTTCAAAACCCGCACTCCGCACTGTGGTGGTAGGCTGCGTGGCGGATTCTCTTCGATCTGGCTCTAATCTCACTCCGGACCCCGGGGCAAACCAATCTGGCTGCGATGTTGAAATCCATTGAAGATCCGGTGAATCCATCATTTCTGTTTGGTCGTATTCTCGTACAAGAAGTTGACTGTGAAATAGCTTTCTGCTCTCTCTGGAAACAAAGTGAAACACATTAAACTTACTGTAAATGAAAGCTAACGTTTAAATTCACACACTACACTAAAAATTAACTGAGTTGAGACGATTATAACAAAATAATATATAATTTTACTCACGAGTCACTTTTTAGCACGTACCCCCCCTTCAAAATTGAATGAGGGGTGATTTCTATGGAAACGCTTCCTAGAGCATCTTCCAAGATTACAGGGGATTGGCCCAGTATTCTCCTCATTGTTAACTCCATCTGTCGGTATTGGTCCAGCGTCCAATTGTTATAAACTTATAAGCTTCTCCGGCATTGGTCCAGTATTCTCCTTGTTATATCTGACAGGATGTGTCGCTGAAGCATAGATTGTAAGCAGTTTGTATACCATGTGCTAGGATGAAGACGTTCAGCAAGCATAATGAACTCGCATCCAACCCTGTGAATTATGAACACAATATTAGCAAATAGCATTTATTTCGCAATACATTAATGATCAAGGGTATGGGACTTATGGTAATGAAAAATACAGGAACAATAGACTTATAAAAAACTGATAAAATCGAACTTAGCCTGTATCTCGGCTTGAATGTTTCCAGCAGGATTTTTTTCCCTACAACATGTACTGAAGTCAAAAAGGGCAGCCAACAAGAAATTCAAGTGACAGAAATTAAAAAGATGAGAGCGAAACAAAACAAATTAAGTCTAGATTAAAAAAAAAACTATTAAAAATATAATAAGATAATAGATACCGCATTTAAAATAATTTTACGCTAAATGTGATCTCTAATAGCATACTGAGAGAAAAGGCATTGCTTAACGAAGTTATGTATAAATAGTTAGTTTAGCAGTGTGACTTTTCTGAGACCAGATATGATTATGAGTTTATGACATTACTGTATTGTATTTATGTAGGCCTAAATAATATTTACCGGTATATAAAATTTTTGAGTAGGGGATGAAAGTTTATTTTTGAATAGGGGATGTGTACACATGAAGTAAAAGCACATAAAATCTGCCCTTTCCTTAAAATTGAAGAAGATATAGCACCTTTTTACATAAAAACTACGACATAATCGAGTTTCTGCGACGTCATAACTTGAACCAGGGGCCGTGCCATGATAATTAATTTGATATCATGTATAGAAAGCGATGGAAATATGTGAACCGTGAAAAAACAGGCGAACACGAGCGACAATGGAATAATGTAATTTATGTCGTGTTGTAAATAATATTTTGATCTTCTCAAGTAATTAAGACATTTTTTGTGTACTATTTAGTGATAATTTTTATTTTCGTCCAAACACAAACCAGATTGTCATATTAAACATTGATCTTCTGCTATGGAGGCTACTTACTCTGATAAAGGGACTGAGTTTAGGAAAAATAAAAGGTACGCCTAAATAAAATGTCCACTTCTATTAAATCCACTCCTATTAAATGTGGTAGATGTCAAAACTGCTTGTAAAAAGCACACTAAAATACTTATTTGTGAAAGCTGTTATGGAAAGTGAACGTTTCAGAATACCTGGACAAAATGGTATCAGGAACAACTAAAAGAGCTAAAATTTTTGTTATAGCATGTGATAACAGTGGACATGTACTTTTTACTTTCTCGCATATACGTAGTATAGAGGAAGTATTGTGATCGTGACAAAAAATCGAAATCGAGATAACACTGGAAAAGCATGTTTCACGATGCCTAGAAACCGAAAAAAAGTGTTTTTGGAATGACGTCTGTCCATATGTATTGTATGTCTGCTTTGATACAGATTTTGAAACGACGAATTTATAGGTCAAAGCTGTGAAAAGGTTAATCTCCAGAGTTCTGTATTGTGTGTAACATGTACACTAAAAGCCTGGGCATTAAGGTGCTGTTTTACGAAAAACCTTAATTCGTGAACTTTGCCATTATCAAGTTTCATAAAAATCCGATAAAGCTTATTTGAGTTATGGCGCGTGCAGACACACGGACAGACAGACGTACGGACAGACATTTTCCGCCCCCCACACAATCTCATAAAGTACCGTTCTGGCACTTAATAACTAGCTCTAAGCAATGAATAAATCTGCCATGCACTTATTCAAGAGCAGTAGGCTTATGTACTAAAATCTAACCTCAAAAAAACTTGTTAAGACAAAATTTCCTTTGATAGCGTATGTAAGCTTTTTCCAAATTGATAAATTAATCAAAGTGATTCACTTTCCACAAGTTTAAGATCACGAAAACTGAATTACATGGGTTTGAGAATAATTTATGGGTCCAAAAACACTTATAGAAAAACACCTAATATTATCAGTAAATTTTATTAGTCTATGAAACACTTTGCTAATAATATTAGCAATATTTACTAATAGTTTAGAGCCATTTACTCATAACTAATATTATTATAAAATATTCTGCTGAAACAGAATAATAATAATAATAATAATAACTAATATTATTATGTATTTCTTAATAATAAGTTAAGAGTGTAAAAGTTCTATGAAACAGGGCCTAGGTATGCCTACTAATGAAACCCCGCGTGAAACAAGATGTTCCTTTAAAATACTGTAATGCGACTAAGAACGCGTTGGTGATAAATTTCATGTCATATCCCCGAGGAAATTAACTTGAACACTATTTTTCGTTTTTAGATAAAGTTATCTAGGCCTTCAGATAGGCGCAGGACATTTTGCTGAAAGGAACTAGTACTGGTACCGGTTACCTTTTTTCTCTACGTTTATGTGTCATTGTACTTTGATTAGCTTACTTGACATTGTAAAAGTGCTTCGCTAGCATTTGACATTGATAATTTAATTGAAATGAGGGTGTCAAGTACAACTTGCTCATATCTCTTCTATTATACCATTGCGAATTCCTCAGGCTCTGTTTGTTATCTGCAGTGGATGATAATAAACCTGTGTGAACACGTGCGGTTATTTTCACGGTATATCCATAGTACGAGGCGCGTCCAGAAAGTAACTTTCCCTGGGGCCTTTTACAGAAACAAAACACAATTTCATGGACATATATATATTCCAACAGATACAGCAGGTGTTCAGCTATTTTCAACATATTCGCCACCGGAATTGAAACATTTGTCATACCATGGAACCAACTTTTGAATACCTGTGTCGTAAAAGTCTGCCACCACTGTGTGACAAACATCTCTCTGTTATTCCCTGTCATTTCTTGGAAGGTAGGAAAAGATGGAAATCACTGGGAGCGAGGTCCGGGCTGTAGGGGGGATGTTTAAACACCTCCTAGCAAGTCTCCTGCAGAATTTCGGCTGGGAGGTGTTTAAACATTCACCGTAAAGCCCGGACCTCGCTCCCAGTGATTTCCATTTTTTCCTACCCCTAAAGAAATGACAAAGAATGACAGAGGTAGAGATCTTTGTTCAGAATTATAGACATTAAGATGGCACCAACTATGAGTCGTATTTGGAGGTACGTATGTACTGAAACTTAGGCATACCTATGACTGTCGTTGGTGTGCCGGAATTTTTTCCTGTAGGAGTTGTTTTATGTGTATGTAAATCTACAGGAATGGGTCTGTCACATTTAGGCCTATGCACACAAAAATTCCATACTTGGGCCGCGACCTTGGGCACAAAAAACCAACGCCATGCTGACAGCGCCACCTAAACCGACTATTTTTGAATGGATGTAAAGTTTTTTTAATAAAGGATTTATAAAAAATATATAGGCCTACAGCCCAGGAATGTGCTGGAGGGGTTGGCAAGAGCCTTTTGTTAAAATGTAATTAATTATATATTTTCCAAAACAAATTTTTAATCATTCTTAATATCACTTAAATTAAAATTAGAATTAATATTCCATTTGGTTGTTATACTTGCTTAACCCAGGTCAGTGACTTACGTGAAATATTGAATTTTTCATTTTTGATATGTATGAAATAAGTATTGAGGCTGACTTTTGAGTTTTTTAGTGTATTGTTGTAAATTAACAATTCTTTTCCGCTTCCTCTGCTTTGTATCTGGCAGACTTTATTGTGTATGAGCCCTGTGCTAAATTTTTGCCAGACTACAGTCTATATAATATATAATTATAGTATAGCAATATGACAAGACACTGCCAGTTTATATCACTTCAGGGAGATCTGAATTTACTTAGGGAATTTCGCGATCCATATCTCCAAGGAAAGTGTTTATTACGTGTCTAATACGGTTGCAAGAAGAATGGGAGATGTCATTCACAGCTGTGTCATTAACCAAACTTCAATATGTCTATAGCAGCGTGGTGCAGATGTCCTCAGACAAAATTTTTAAAAATATCATAAGGCAAGTGGAAAGTAAGGAAGTAAATTTTTTTCACATATTTCGTTATAATGACCTATAACTAATACCCCAAATATTAAGAATGTAGGCCTTCTTTTAAAAATGGGATGTAAAATTAAGGGTCCGTAAATTTTTTTTAGATATTTTAGGGGTCCTCGGGTTCAAAAAGGTTGAGAAACGCTGCTATAGCATTTATGTGATCATTTGATGAATTTATGTTTTAAATTAAAACAACGGAAACATCTAATATTATTTGAGCTTGTGTTTCCGCGTACATCCAACGCCACTTATTAACAAGACCATTTTCAATTGTGAAATTAATTAATGGTGGCCTTGCTCGGTTTGCCATAGCAACCGGGAGAAAAAAATCATTTTTATATTTCCAATATAACATATCAATTTGTCGATCCGCTCTAACATTACTACACGCAGAGATCTGATTTTTTTTTTACATGGGATAACAGAAAGGGATCATGAATGCATGCCTAAATGGGAAACATTGAATGGTCTGGATGAAGCTCACTACGCGGGGTTTTTTTTTGGGGGGGGGGCTAGGGAACTCTAATCTGAGGTCTTTCCCCCCCCCCCGGATGGGGCACTTTAATCGTGAAATGCGCCTCAAAGTTGGGTTTTTAGCGTATAATGCTGAGTCAATTGCCCACTATTATACAATCCACAAAGGGGCAGTAAAATTACAGATTTCCCTGTATGGGCCATAGAGACCGGGAGGTTGAGGCTCCCAGATTGAGACATCGGCACAGGCAGGTAGTAAGGTTTTCAGCCATACGCACCGACCGCTTTTTACCCCCAGGAATACTCCTAGTACTCATTTCTGTTAGAGGCTGAGTCGACTCCAGAGCCATAGTGCCACCGGAAGGATTAGGCCAATGGAAAAACCCCACCGACCTCATCGGGAATCGAACCAGCGACCTTCCGGATTGTAGCCCAGTTCCTCAACCACTACGCCACGGCGTACCGCAAACGAGCAGTAAAAAGTACATTTACTTTCATGTGCAAGCGTCTAAGTTGGCTAACGTTTACACAATTTATGCATTGTGGACTTTTAGTCTCTTCAGCCTGCATATGTTTTCACAATACAAAATCGTGGATTGCCCGTAAAATGTATGACGTATGGCAACCGTAACACCAACAGACAGACAGACAGACAGACAGACAGACAGACAGACAGACTTACTCACAAACATTTGAAGCGTTTAGTTTTATAAGGGTCTAAAATCATGAATGTGTAGAAAACAAGACATAGACGACGTGCCTGAGATAAAGGATAGTTTACACGACGAAATTAGGTTTCGTAACTGAGTTTCGCAACTGTTTTTTACTTGAATGCGCAAGCGCTAGATGTAGGCTACTGGCGACAATGAGTTAGCGACACTACGTAGTTTCGGCTGATTCCAACTTTTTACGAAACTATAATAGTAATTTTCAGATTATAGGCATACGCTTATTTAGCTTGTACGCATTTCGTAAAATGAAATGAGGAAGTGAGGAAATTGTGAAATTCCTGTATTAATACGGGTTTCAAACGTTTGTATGGGATTTTAACAACTTGAACTTCAGATATAACATGAAATGTGCGGTTTAATTGGAAAGAAAATGTGTGTAATTAGTTTCTCGAAATCACTTTCATGAAAGTGGTTACGAAACCTAGTGTCATCGTGTAAACTAGCCTTAAGACTCAGCACTATATCTTGAAATTTATTGCTACTAACGTGGCTTTCCCTGGACCTTGGACCCTTCTGAAACGCATTGATCTGTGTACATAGATCCATTTAAAACCATCACCTGAAAAATCATGATTCTGGCACTTAGACCCTTATAAAAGTCAACGCTCCATGTAGTTTAGGCCTTACAATGTGAGAAGCGTAGAGCAGCAAACAGTAGGGACTATTATATAGTTTTTACAACATAGTAAACAGTGATAATGATTTTCACTTGTTAATGAATGCAAAACATACTTGTATGTGAGGTGAGATATTTTACGGTCGCTTAAGGAACAATGTCACCGCTACTATAAAGCTTTTTATTACGTAAGATCCTTAACGACCTCCGTTGTTTAGGAACAATGAGAATCTTCACATGACTATGACAAAGACGAGAATAGCGTCTGCTATTCTTCGAGGATTTGGAAAATAGTCTTTTACATTTGAGGATACATATGCTTGTTATTCAACTTTACATAACATAACATAGGCTAATCATATTTTGTTCTAAAATGAGAAGCAAATGGAAACACACAATGTGTTTTTGCAAACTCCATCACTCGATCGTTATCAGAATTACAACATTAACCATTTTCCTATAGTGCATAGCTAAGTACGCCCATTAGTCAGGAAATTGATTAGTATGACCATCCAGTAACCCTTGAAATGCGCACAAACAACAACATCGTCAGAAGGAACAACAAATTCCTGCGAGTTTTTCCATTCAAATTTTACAAGTTCACACATTTTTTTATTCTTATATGCACTTAAGTTGGCACTTGCAGTTCTACGAATAATACATTTAAAAAAGCAAGAGATCGATTTAGTCTGAACATGATCGCGTCATGACTTTGGGAAATAAAATATGAACTAGGTTTAAGTAGATGGGATTGTTTAAAAATGGTATAAATTTAAATAAATATATTATAAATGATATAATATAAATAAATCATGTAAATAATATAGTCATAAATATAATACACTAAATAATATATATATACTAAATTTCTAAATTAATGTGTGTTTTGACAGATGTTATTCTTAGCAATAATGATTTTTGATAAGTGAAACTTGTCAAAAATCAATATTAAGTTTTTCGACAAGTGTTATTCTCAGCAATATTAAAAATTTAGTTTGTCCTGTACGCATTTCAACGGTTCCCAGAAATGTAACCTTTGCGCATTTCGAGTGTTCCCATATGCGTTACTTGTGCGCAATAAGTACTTTTAAAGGTAACCGCTGACCGTGTGCGTATTTAATGTGACCCCGTTTCTATTCATACCGGGTAATTCAGGAATTATGTTTTGACTCATTCTTTGTAAACTACGGAAGTTGGTATGAATTAGAAAGTACAGATTTGTAAGTGGTTCAAGAGTTACACTGAGATACTTGGTACATTTTTTTATTTATTCCTATAGCCCTTTTTTTTACAACTTGGCTTACCTCGCGACGTACGAGGTGGAGATAGCAGAAATAGCACTCGCATACTGCAGCCACTTAGTCGAGAATGTGATGAGGTAAGAATTGCATTATCCAAGCTTATTGTAGTTTTTCACATAAGAATTTTCAGTAGAATCATATGACTGGTCATCTGGTAGATAAGTGAAACCTATTAATGAAGCCCACCACATGATTGTAAGCTATAATGATATGAAATCTATTCTGTTCTATTCTATAATAAGATCAAGTGTTTGTCTGTCCGTTTGTTTGTTTGTTTGTTTGTTCTCCTGCCTGTTTTCGATGTCTAGCCAAATCCAGGGCACGCAGCGATCTGAAATTTTTAACAAAGAGGGGCTGATGTCCGAATGCACCTCTCACTTTCGTTCGCTAGTTATGAGCGGAAAACTGGCAGAAAACGACTTTTGAGCTATCGAAGCATCTGATTTCGCTGTTTTATTTCAATTGTAAATTGAATTTCAGGAGGTCATGCTCTGCCATAACAATCGCTAAAATATATAATTTTTTAACATAAATGTGTCGATCGCTTTTATTGTCCCACTCTTGATTCATGTGTGTTAATAACCTATCGGCACGCAGGGATCTTACCTTTTTACATAGGTGGACAGAAGAAGGACCATGAATGCCTGCCTAAATGGGAAGACATTGAACAATTTGAACAAAACTCACTTTGCATTTTTTTTTTCGCCAGAGAACTCGAATCTGAGGTCTTTTCTCCCAGGCGACGCATCTGAAATGTACCTCGAAGACAGATTTTAGCTTTTTAAATTATTAATAATTTAAATTTTTTATTAATGATTTGCGTGCAAATGTTAACAAATATGTTTTAATTATTAATTTAATTAATAAAGAATATTGATGCGCCGTTGGCATGAAGTGTTCGTAAGAGTCACCCATAATTTACATCATTTAAAAAAAAAAACATCTAGCGGTTGAATTAAGAAACGCGGGTGAAGCCGCGGGCACCTGCTAGTTTTAAAATAATATTCCTAATGTTTTCTTAACAATTCGTATCCCTCTTATTTATTTATTTATTGTACTAAGAATATTACAGGCTAATGCCCAATTACAATATTCTCCCTTACATAATACACCAGATTCAAAAATTCAAGTGACATTCAAAATAATTAAGCTAATGCTACAACAATAAGAAAAAAAACACACAGAAAAGAAAAACACAAACACAAAACAATATGACAATTACACAAGGGAACATAATATGAAAAAAAAACAAATAATAATATAATAGTTTTGGAGGAAAATATACATGTCAGAAAGATTCAAGTAAAGAAAATGACATGGAGCAAAATTTATTAATTATTATTTTAAAATTTTCAAATTTTTTTCACATATATTTTTAAACCGCTTATTGTTAGTATTAAAAATATCTATATTGTCCATTTTATGCAACTGATTGTATAGTCGGAGTACATTATAAAGAGGAGAATTATTATGAGAGTCAGTGTTTACTTTTGGGATGAAAAAAAGATTATGCAATTTATGAGATCTATAACGTGGAACATAAAAATATATTTCTTTGAGAATATTAATATCATCTATTTCATTATTAATTAATTTGTATAAAAACAACAATGCATGAATGTTTCGTCTGTGTGATAATTCAGGGATATTGAAATACTGTAACATAGTTGAATATGATTCAAATTTAGAATAGTAGTTAAACTGTCTGAAATACGTATATTTTAGAAATTTATTTTGAATGGACTCTATCAATTTCTTGTATTTAATGATAGTAGGATTCCAAATTAATGAGCAATATTCTAATTTTGGTCTGACAATGGTTCTGTATAGTCTAAATAATGTACTTATACTACAATATTTTGAGTTTCTGATAATAAATCCAAGATTTTTAAGAGTTTTACAAATAATATTATTAATATGATTCGAGAAAGTTAAATTATTGTTAAATAATATACCTAAATCATTCATAGTTGTAATTTTGTTCAACTGAATACCATTAATACAATATTGCCATGCAATATTATTTTTAGATCTAGAGAAAGTCATAATTTTGCATTTTTTAATGTTTAAAGGTAATTTATTATGTCCACTCCATTCACTTTATTTAAATCATTCTGCAGTTCCATACAATCATTAGGGCTCAAAATTATTTTAAATAATTTTATATCATCAGCAAAGGCAGTAATATTTGAAAAACAGACTTGATCAAAGATGTCAATAGGAGAAAAAATAAAGGACCTAGATTTGATCCCTGAGGAACACCAGAATTGAGTTATTTTTTTTGATAAATGGCATTTATATGTCACAACCTGTTTTCTGTTGCTTAAATATGAAACAATAAGTGTTAGCAAGGGTGAGGCAAAATTATAGTCCGTTAGTTTGTTAATTAAAATGTCATGATCTACTTTATCGAACGCTTTTTGAAAGTCAGTATATATCACATCGACTTGTTTTCTTTTATCTAATACTGATGAAACATAGTGTGTAAAATTCAAAAGATTTGTGAGCGTTGATCTTCTAGGCATGAATCCATGTTGATTTGTAGAAATATTAATTTTTACGTGATTGAAGATATGGACATATAATATGCTTTCAAATATTTTAGCAGGTGCTGATAATAAGGATATTGGTCTGTAGTTTTCCACTAATTTTGGGTTACCCGATTTATAGATAGGTGTAATTTTAGTAAGTTTCCAAACATTAGGGAATATATTCTGTTTAATCACAAGATTAAATAATATTTGCAAGGGTTTAATTAAATATTCTCTACAGCCTTTAATTATATATGGTGGTATTTCATCCGGTCCTGTAGATTTTTTGGGTTTCAATTTTTTTATTGCTAATTCTACTTCTTCTGAACTAATCTCATTTAATATTAAGGGATTTTTATTATCGAACTTAGAACTACAACAAGAATTTATTTTATATGTAGCAGGGGTATTCGTGTACACTGATTGAAAATAATCTGCAAATATATTTGCAATATCCTGTGGATTATTGAATGTATTTCCATTATGCTCGAATTCACTCGCTTCATGCGTAGACTTTCTCTTATTTTTAACGAAGTTCCAAAATTCAGAAGAGTTTTCAGATATTCTTGATTCCATAATGTGAATATATTGCTCATAAGCCACCAGAATATCTCGTTTAACATTTTTCCTAATTTCATTGTATTTTAATAAATAATATTCGGATAATGTTTTCTTTTTTCTAAATTTTTCTTTTAATCTCAAATCACTTATTATTTTCTTGTTAAACCAGACAGGGTATTTTCTTCTATATTTCTTAGTTTTAGGGATACACTCATCAAAAACTGAATATAATTTGTTGTAGAACATTTCAACAGCTGAATTGACATTATTAAATTCAAATCTTCCCAATCACATAAACTCAATAAGTTATATAGCTTTAAAAAATCTGCTCTTTTAAAATTATAACAATCACCGATAATACAATTTTTATTATTATTTACTTTTATCTGTTTGAAACTTATCAACAATGCAGGATGGTAATCATCAATTGGAACGAGCACTTCACATTCTTCTGTGACTACTACATTATTTATATTACTTATTGTCGTCCCCTATGTCACCACTATATCCGTAATGGATTTTTGAAATATTTCCCTTTTACTTTCACAAATGTTGATGTCCTGCTGTCTGTTTCCTGTTCATAGTGTTGTCAACTTACATAAAGGTCGTTCAGTTTTTATCTGATTAAAATAATTCTAACCAAGGACTTCACCCACTAACCATAACTTTATTATTAATTAAAAAATAATAATAATTTTGCACTTGAAGGCCCAATCCTTGTTTACTACCACTTTAAATATACCATTTTATTTTATTTCATTATTTAAAAATATATACTTGGTATCATTATAAGGAATTTACTTAATTTTTAATTAAATATTTACAGTACATTTTATTTTTAGTGCACTTAAGAAAATATATTTTCGGAAATGAGTCGCATGACTGATTTTAATAACTAAAATTTAATTTTTCTGCTTTTCAGAGTCATTGAAAACATGGTTCAAGAAACTAAAAACAGTAAAACAATTTTTACAAAAGATATTTAAAATAGGACATTTAAATTTTAAAAAAAACTCCATTTTATAACATGTTGATGTTTAGAAATAGGAATACAATTGCATATACAAGCAAACACACAAACATTTCTCTATGGAAAATTACATACCCCTCAATAGCTCAGCTACAAACGGGAATAATAGGTGTATAATGCTTTGCCTCTTACATAAATAGCATTTACACCATATCTACTTAAAAATTGCGAAATCCGAACTATCGGTTTCTGACATAACACTACAGAATTCCTTTCGCAATTTTAAAAATTAGTTATGCGATAATTTTTTTGGTAAGTATTTCCTTCCACTTCGATAGTGTGCATAAGTACGTTGTTGACTATGGCTACTTGAAGATAGTGATATACCGGAAACCGATTAAGTTCTGCCATACCATAACTAAAAGCTACACGCATGCTTATGCACACGTGTTAGTTGTACTTCTTGCCTGGCTGGGCAGGACGAATCTACAGATGACACGAAATCAAATAAGTTCTCAAGAAATCATATCCCAGAAACATCCTCACTTGAATAATACTTTATTTTATCGATAAAAAAAGATAATTTCCCTGCCATAGTTGTGCCATTTCCCTATAGTTGTGGCATCATTGGCAATATTTACATATGCAATTCCATAACGATTTTCCACTATAAACAACTGTTGATATCCTTGGCATTAGGAAGTATTTTTTTTTTTGGGGGGGGGAGTGAGCGTGCGAATAGCTTGAAAGCCTGTATTGTGAAGCAAATTAATATAGGCTAAGTTCATCTCTGAAACTTTCTGAAAAAGGATTGACGAACTCTACAGATGCTACCTCTAAAATCTTTCAAATAAGCTTGAACATTTTGAATCCTTTATCCATACCATAGGTACTATAAGTATAGGAAGTACTGTGTTCGAAATTGGCATTCAGTATTACGTTTTCAGTATGAATATACGTTTAGACGTCTCTTGAATCTAAAATACAATTTTCAGAAACGTTTCTGTGTGTACGCGTTGAGAACGAGAATTTGTGTAGAAACCAAATGGTGTAGTTGGGTTAGCTATATTCTGGGATGTGACATGGAGATTGGCGAAGAGTTTCTCTTACTTTAAAGTCAGTTAGAACATTTAAATTTTCTGCTCTTCAGAGTCATTGAAAACATGATTCAAGAATTTAAAAACAGTTAAACAATTTTTACGAAAGATGTTTAAAATAGGACATTTAAATTTAAATAAAATCTCCAATTTACAATATGTTCATGTTTAGAAATAGGAATAAAAACTAAACTCCGTGGCGCTACATCCCTGGAGGGATTTGGCCTACCACCCGACCGCTGTGTCATCTACCACAGACAGATGGCAGTATTGGGGCATGTAGTCAGTATGGTCATGACCGGAGCCACTACTTCTCTATCAAGTAGCTCCTCAATTTGAATCACGAGGCTGAGTGCACCCCTACCACACCCCCTACCACAGAAAAATCCGAGGAGGTACTGGGGATCGAACCCGTAGTCAGCGACGCTAACCACAAGACCACGCCGGCGGTCTACTATCCATGCCTCTTTAAAGAACTTCACACTATTCGAGGTCTAGAGGTAGCGTGATCGCCTCTAGATCCGATCCGGGATCAAACCCGGCCTCGGTCGATGGATTTTTCAGGACGTAAAAATCCTGGGCACGGAATCCTCCGGGTGGGACTTTAAGCTGTGGGGCCCGTGTCGTAGATTTACGGCACGTAAAAGAACTCCAAGCCTAAATTAAAGCCTCTGGACAAAATTAGTCGGTCCTTTCACGTCCAAGTAATAACTTAGTTTCCGGAGAGGGGTCGAGAGGCCCTCTCTCGGAAAATAAGCGTAATAAAATAAGTATAGGTAATGAAACCTCCACTTGGAGGCCCTATACCCCACCATAGGGGTTACAGGAACAAGTCAGGTTACGATTGATGCTAATAAGTAAATATTTTAGAATTTATCATTATTTCTATTAGTTAACGTTGTATTCGTTTATTTTAGTTTCACGGTCATTTAGTTTTTCTTTTGTATTTTGTCTTATCTATTGTAATTAAGTTGTATTATTCTTGTATTTCATCTTTTCCCATTGGCTGAGTTGTAGAGAAGGCCTTATAGCCTTAACTTCGCCAGGTTAAATAAATAGAATAAAATAAATGAACCCCTAAACGTAAGAGGTGAGCGAATCTACATTTCTTTCTCTAAATAGCCTTACTAAGTAAAATCTCACTGTCTTTAGATGAGTGCCCGAACCCACAGAGGGAGTTGATTCCGGTTACCAACAACCTGAGTATAGGGGGTGGAGGGTGATTGCGTAGGCTGATAAGACAGTCATTGATAGTAGTACTGAGAAGTGAATGCTCTCGTAGTACGGTGCATCTCAAATTGGTCAACAGTGTACCTTGTCATTGTGCGTGTTTAAATTTATAATACGTGTTCGGCATGCCGAAAGTAAAGTGTTCTAAAACGCAAACATATATTGAAACATTTGGGAGGGACTATTATACACAAACAGGAGAAAGTATCGTTTTGCATGATTGTAATGTGAGTTTAGATAATGAGAAGTTATTTTGTGGTCTTCCTATATCTGTATTACGGTTTGTTTACTATCACGTGAGCTAGCATACGGTAGCTAGGGCATACCCCGAGCAAAGTCTGTACAGTACGGTTGCTGTTAACATATTCGATCGGGCACTAAGTTTTAAAGCCTGGTAATTACATAACTTGAGTATAGTGTAGTGTTTATAAGATGTCGATTGGAGTTATTACAGTCAGTCACCTTCTGCAGTTTGGGGTATTACTAAGAATTATGTGCAGGGCCGTCGCGTGATGTTTTGGCGCCCGGGGCAAGATTTCGTCAGGTGCCCCCCCCCCCAAAAAAAAAACTTAATCCCACGTGCACCCACCCGACATTCCACCTATCTGTAAGGATTCAAACACAAACACACAGCGAAAGACGTGACGCGACACTATCAAATACATATAAACATAATGGGGTTAAACACGCATTATTATTAGGTTATTATTATTAACAGTATACAAGCAAATCCAGCTGCTCAATTTTGAGCAAATATTTATTTTGGGGTAACTTAGAAAATATAAAGTTATTGGTGTCAAATATTTATTTGTTCAATAAATACAAACAACGTAATATTCAAAATTCAGTTATACTTAACTTTAAAAAATACGTTATGTACATCTAACATATTATTTCAAATTTTGTTGTTTTATTTTTGCCGTTGCCACGGCGCCCGGGGCGATCGCCCCGGTCGCCCTGCCCACGCGACGGCCCTGATTATGTGCAAGGCAATAAACTCCCAGTGGGGATGCACTACAACGAAACGGTCTCCCATTGTCGCAAATTAAATATGCAGTTGAACACTACTCAACTCAAGGCAAATGTTAAGGACATTGGCGATGATAACAATGTTATGGTAATTAGTTATGATAGGGCTGGTCAACACTTTGAATAACCGTGAAACAGGGAAGTGGAACGTACCAGTATGTGATCAGCCGTACGCTAGTTTAACTCATCTACCGTATAGTGCATTTCATACGTGCACTTTCCTTGCTCTCGCCTTTTGAGATTCTGGCATCACCAGCTTACGAGTTATTTTTTGAGGTAAGACCTAAATATTTTGCTTAGGAAAATATTTGGGCCTAAGAGAGATAAAAATGGGGACTGGAGAAAACTGCATAACGACGAGCTTCGTCACCTGTACTTGTCACCGAATCTAGTAAGGGTAATTAAATCACGGCGGATGAAATGGGCTGGACATATTGCGCTTGGGGGAGGAAAGATATCTAAAAAATATTGACAGGGAGACCCGAAGAGAAAAGACCACTTGGAAAACCTATACATAGGTGGGAGGACAATATTAGGATAGATTTAAGGGAAGTAGGATTTGAGAGGGATGGTTGGATGGAGTAGCACAGAATAGGGTTACATGGCGGGCTCAGATAAACGAGGCAACGAACCTTTGGGTTTCATAAAATACAATAGATAATATTCCTTATCTTGCTTAGGAATTGTTTTTTGCCACTGAGTAAGTAAGTAAGTAAGTAAGACCTAAATGTTTTTTAAATGACAGGAATGATTGGCATTTGAAGAATTTGGACAAACAAAAGTATTTTCTATGGTAGTGCGTGTTTCAATGCCTACGGTGACCTTTAAAACACAAGTCCTATAGAAATCAAGCAGGGGTATATCCGATTTTTTTTATTTGGGGGGAGGTTTAACATAGGCTACTATTATCACACAATAATAATTATTAAACCTTCATATATTGGAATAACATTACTATACAACGAAGGCCTACTTAAACAAAGTAAGCAGGTTTGTTTGTTGATGTGTACATCATAGTTAGACCTTAAGGTATATGAGAATATTCTTGGAGAAAAATTCCTCCGACACTGGGACTCGAACCCAGGACCTTTGGCTATTCGCGCCAATGCTCTACCAACTGAGCTAAGCCGGAGTTCAATTCACAGCGCCGGATGGAACCTCTCTCCCATGACCGATTGCCCTAATGGTCTACCTCACAGACAGACAAGTTATGTCATATGCAGTACTGTGGGGCACACTAATTAGTGATTTTTGTAACCGGGCTCCCACTGTTATTGTGCAGTTGACATTCAAGATAGATAATATATAAGCTTTCATGAACCACAGATTATTATCTCTGTTGGACATTACATGAGAATATTATAGGAGAATATATGGCGCGAATAGCCAAAGGTCCTGGGTTCGAGTCCCAGTGTCGGAGGAATTTTTCTCCTATAATATTCTCATGTAATGTCCAACAGAGACAATCTGTGGTTCATGAAAGCTTATATATCTATCTTAAGGTATATGTACAACACCTTTAGGTATGAAAATTTTATTTTTAAACATTAGAACTCTCAGTTTATTTATATATAATATACAGCTGTATGTAAAGGCATTTTACAAGAAAAATGCTATCTAATTATTTATAATTTGTTTATAAAAATTATTTTCTTGAACATTTTGGCTATAAACTTGCAACACGATTACTTCAAAACTATGTAAGATAAAAACACCAAATTTTCACAGAATAATAACTCTAGTGTCTGACATTTAGTTTTTTTTACACTTAAGATTTTAAATTGTTAGGTAGATTTATGTAAACTGAAAAAAATTTCACATCATTATAAACAAAATCTAGAACACAGTAGACAATTCATATATTAGATATTTCTCGACGTCAAGCACTAGAGAACATTTCAAGCTTCAAAATGACACCGAAACCACTTTGATACGAATTACGATTTCGTAATTGAATTCCAAGCGATTTACTACTTACGGGAAATTGAAAGGAAGGGAAACCTTTTATTGAAACATGTAGGGATAAATGAGAAATCAGGAAATTCAAACAGTTCATACTTACTCAGCACATGACCCCACCTTATTTACTAATGTATTGAAGTGATCCCTATACAGGCCATGAAGGCCCAGAGGGTTGAGGCTCCCAGATTTTGGACAATCGGCACGTGAAGGTGGTAAGGTTGTCAGCCTTACGCACCGGCCACCTTTACCCCCAGGATCGCTCCTGGTACTCATTTTGGTTAGAGGCTGAGTCGACCTCAGGGCCATAGTGCCACCAGGAGGATTAGGCCAATTGAAAAACTCCAACGACCTCATCGGGAATCGAACCCGCGACCTTCCGGTTTGTAGCGCAGCGCCTCAACCACTACGCTATGGCGTATTACTAATGTATTAGTGAGAACTAATAGTCAAAATTGAGAACTTCTAGCAGAGAGGGAAAATTTAAAATACTGAAATTTGATAGCTGGGTAAGGGCATGACAAAATGAAGCTCTTTAGAAAAAGGGCTCTATCTAAGGAACTAGCAGCCAGAATTTAAAAATGAATATATGAAATGAAAAAGAAGAGAACTGTCTATTTTACAAAAATTCAACTTTTCAATTGGGGGGGGGGGGCTGGAGCACCTCCCAACCAAATTAGTTGATTTTCTCACGAACAGCTGCAGCAACGTGGGGGCGAGCATTGTCGTGAAGAAATTTGACACCATCAGCATGCACCGTTGGACTTTCATTTGTTTGGTCCCATGAAGAAATTCCTGGCTGGTAAACGCTTTGCGTCAGATGCAGAAGTGAAACCAGCAATCCGCAGATGGTTATATGTACTCCAACCAAACGGACTTCTATGAACAGGGTATTTTGAAACTGGTATGACGATGGGAGAAATGTGTTGAGATAAACTTGGCGACTATGTAGAAAAATAGACAAAAGATGTCCCTTCATGTGTGCATTTGTTTGTAATTGTACCTATTAAACTTTTTGTAAAAAACTCATTGTGCGTTACTTTTCGATCCACCCTCGTACAACGTTCAAGTTTTCGTTCGCTGATATCTCTGCGGCCTTCCTCAGAGAAGTGACTGTTCTTTAGTTCCGTCAATAACGTTGCAACACGTTCCATTCTGTCAGCGGTACTATTGTCGATCGATTGAAAATCGCACTTTGCTTATCTCATAGAACTCCACTTTCGACTGAGGATTACTGCGACAGTTTCCAAGACGTGTGCCCAAAAGGAACGACAGTCGCTTTATTCGCGTCTCAGCTTCACGATTGTCGAACCAGTGAAGGCCTTCCGTCTGCACTTGGCCTAAATTCATTTTACGAACCAAAAAATAAAAGCTATTGACGATCGCAGTTTAGGATGGTCATGAATTAGATGTTATAACTTCTCTATTTTGAAATATTTATTTACTTTTAATTTAAATATGGTAACATTTTTCAGGTTTACTCAGATGTTTTATAATAGTTGTAAGCCTCTGACAGAATTCCGGGCTTCTAGAATAAATGATTGGTTGGTTGATATATGGTTATTTAACGACGGGGATGTACTGCAACTTAGGCCTGTGACCTTCGCCGGTGTGCCGGAATGTCCCGCAGGAGTTCTTTTACATACTGACATGGACCTGTCACATTTATGCACACTTAAATGTCATCGACCTGGGGCGGGATCGAACCCGAAACCTTGGGCACAGAAAGCCAGCTCTATACTAACTGCGCAGAATAAAAGACAATTTATGTTGCATCTGCTAATTCGCCATCTAGGGCTCGCACACTCAAATGGTGAGATGTCTTCAGTCTAGTAGTTATAAATTCGTTACACATGTACATCCTGAATTAATAGTTAAAATCACTTTATAAAATACTAGCTTAAAAGACCCGGCGTCGCCCGGGTTTTGTATTTTGTAATTGGAAATTAACTTATGAAGGATTTTCAATTTTAAATTCTAGGTCCTTATATAGGCATTTATAATTTGAAATAGGAAGAACGACTTATTACACTCAAACTATTCCCTCATAAAACGCTTGATATAGTTTTTTATGGCTCATAGAGGATCTAGAATTTTGCATCCCATCGCTTGTACAGTGCACAGCAAGCCTGGTAGAGGTTTAAATAAGAAGAAACAGAAATTCCTGTAACATATAATTGTAATATCGAGGCGGGAAATTTCCCACTCTTATGTTACCATAAAGCCGTTTTGGGGATGAAATTAAACAGAAAGCATTATCACTTTCATACTTTTCTCTCCAAAAACCTGCGATATAATATAATAATATACACATTACCATACCTCGTTTTGTTTTCTCTTATGTCCAGGGTAGAGAAAGTTATGTGATTCCATTATTTTAGTGGATTTCATTCTGTAATATTTATTTATAACATGAATTATTTTGATAACTTCTCTTATTTGTCAAAAGTGCATTTCATTTGTTTTTTCCAAGCCCATCTGATACCATTTGGCAACAATATATTCTGTGATTTGGAATTGATAATTCTATGTAAAAAGGGATTAAGTATTTTCAAAAACATTTAATTTTTGGCATTTAGAATCAGAATTTTTCAAAATCCTTTCTTAGTGAGCACCTACATTATAAAACGAAGGTACTGTCAAAATTCCAAGTCTCTACCTGTTATAGTTTAGGCTGTACGTTGATTCCTGTCATTCAGTCAATCAATCAGTCAGTCATTCATTCAGTCAGTCAGGACAAAGCCTTTTATATATATATAGAGATATTTTACATTATTTCAAACTTGACTTTTAAAAATTGTGTTTTAGCTAAAATTTTGTCTTATCGGTGCACTCCATACTCGACGAGACGACCCGGCCGGAAGTCATAGCCACATTGCGGGAGTGTGCGTTTAGTTGTCACAGCCTCACGCATTCCTTTTGTATATTGCAGTGCTCTAGGGCTCTATTAGGAGTTATTTACTGCTTCTATGAGCAATAATTTACTGCACGTTTTTTGCTATAAAAAGGATGGCTAGTCTAGATTTACTGCTTTTTAAAAAAATAGTTCCGTGTTTTGTGCAATGGCATGTCGTTTGTGTTCTTAAATCACCGTTTCGTTCATTATTTATGTGACATCATAAAATATAAATGGTAATACCGTAATTGACGGGGCTCTATGCGCAACAAGCCATATTGCACGCTACCAAGTCTTATTGTGCGGTCGGTCAAGACGATTTATACTTAGAATACCGTGAGTCAAGTAATCAATGATTTTCATCTTCACCGTCAAATTTGAATGTGTTAAATTCAGAATACACAACCCCGATTAAGTAGTTAAACGTATAAAAACAGTTGTAAAATTATGAGGCATTCCTGTTTGAAAGTTTTGTGAAAAGAAATACCTTTCATTTTATTTTATTTTGTTGAGTTGTAAATCTTTGTCATGAGCAGGGCCCGGATTTGAAGGTTTTAACGTATTTTTTTCCCCAGTTTCCTAATTAGAACATTTGAACGTACTTTTTCGTTTCATGCTCCTTGCTTACGAATGAATGAATCTTATAGAACCTAAAAGGGACAAAATCGGACTGAAGGGCCTAAAAGAGGAGTTTTGCTGAAAACTAGTGGCTAAAGAGGACTTTTACTGAAAAACTAGGGGCTAAAGAGGACTTTGCAGAAAAACGCGATTTTTAAATAGATTTTCCAATTAATGCAAAGGAAAATAAATAATATATGAATTTGTGCATTTTAAGAAAATACATAATAAAATAACTTTATACAACCCACTGAAATTCACAATCTATATGTCGCTTTGTCGCTTGTCTTTGTAACTCGAAAATGTGCCACCTCGCCGTCGCAGGAAATGAAACTATATCTCAATTGTTTTAGCTTTTTTTAAAGTGCTGATATAAGGAATAGTTACTTGTTTATTTTGTGTAAAAAAACCCTAGGATAACTGTGTCAAAATTATAACACATTTTTTGGTGTTAATATTAGTGTCCATTGGGGGTACGCCGTAGCGTAGTGGTTGAGGCGCTGCGCTACAAACCGGAAGGTCGCGGGTTCGATCCCCGATGAGGTTACTGGAATTTTTCAGTTGGCCTAATCCTTCTGGTGGCACTATGGCCCTGGGGTCGACTCAGCCTCTAACAGAAATGAGTACCAGGAGCAATCCTGGGGGTAAAGGCGGCCGGTGCGTAGGGCTGACAACCTTACCACCTTCATGTGCCGATGTCTAAAAATCTGGGAGCCTCAACCTCCCGGAACCCTCTGGGCCTCCATGGCCTGTAATAGGGAACACTTTACTTTTATTAGCGTCCATTATACTGTATGTTTTATGAAGACTGTATGTTTGTTTAAAGCCTAAAGTGGTAGTCACTCGCTATTCCACGAAAATAAAAGGCTAAAATACCTTTTATAAAAGCCTAAAAACCGGGCACTAATTATGAGATAAAGAAAAATATACAAATACAGTGGATGGCAGAATGAAAAGATAAATACCGGTACATTAGTATTCCCATTTTAAAACAACCTACTTTTAAGAACACGTATTGATTAAGAATGTTTTTCTGTGTGAATAAAAATATTTATTAGGGGCCCAAAATATTTTTGTTGGTCGCCCAGCTGCAAAAAGGTACGCCACTAACTATCCTTTCTACTTTCTCGCATAAACGTGGTATAGAGAAAGTATTGTGATCGTGACAAAAATCGAAATCGAGATAACAACGGAAATACATGTTTCATGATGTCTAGAAACAGAAAAAAGTGTTATTGGAATGACATCCGCCCGTCTGTCTGTCTGTCTGTCTGTGGACAAGCACAGCGGGTAAGCGGTTCATTGTATTTACTTATTTTTTTTTTAATTAAGGGCTTTTTCGGAATTTTATCGAACCGCCCAGAATTTGAGTTTTATAACTGAAATATTAAGGGGACTTTCCATGAAAAATTTTTGAAACATTTTGATTTTTAAAAAATTGACTCTTAACGATTTTAATAAAAATTTTAAATTGGAAACTCTTATCTATGGCTAACAAAATGGCTATATCCGTTTTTTCTGCAAAAATGACTTAGAGGGTACTTTACTCATATCCATTTTCAATTTTTCTAGGCTATCTCCATTACATTGGGCAATGCATGGAAACTTAACACAGTCAAGTTGTAGAGAAAATTAAAAAGAACATTTTTTGTTAAATACATTTATTTATAAAATTAATAGGTACCAAGATAAAAACGAAATAACCTGACTTAAATGCGAATTTCAGAACATACATTTTGATTAAAATACGAAGATTCTTCTGTTGCCCATAGTAACAAGAATACTATAATCTAATTAACACAGTCTAATGAACACCAAAATCAATTAGAACGAGGTGATATAGGGTAATAGGGTAGAGGTCCTTGGTTCTAATCAAATTTCGTGGTCACCCAAATTGACCAGTAGGCTCTTGTAATTTTACTCCTTCCTGCAGCATTTGCTTCTATTGTTCGGCTATATCTCAATGTATCTTGCATTTTTGCCTTTGAGATTGAGGAAACCATGGAAACCCCAAGTTGTTATTGTTATTGTTATTATTATTATTTCACGGTAAAAGCATTGAACATAAAGTTCAACCCTGATGCTTCCCATTCTAGATACTTGTTAGTTTTATGAAGATGTAATAAGTAAAATTTAATTGTCTCTATAATTTACTTTTTTCTGTGCTAGCCTTTAACACGCATATGCGGGAAAGTTTGTGCAACGTATTTTGCACCATTTATTTTTCAGTGTAGTTATATGGCATCAGTTCATGACTATGTTATCTCCTCTTCTTGAAGTATATTATCGTGCATGGCCTTCTTTAACGTACAGTAGTGTTGTGACGCAAGCATTCAAATACCGTGGATTGTGGTGGTGTATTGTGTAGTGAGTGAAAGATAATACCGGTATAAAACGAAAATGGTATGTGAGATACTAGGAGGTGCCCGCGGCTTCGCCCACGATAATTAATTGAAAAATTAAAAATGAATAGTATAATAATTATTAAAGCATTATATTTATTAACACTTGCACTCGAATCATTCTTAAACTAAACCATTAATAATTAATGAAACAGCTACAATTCCGGCTTTAGAGTACATTCCACGATTAGAAATCGCCACCTGGGAAAACGATCTCAGATTCGATTATGCAGTTCCAAAGATAACTGTGAACCACTGCCTTCTAAACTGCAGTAGCGGCTATTCAGGGGAAGATGGTGAAGAACAAATTCACCTACCATTTGTTATTTATTTGATTCCAATTTTATTTTTAATTTTTTTAATGATAATTATAAATATTATACAGTATTAGTATTATTATCATTATTACTTTTACTGTAGTTCAAATTCAGTAATATATTGTTTGAATGTTCGCGCCAGAGACAGTGTTTCGCAGATCCTCCAACAGTCACCAGAATGGCGATCAGTTAACACCAATGGACTGGCTGAAGCACAAACTCTCCAGCAAGTTTTGGTCTTCATGTTTACAGCGGTTGCTATGACAACGGGTAGAAAATGTCCCCCGTCACTCCACCCTTACTCAGAGATATACGTCATACGTGAAGGAGACAATTTTTGGTCTTCTCGCTTGCTTGCTTGCTTGCTTGCTTATACCTACCGAGCTAAGCCGATAGATTTATGACTACTTGTCTATCCGGAAGGGACCGTCTAAAAGGTACTTCTTTCTTAAATTCTGCAGTCTTCCCACAAAGTAAAATAAATAAAGATAGCTCTAATTCTATTTTTTGTTCTTTATTAAGTTGAATATATTTCCTCTGTTCTTCTTTCTTTTAGCTACATTTTTTCAATTTCTTAATTGAGAATCCTACAAGTAATTTTCATAGTACTGTACCATGGAAGCAAATGGAGAGAAAGATTTATATTTTGAACACAGCCATGCTCCTGTGATGCCTTATTCAGGGGAACATGCATTTCCCCCGGCCTCAATAATATCAGTCTGTTTTGTGTCGCGTTATGTGCCAGGCGCTTCTTTACCAGTTCTTAACGTATTCATTTTATTTCTCTTTATTACTGTGTGCTTCGGTTTTTTTAAAATAAATTACTTTTCAGTTTGTGTGTTAAGGAATGTGAGTTTATCGTAAGCTGTAATGCAAAAATGAATCCGTTAAACGACCCCGTGTGCACTTTAATACAAACTCCGTTTAGTCGTTGGAGGGAAGATGATAAGAGAGATCTATTGTTTCTAGGATCAACTTGATATACAAAAGATAGGTAAGCAATATAATGTAATAACGTACTATTTCCTACTGTTGATGCATTTACATGAGCTTTGCAAACCTTGATTTGTGCTTCACCTACGTTTAGGAGCGCGAGCCGCTACTGCTAAACTGTATAATTCTCGTGCGTAATTCTCGAGACGGCGGTGGATAATACGTATCGTTTCTCAACTGTTTGTTGACAGATGAATGTGATGTGAATTTTATTTGATAAATTCAGTGTAATTTTCAGAAATTATATAATTTTTCAAGAGAAGGAGTGATTGATTTGGATTTTTACTGTCCTCGATACTTCGAGGATTAAACTATCAATATATTAAACCTGATGCCCGCGGCTTCACCCGCCATTATTAATTGACTCCAGGATTTTAAAGAAATTTACACTGGCAGTGTATTAAAAATGTGTGTGGTTCAGAGCTATGAAAATTGTAAGTAAAAATAAAATTAGAATATTTGTTCATTGTGTTCATTTCACTCAGGCCTTATATAATAAAGAAACGGTTTTACTAATTTTGTAGTCGTCATGAAAGTTTACACTGCGAGAGATGAACATCGCCGAGTATACCCGATGTCTCACGAAGCGGGCGAGCGAGCAAGCACGCTATTTAGGGCCGTTGAATTGTATAAGAGTAGATCGTATATTTCTAGTATTATAGTGGCAAAATGCAGAGTTGCTAATTTGCAAAGTTTTATATAAAATGTTTTTGAGATTTATGTTACGTTCATAAGATCTTAGGTGTAGCCAGACTTTTATGCCAGGGTGTGCCTAACGTTAATAATAATAATAATAATAATAATAATAATAATAATAATAATAATAATAATGACAATAATAATAATAATCATAATAATAATGATAATAACATTAATAATAATAATAATAATAATGATAATAGCATTAATAATAATAATAATAATAATAATAATAATAATAATAATAAAAATAATACTTTAAAGATCCAATAGCATCATTAATGTACAAAGTACCATATAGATATTGGACAAAGTCAAGCCCTCACTCTACTCAACTCTACTTAAGAACAAACTACTAAACTAAACTAAACTAAACTAAGAATTCTTATATTTCCACTTTTATTTATTTATTAAATCTCTAAGTACAAAAGACCTATTTTACCTAGGTATGCTAGGGCTATAGTTTCAGAAAAGTGTGTTATAATTATGACATGCAGAAAATTTTAAAATGTGGCAGTAAACAATAAACAAAAGTGAACATAAACAAAAAACATTACAAAGTTACGACTCAACTTTGGAATATGTCCCTTCAAAAAAAGTTGCCGTTTCCTGCGTTTTTCTTGTTGTTCAGAATTTTTAAGGCCTACGCGTCATTGACATTTTTCCTGCATATTTTTTTTTTTTTAATTACACAAACGTTTATATCATTTATTTATATTAACATATTAATTGCACATTCGACGAATTCTTCACTTACCAGGCACGCGCCATTTTGGATTGGAGACGTCATGTACTGCTGCCAACATTGCTGGAATTGTGTACCCTAGGTCACGCTGCCAATTTCCGTGAAGACACTGACACTAATGCGCAATTTCGTAACGCTACAAATGACGCTACGGGTGAAGCTGCAGCTATTCTATATCCCATTCTAGTTTGATCCTAGTCAAAACAAAGGGGAGGTGAACTCACAGAGAGTTCGCGGAAAATTCGCATCATGTGACAAAACGTGATTGTTTAATGTCATTAGCATGCGCCATTAGCAGAGTGTGGCTAACGAGTGTTCGTAAGTTCATGCAACAATAATATCAACATTTACACGTGAAATAACAAACTCTCACTGGCATCGTCATCATTATAGTATATCAATTAACAAACAAAACAAAGGATTCATTGTTCACGACGACCCTGCGGGTCAGTTGTACTGGGAATAAACAAACTAACATAAACGCAGTGAACACGTGCGTTCTCACTTGCGGGCTATGACAGTCACGCCTCTTTGTTTTGAACAGGATCGTTCTTAAATGGGATAGAGAATATCCCAAAGTTACATTTAAAAAAAGTTCATAGAAATTGATTTGAGAATTGATTACAGCGTTTTAAAACCTTTGTTGACAAATATTTTAAATTCTGTGAAACAGCACTGGTCCACTTTTGTGTACTTTTGTGTTTCTATATCCCCCCCCCCCCCCAATTAGAACAAAAATTCTTAAAATGAATAACATAGCTACGAGGCTTCAGAAGTTACTTCGATTTGTTTGAGGAAGTTATGTGAAGCTATTTCGCTAGCAAAACGTTTACTATCAGCCGCGTATATGTGCGTGTTTTTGTATGTGTCTGTGAACAGCCTAGCTTTGTTTATTCGCTTAGTTGACGTAAATGTAATTGTTCAGGTGTGACAAGTGACAGTAGCTCGTAGTTAGTCAGTTTGGAATTCTGTCATTGGAACTATCATTCAGAATTCCCACAAACGAATTTTATTTTGTTTTAACTCATGAATAAGCTTGACAGGAAGCTTTAGTTTCCTGGCGTAAATTTACGGGACCGTCGATTTTCTTCAGTAGACCGTAAGTTTCATTAATTAATTTTCAATAAATTATTATATTATATTTACTTACAATTTATTATTAGACCTCGAATTTTTAGGTCTTAAATCATTTGTGGTCCACCGCTGTGGCTCAGAGGATGCGTTCGCTCCTCTCACGCAGCGGGCCCGGGTTCGATTCCTGGTCAGGACAATTACCTAGGTGATGTTTTATCCGGGGTTTTCTCTCACCTGTGAGACAAATGTCAGGTATAGACTCTTGTGGTCCCCGGATATCATCTGGCCGTCATTATCATCTTCATCCCATCCTCGCCTTGTTCTGAGTGAGTGAGTGAGTGTGTGTGTGAATGGTGTGTCTCGTCCTATGTGTTCGTGTTGTCTCGGAGGTGGACCCGGCATTGGGCTTTTCACTCATCCGGGGAGGCTCTCCATGTCCTTGTCTGGCCAAAAAAGTATGTATGTGATCCAAAGATAATCCCTCTCCCGACAGGTCGCGGCCCTGTAAGACCCGGGCGGCTTGGTTCGCTTAAATCCTAAAAGGGAGAGGCTAAACTACGATAAAGAAATAAATAAATAAAGAAAGAAAGAAATAATTTGTGCCGAGTTCCTATAACACTGGATAAACGTTTGTCCTCTGGGTAAATATGAAAATGACAGAAAAAGTGTTTCTAAAAACACTCGGGTTAGCTCTTTCCAAGGTTTAATAAAATCAAGTAACTGATGTAACAAAGTGCCAGAATGTTTTTGTTTAATAAGTTATAATTGCAATTACGATATGCAGAAAATGTCTTTTTTTTAAATTGATTTGCGAGTTAACCTCCAGATTGATTCATCAAGCAGAGCTTACGGAAGAACAAAGGTCTAGTTTTTAAAAAAATCAGATTAAAATTGTCCTGCATCAGCATAACTACATAGATTTATGATATCTTGACAATTGCACACTCACATAGAAATACAACAACAAAAATGTGAAATTGGCCGGCTAGGGGATTTGAACCAGGGACCTCCAGAATGCGAGTCCAAGACGTTATCATCTCGGTCACCTCGCTCAGTATAGCGGTCCGCTTTATTAAGCTTATATGAAGGAATAGTATTATTTGTCATAGCTAACTGTATTGCAATTTCCAAAGCCGAATATGATCACATTAAAACAATATGTTGTCATGATAACTTATTTCCATTTGATAAATTCTTTAGGCACTAAATTGGGTTCTATTCCGAAACCGGTCAACCGATTTGGTCCAATATAAATAGACTTCTTCCCATAGACGTTATAAATGTGTATACCAAGTTTCATGAAAATCCGATAAAGCGGATTTGAGTTATCGCGCGTACAGACAGACGGACAGACATTTTCCCGTCCCCCATACAATCTTACAAAGTACCACACTGGAACTTAATAATTAATTATCCTTTCATAGATGGTTGGATATAATTTTACTCTTGTAGGATCAATATAGCGGACGTATGCAGCTGATATTGTCATTTCGGAAATGCTGAAATGATTATGTAATGTGTTATATTTGACTTCGTTCCTCCATAATAGGGCGAACAGCATAATAACTCGAGAGCGAAAAATCTATAAAAACGAAATTTTATATTTGGATTTTAGATTTTATGGCAAGTGACACGAAGTGCGACATTTTGTTTGAATTTTGTACTTTTATTGAAACAATTTTCCAAATATATTCTCTGGGGGTTAATTATAAGCCTCTTATTTTATACACAAACTTAAGTTTTAAGTATTGCCTGGGGATAACGCGATTTTAAATGAGGCTGACACAAATCAATGCACACTACTGCAATATAGCCTACTCTATGTAGGAATATTAATGGTAGAGGAATTTATGTGTTTCACGTCATATTTTTAGTAGAATTTGACCTATACGTGGTAAATGACATCTTGTAACGCAATGCCAAGTTTATAAAAATTAATGTTTGCGATCAAAACGCTCAGCCAAATACTGTCTTTAACGGCGAAACCTATAAAAATCACTTTCACTCGACCTTCTATGAATGACAAATAAATTGCCTTGCAACTTGCAGTAGGCCTATTATATTTAAAACAGGCTGGTAAATTATTATCAAATCTCTTGCCCTTGAAGTCTTTAAATTGTGGTACTGTAAAATGTAGGCCTATGGTTCCATGCTCATACGACATAGCGTTGCTATAATTTATTAATATTATTATTTATCATTGTATTATTTTTATTTATTATTATTATTATTGCTATTATTATTATTAGGCTATATATCCCAGCATTATCTTCCTAACTCTGCCGTTAGTGCTCTGGTGGGTGATTCTGAAACTACCTTGCCCATGGATAAATTATCCAAGGTCAAATTTAGGCCGCTGGTTTGTAGAAACACAAAAAGTTTCCCTTGTGTAAATTCTGACATTTGAATAATTTAACCATAGGTATTTCATGACTTTATAAAAATCGGACATTGGTGGCATCCAACCCTTCTCTAAAGCTGTGTAATGGAAGCAATCGTATTCCCCGCCTTACTTTGAAGCGAGAAAGTAGAAACTTTCTTGCTAAGTGTAGAAAGGTTTGTGTGAGTGTCTTATGTAAGATTTTTAACAAGGTATGGTAATTAAAAGAATTAGAATCTGTCCATTAAGTTATGGCTTGTAGTTTATCATTAAACTAGCAGTTAATAACTACTTAGCGTCTTAATACAAATTCCATACAATGCGTTACGCTTGGTTAACAACAAATTACATATCACGATTTCACGCATATATATTAAGTTTGTAGACATTGGAGTAAAACACTGTTTGTTTCTACGCTTTACTGTAATAGCCTACTGTATACAGTACACTGTTGTTTTTACCCAATAATTTAATTACAAAGTATATCCATATAATATATGTATCTACTAGCTTTGTGGAACCGTCACAGAGTTCCAGGCTTGTAGATTAAATGCTAATTTATAGAAGAAAGAAAAAGAGGCATTTTCTGCTATTTCACGTTCGTCTGCCTTAAAAAATAAAACATAGGCTACAATAAAATTTTAAAAACAGCTTGTTCCCTCGCTAGAAACAAACTAAAGTACACTTAGTTCTTTTCTCAGAAGAAAATATGTGGTCCCTAAACTTAAGCCATGTTTTACTCGATAAATGTGATGCGTACTATTTTTGTCACATCAGCAGAGGAAAGAATGTAGAAAAAAAATTTCCTTTTGCGGTTTTTCTATAAAGTTAAGTTTAACTTTTCGTGCAAATTAAGTACAAAAAATATTCCATCATGTAGTGCGTTTTTGTACGTGTGACAGAAAGGTCATTGCCACCGGAGGAAGAGATATCTGCTGTGCGCTGTAGCAATTCTGTGGAGACTAATAGAATCTAATTATCCCTTATAGAGCTAATCACAAAACGCAAAATAGGTTATATATTTATTGAACTACCTCCTCTTTGAATCTGCGCAATTATACCACTTCACTCTTGTTTAGTCCACTAGCGTCTATTTCATTTGCATTTATCCTTAGGGTGACTATACATCCCGTTTTTTAAGTGTATCCCGGCCGTCCAGTCTTTTTTTTTTTATCTAAGAACATGCTCAGTAATAGCACATACACTTAGTCTAAAGTGACCTTTAAAATTTCACAGTTTCAAATACCATTAAATTCTAATGTGTGTTGTTTGGGATTTCATTGTACAGGGTTTTCAGCAAAGTTTAAAAGGACAAGCATCATCCGGGTTTTATATTGTATAATTGAGGGGGTCGGCGCAATAGTGGTCTAACCCTTCCGACATGGAAAATTAGGTAGTAATGTTATTTGCATCATCTGAGGGTGAACTTTATCCTTATATAGAGGTTGGACCAATTTGGGTAGTTTTGACGTCGTTAATCTGTTCTCTGAAACATAATGCCTTTTGTATAACAACAACCAAAATTTTGAAAACCAAGATAAATAAATCCAAAGAAACTAGAGACTATTAACGATCTTCCCACACTTGTACCCTTCAGTTATAATAATAATAATAATTTCATGACTTTATGATTTCTGTAAATGAGTTAAGTGTTGAAGGAACTGTGGAGAATGGTAGTGAGATATTTCAAGTACTTTATCAGGTGTAGAACTAATTAATAATTGGAAATTATGAATAAAACTAATAAAAGTCATTTGCTCTAAAATAATGTTTTATTACATGTAAAAATCCAACATTTATTGAATTAACATTTTTCTCCTCTGTACAGCAGATGTCCGATTTTTATAAAGTCATGAAATACCTATGATTAAATTATTCAAATGTCAGAATTTACACAAGGGAAACTTTTTGTGTTTCTACAAACCAGCGGCCTAAATTTGACCTTGGATAATTTATCCATGGGCAAGGTAGTTTCAGAATCACCCACCAGAGCACTAACGGCAGGGTTAGGAAGATAAAGCTTGGATATATAGCCTAATAATAATAATAATAATAATAATAATAATAATAATATAATATAATAATAATAATAATAATAATAATAATAATAATAAATGTCAGCGCAACAGTGGTCTAACCAAGAAAACAGTATTGCAGGGTCTCATAAAAGTATTATCTCTTAACAGTCTGAACAGTAGCCGACATTACGTAACATTATAGTAAAGTTGACCAAGGACCATAGAACACCCCACTACCAAGAAACTGTATTTTTCAAATTGTATGAAAACTAAAATTGTAGCACTTTAACTTGCTTTTTCTCTAAACTTTAACAAGGCGCAGTAGACCACTGTTGATTATTATGTTATAACTTATTATGTTATTAACATAATTTACGTACTGTATGTAGAGTTTGAAATGAGGAAAAACGAAATTCCACACTCGAACTGTTCTCTCAGAGAACTCTAGATAAAGCTTTTTTATGGCTCAAAAAGGACTTAGAATTATTTTGCAATCGTTGCTTCGACACGACATGCCTGCTAGATCGTAAAATAAAAATAAATTCCGGTAACATAACGTTACGTTATATTTTATGCCCCACTGTCATGTTCCCATACAACCATTTCCGGGCTGAAATCAAAAAGAAAATCATTATCGCCTTCACACTTACCTCCCCGAAAATTCGGGAAGTAATGACCAAAATATGACCTTATATGCAAAATAAAACGGCCCGATTAGTACAACAAGCGTGAAATTCGTGTTTAATTTGTCAGGAGGTCAGGATAAAAATATGACATGTCATAATCATCCGAATCCTAATCATGAGCAATGCGTAGAATAAGTTCGTCCTTTATAAGCCGAGTGTCAAAAAATCTTGAAACCCCAGGCTTGGTGCCATTAGGTCTCTACATTATGTACAGTGATCACTTTACGTTAATGGAGGGACTATGTCCACAAGTTGTAATTTATAACTAATACACATAGAATAACTCTAACAAGAAGCAAAGCTGAATTAGAATGGTGCGGCTTTACAACTTGTGTCATTCAGAAACCTGGAATAGTTCCCAGATGATGAATACTTTTACCTTGGGAATAACAAAACCTTGATTTGATCAGAGACAATGTAATTACCCGTACTTTTACTTACGTAATATGGAATCTACAATTGGACACAAATTTATGTCTGAGAAGCTACCAATATTGCATTCAGCTGAATTTACACTAAAATGTTACAAACTCCAGGCAATCTTCTGCGTATAAATTAACGAGAATTCAAATTCTGAACCTTCCCTTTAGAGAAGGCTGTATACCACTAAATGATGTCAAGTTCTAAGGGGCAAGTAATGTACAAAATAACCTAAGTATTTCAGTATCGTATAAGTATTTAAGTATTGATATTGCGTTCGGTAAAAATACACACACAAAGAGAACTACTTCGATTAATATTTCCGACATTTTTTTAAGATATTACTCCCACATAACTTTCTCTGCCTAAGTATGGCCAGAGATAATCCTTTCGTATAGCTGCGCACCTTTAAAGTAAAGGTTGCCCAATATGACACAACACACTATTTAACGACAAAACAGTAATTATAAATTAAAAGCAAGAATATTAGCATATAAAACATTTGGGAAAAACCAAATATAAGGTGCATCGTCGCATGATGTATATCCCGCCCTGACCCACCCCCAGCGAAGCACTTTCTTTTATACCACGATCTAGCGAAATTCTTCGAGGATAAGCAGGCTGACAAACCGTTGGGTACTCTCGAATTGTTAATATTTGGTACAAGGGGCACTCTCGAATTTTTAATATTAGGTACAAGGGCCACTCTCGCAGTGTTAATATTTGGTACAAGGGGCACTCTCGCATTGTTAATATTTGGTATGGTCGGGAGTGTCGGCGACAATATACAAGGATAGTTGGTCGCCATGATTCGCTGAGAAACAAAATGTGAATATCGAGTGGGCAGAGCTTAAACTGCACCTTATATTTATCTTTAGCCAAACATTTAATTTGAATATAACTCAATTTAATGGCAGGTATCCGTAAAGGAAAACCTTCTTAACCTTTTTACTGCTACTGACGTATACATTCGTCGCCTCAAAAATCGTATAAAAGCAGAGAGTTAACAGTATAGTATAGTAATAGTGCTCTGTATAAAATATGAGGATTTTTATCCACTTGTTACGTTTGTCATTCATGGAAACCAGTTATTCCACTAACGTTTTCCTCATCGACCATTTAGTCACAAATTTGTATGATGTAGATTTGTTAAAATAGTATTTAAGTATTTCAGAGCTTAATTTGTATGGTTATATAAGCAGTCATCAAATGAAACCATCAGTGGGCTTCAAGTTTTAAATCAATGACGAAAATTTCAGTAGAATAGCTGGCTTCTATAAATAATAAAAGTAATACGCTAATAAAAATCCTCACATTTTACAAAAAACACTGCTCCATTACTCGTATATATCTGTTTTAAAAAAGTGTTCGAAGTGACGCATTTATACGTCCTTAGCAGTGAAAAGGTGAACAATGGTTGTGGCTATATGTTGAACAGAATCTGGAATAAGAAGTGCCTTACAAAATTTGTTATAGTATCCTATGTGCCAAAAAGTAAACCCTCAACTGCTAGGTTTCCCTGAAATATATATATATATATATATATATATATATATACAGTAGGTGGACAATAAATTTCCCTTCTATTTTCATTAACCTCTTCAGATTGATCAACTTATAGTAGGGTCCATGGCCGTCCGGAAGGGGGGGGCACGGTAGGGCTGTTGCCCCCCTCTGGAAATTTTGTTTACACATAAATCTATAAAGTAAATGACTATAAGCAACTAACATGAAGTGAGGCTTAAGTTCCCACTTAACATAGTTTGAGATGTTTGACCAAAAAGAATTGTAACAGCTGACTATCTGAGATATGGATATGAATGAATAATTACTTTCCCCAAATTTAAACATTTTCCAGCCAAATATTTTATTGTAATGAAGGTAAAGCACTGGAAGTATCGCATTTCATGTGAAAAGTACCTGTGAAATTGAAAGGGGTAAAAAAGTCATAGTCATAGGTCCAGCTACAGTAAATCGAGGATGTGAATGATGAAGAAGACGCTGATGATGATGACGATAATAATAATAATAGTAATAATAATAATAATAATAATAATAATAGTAATAATAATAATAATAATAATAATAATAATAATAAAGCTGTTGTAGAAGTAGTAGCATAGTGATGGTGGTGGTGGCAGTAATTTCTTCATTTGCCCCCCTTGACAAAATTTCTGCGGACGCCCATGGTAGGGTCTAGAACTACACAATACGTCAAGATAATAGTATATCATTCTTCTAACCTTGGGTGTGTTTCTTATAAGCTAGACAATTCCATAATAGAGACCGAACAATATCCTTGTTGATTATAAAGTAATATCACTTATAATACCATCATATTTCTTTTTCTTTTTTCATGAAACAGAAGGATAAAACAAGGAAGTTTATTAAAAAATAATAATCAAGGTGATTCCCGAGATGAGCTTTATTACTTGTCTTTCCTCGTATTGAGCAATGCTCATATTTTATCCTATGGATAGAATGTACCAAGTCGGTAATGCTCACAGGTAATTGCAATAGTTTCAGCAGAAAAAAAACCAGCCACTTCTTACCATAAGCATGCGTGATAGGAATCAATAATTTTATTGTTTAACCTATTATACAGAATGTTCCAAAGGAGTTCCCTAAAACTTTGGATTGTGTTGTTAAAACAACACAACAAAATCAGGTAAAATAAATAACAAAGTGCCAGATGGAGTTTATATGCCATATTTCAGAACCTATTGAGTTTTAGACCACGGTTTCTTGAGAAAGTTTGATAAGCATATGTGAAGGAATAAGTGAGATAACTAGAATATTAACAGAACGAATTTATAACATTCCTCACATCAACATGTCTTTATTTTTGTCAAAACATCTGAAGTCGTACAAATAGGCAGTCAAAAATTTCAAAGTTTATTTTGGTGGGAAAAAATTAAAAATTCGAACTTTTTTGGAATTTCACATCAGTTATTGGTTAAAAGCTATAAGTTTGCCAAATTTCAAGTTTCCAGCTCATGTGGAAATGGATGAACATCAATGTTAATAAGTGGATGATCGAATCTAGACTGTCGTAGATGTGAAAGACGTAACGGTTATCTACATTATTTAAAAAGCATGTGACTCTTAATTGGTAGTTACACCAGTACCGGTCAACCGATTTGGCCTAGAATCAATAGCATTCTTCCAATGGACGTTGTAAGTGTATGTGTGTGTATCAAGTTTCATGATAATGTGATATAGCGTATTCCAGTTATCGGCGCATACAGACAGACAGACAGACAGACGGACATACATTTTCCCCTCCACCATGTACTCTTAGAAAGTACTATTCTGGCACATAATAAACTTCTTAAAACTAATAACAATAGGCCTCCTCTAAGTTATTGCTTTTTTTTCTCGTGAAGACCATATTGGCTACCGAAATGTGTCATTTTATCATAAATAATCACTAGGGGGCGGATTTCTATGACCTAAAAAATAGGATATATGCATGCATTTATGACCTAAAAAAACATTAAAATATGACCAATAACATTTAAAATATGACTTAACCACTTACACATTATGTATATATTTTTTTAAGTTTCATTACAATTCATTTGATTAAAATATAATGTTAATTATTTAAAATATCTGTAAATTCTCAAAAAGTATCAGTATAATGCAAAATTTACCAAATATGATATGAAACCTCAAAATTTCTTTAATATGCACACAAATATGCCGAAAATATGACCTAAATATGCATATCCATACTAAATATGCTACAATAGTTGAAAATTCCTAAATATGCAGATATATGCACAATAAAAGCCGTTCCATTTTCACCAGGATGCTTGGAATCGGGTTTAAATTAGTCGGAAACCTGAAGTAATGCAAAGGGGAAAAATACGATATGTCATAGAAATCCGCCCCCTAATAATCACGGTAGTAATTTGAAAGGATCTCTTACTTATTAGCCTATAATATGAATTATTTTTCTATATTGCGCAGACGTTTTCCTAGGTTATTTTACGTATTTTACGGGAAAAGGCACTTTTTTCGCCGAATGTGTTTTTCATTCAATTTTCCGTTCATACTATGGTGATGGAAACTTGAATTTTTTTCACCCAATACCGAAAACTTAACCTACTTGCGTCATTTGCCTTCTTTGCAGTCCATGTGCTTCATTATATCAAACCCTCCATTGTTACAGACACGAAATAGGGGAGAGTCTCCAAGGGCTACGAGATTTTATCTCACTAATCCGCTAGGCCAATGAATGCTTTAAGAATATCAGGGCACTTTTTAACTGTCACATTTTCTGAAATGTTTATTGAAAATACAACAATAAAAAAATTGAATATTCTTGCTGTATGAAACTCGTCGTACAATACCGGCCATTTACCATTTATTTACAATGTTATATATATAAAACAATCATCATTTACAGTTATCTTAATATGACTAAGATTTATTATTATGAACTATATAACTATAACTTATAATTCAATCTATAACTTACAACTTGTAATCCATAACGTAATTGAAACTGGCTACAGTACATGAGAACTGAGGAAGGGGGAAAAGTAATGAAATAAATTATCTGATAATACATAGGTAGGTATGGTAGATTTTAGCAACAAAAAAGTAAAGATTTAGCATGTTAAAAATAAAATTTAGCATTCTATATCAAATTTAACGTTAAACTCTAGCATTTTATAGCGATTTGGGATGAAAAAAATTTGTTATTATTACTACAAATTACTGCGTTATTAAGTGCATTTTATTGATTTTCCAGTCACAACAATTTCAAAGGTATGTGTTCGCATAAAACAACGTAAAATTGTGATCACTAAAACACATGTAAAAATATATGCACTGCTAACATGTATTTACCTACATGCATTTAAAATCAGCATTCAGCACACACATTAAAAATTTAAGATTGAAGCAATTTCAGTAATACTCTCCTTTAACCTGCTTCGTCTCTCTGTGAAAATTAAATTGTATTTTCTGAAAAAGTGTTCTACATCCACACCAGGTGACCAGATTACCTGAATAGCTGCATTGGCAAAGAGTGGAAACTTTATTTGCATTGCTAACAAAATTTGCCGTCAGTCAACCTTTTAATTGTCTCTTATACGGTTGTCAGATGTTTGTGAAATTAATCATAACCACATAAGAAACTTAATAAGAAATATGGAATTATTCTCTTCATATCAAACACTGTCTTAGGAATCATGGTAGACCTACTCATCTGACCAGTCACTGTTGGATTAAAGAGCTCATTAACAGCTTAATAAAATTGATTTGTTTCATTTCCTGTAATATTATTATTATTCACATAAATGATCCTTACAATGTAATTTCGCACTTATTTTGCAGAAATACGTACATTTTGCACTTTTTACTAATTTTGCATTTTATCGCAAATTGAAAAAACACAATAATAGACTTCACATGCTTCAAAACCAAAATATTACTTATTTTGTGAGCATCTGGGGACATTTAGCATTTATTGCGATTGCGAAAATGTACCATCCCTATACATAGGTGCTCATTTAAAAAAGAAACCGCGTTAAAGTTTAATTTAATTAATTTAAGTCCTTCATTATAACAAATGATATTAATTCATAAACATAAACTCTCTTTCATAGTGTTCAATCAATATTTTTTTGCATTATCAACAACATTTTCATTTTTTTTTTTTTAAGATTAATAAAATCTTAACATGTTGTGCCGCAGAATTATTTTGGGGGTGCTGAAACCACAATTAAATCTTCCAATAATTGAGATGGGAAGACAAGAACAAGCCTTGACTGTTACCTTAATCGGAACAAAAATAATGAGATTAAAGTATTTTATAATTATTTTATTGATCAAGCTGAATTAAAATTTATTTTAATATTTCCTAATTTAAGCAAAAAAGTGGACATCGTCTCTGCAAAATCCAAGTTTCCACCACCTACTATGAGTTTATTAAGGAAGCTACACATTCTAATAACGAGATAATATTTGTGCAAGAGAGTTTTTGACCTCTGAACATAAAGAGGCTGTCATTTTTGGAGATTAGAAAATTTAACATTAAATTGTATATTTGAATTGTCTTATAGATTCGTTTATAGATTTGTAAAAATACATCTCTGTCTCTTCGGTTGTTTAGAGAAACCATGCCAAGTGTATGAATGTAAGCTATTTTGTCTCTATAGAAAGAATGATCATGTTTGTTGAAGTACATCATAAAAGCTCCTTTTGAATTCTCTAAATTTGGTTTATATGAGATCGGTAGTAAGGCACCCAGATTATGCTGTCATATTCAAGTTTGCTTCTGCAAGGTGAACTGGAAAGCACAATGAGTGATTGTGTATCTTTCAAGTCTTTCGAATCCTAATAATAAACCTCTATACACTTTGTTTCTAATGAGTAGAGCTCGGAAGTTAGGCAAAATTCTTATCTATTTTGGTGTGTATATTATAGAATTAAATAGAGATAAACATATTTCTATACATCAATATAAATATTAGATGGAAATTTACAGTGAAGTGTTGAAATCTGTAGCAAGATTGAGATTGGAAATATACACACTAAACTTCACTAAAAAGGTATATTTACCCAGGATGATCATTTCAACGGGTCTTCCCGCCATCATCAGCTGATTCCAGGGAAGACCCGTTGAAATGATCATCCTGGGTAAATATACCTTTTTAGTGAAGTTTAGTGTGTATATTTCCGATCTCAATCTTGCTACAGATATTTCTATACATTTAAGGATGGTAGGACCAGTTTTTAGTTTGATTTTTTGCCTAGTTTGTTGACTTCTGTTGTCTATATTAAGGTTTATTTATTTATTTATATAATATACAATTTATTTTAGCCCTATTTCACCATAAGGTACATTAGAGCTGTAGTTTTATGTCAATTACAATGTATAATGTACCTGTTTTCTTGTATACTAGAGTCGCCTGTTTAGCTGAAGTTTAAATAAAATTATTGTAAACTCTTAAATATAGAACACATGAAATAGTGGAATTCTCTACAACAGCAATCCTTGCTAAACATTTTTAAGAGTGGTTTATCATATTTTACACCACAATAGTGTAAGTATCCTATTAACGAAAATATTTTCCTTTCAAAGAGTTGGAAGTCAAAAAGTAGATGTTCTATGGTCTGTTTTTTTTTTTTTACAAACACATAAACATTCCCCTTATAATTTTAAACCTTTCAAAGTAAGAGCCAAAAATTCGATGACCTGACAAGAATTGAGTTAATATAAATTCCAGTTCAATTTTGCTTTGATGTCGGGTTTCAATATGTGGAAAAAAAAATTCTTTTTTAATTGTTTCTTTAACACTAGATAGCCACTGATTGTTCTACTTAGTCTTAATGTGATCTCACATCTTTCTTCGTGCATAAGAATAAGGACAAAGAGAGTATCTATAATTAAGATTCAAAACTGCGGCGGATTTGGCAGCAGCATCGGCTCTCTCGTTACCGGCAACTCCATTATGGCCTCTTAACCATGTTAAGCAAATATGTCGCGTGTATGATAGTAAAACATTCCTAATTTCCAGCCATCGGATTTAGAATATTTCTATTATTTATACACTTCAGTGCCATCTGGGAATCACTTTATTACCAAACAGCTAGAATCATAAAGATTGGCCCATATTACAGCCTCTTTAATCGCGAATAATTTGGCTTGTACTATTGAGCATTCAGCTGAGAGTTGATTCATCTATGAGTGGATTTCCTGGCCATTTAAGAAGGATATGAAGGCACATCCAACTTCATCCAGTTTTCCTTCTATTTTAAGGTTTAAATCTTTTTTTTTTTTTTTTTTTTTTTGGGCCTTTTTGGGATCATTATGGCTTTTTTCTGTGATTGTTTACACATTTTAAAAAGCACAAAATGTATGGAAGTGAAAAATGTTAAACAAATAACAAAATGACACATTCACATCACAAAAATATTTATTGAAGATCTTATTCCCTATAAATGCATTTTTCTTTTAAACTTACCTTCTCAAATGATTGAAGCTCTTTAAATAGCTCATATGACAGTTTACACCTTGTAAAACATCTTTTTGTTACTTGTAATCAAGAAAAGTAAGTATGTACTGTATGTGGTAAATAAATTATTAAGTATCTTAGGTAGCTGTTTTCATGAATAAAGAGTGAGATTACTCTCGGTTTAGACTTTTAATAAATGCCTATTTTACTTAAATCACTGCCTATTTTTGGTATTTTAAGTACCTCTTTGCCTGCCTATTTTAACCAAAATAAATGCCTGAACTTCCAGACTCTAATAACGAGTGGATAATAATACTCAGGTGAAATTTGTCAGCAATCAAGAAATTTGATTTATTTTGGCATTGTGATCGTACACGGCACACCAAACATTAAAAGGATGCTAGTTTTGATGTAGTAAGCAAGAAAAAATAATACAAATCTCATTTCCCATTGTTACAGATCAAAATTTAAGCCAGCAAGATGGCTATTTACATCTGGGGCCTTGCAGGCATAGTGGTGTTCTACATTGCTATGCTTGCAGTAGGCATATGGGCAGGAACCAAGCAGAAGGATCACAGCGATGAAGAAGTTATGCTGGCTGGAAGGAGCATCGGAACCGTTGTTGGTATCCTGACATTAATAGGTAAGTGTGCATATGCAATTAAATTATCCTATCTACATTGCTGTTGATTTCAAAATAAGTTGGTTTATAAGATGGTGTAGCTTACATACTTACTTACTTTTTCAATGGCAATAGACAATTCCTAAGCAAGCTAAAGGAATATTATCTATTTTATGGAACCTGAAGGTTTATTGCTGCGCTTACCTGAGCCCCCCATTCAACACTCCAACTATCCCTCTCAAATCCTACTTCTCTTAAATCTATCCTTCAGCTGATAGTTTTTTTCACTCATAACACGCAAACAAACGCTGAAATTAAAAATCTGGCTTTGAGTGCATTCGACCACCCTTCATTCCATCTATGTTTAAAATTACAGATTTCTGTATGTTTCCAACTGGGTGAGTAGAGTTTGATTCCAAACGCTGCTGAAAGCTCAAAATCACTCCTCCTTACTCACCCGTTGGAAGCCCAAAAAACCATTATCTAAGTATAATAGGGATTTTACTAAAAATTGTACAAAATCGACATTTTCATTAAAACAATGGGATGGCCAAAAAAATATGTTCAAAATGGTACATATGGTCAGCATACTAAATGAGGATAGAATGTATTATACCTTTCTTTATTTTGCAGCAACCTGGGTGGGAGGAGCTTACATTAACGGGACAGCAGAAGTGATGTTTACCACGGGTCTGTCGTGGTGTCAGGTTCCATTTGGCTACAGTGCCAGTCTACTGTTTTGTAAGTATTTTGAAATTAAATTAGTGAAATCCTTTCACTACCACTGTAGTAGACACTTAATGTATTTCCTTACCAGTGTTGAATTTATTACAGGTCCCTGTTTTTCTGCTACCACTAATAATATCATTGGGGATAATACTGTTTGTTATTAACAGTGCTCTTTTTGTGGAGGAACGGTGGAGGACACATACCCCTAAACTTTTCAGCACACAAAGTAACTTTTTTGTGATGTTGGAGAAATTAAAATTTTTCGTGGTCATAAATTGGATTTTCAGATAAAAAAAAAAAAAAAAAGTCATGTTTGTAATCTTGATATGAATGATGCCAGCACAGTCTTTGACTGATCTGTGAAGTGGTTATTCACATCCTTTTCCTTCTTGTTGCCTGTTGGTTGTATACATGATTGCATGGCGTATCTTGCCTTTCATAGCAAGTTAACTTTGAGGTTAAAGTAAGATGAGCAGCAAAATATCCAACTATTTTATTTGTTTTCATGCATCTAAAAACTTAAAACTTACAAATAAATCTTGTGAGAGTGAAAGGTCAGGAACTTCGACGTTGTTAGTGGATGATAAAAGTGAAACTGAAAACCTGAACATTGAACCCACTTGTGAAGATACAGTGAATGAATGTGGGAATGATGGTAAGTCAGATGTTTCTACAGATTGTTTTACTTTCAATCAAAAAAGTGCATTTTATGTGATAAACGACACATTAGTTGTAGGAAATTGGGTGTAGGAAGAAATAAAACTGTTATAACGCTAAGTAATGTTAATTACAATGTAGTTTTACAGTTGTTAATTCCACAACTATTTAAAATAAATAATCAGCTATATTGAAAACTTTTGTAATTGTCACTGTAAGATATCAAGTGTGAAGGTATCCCAAACTTTTTTTCAGAAAAAGGGCACTGGTTATTAGACCCTGGGGAGAATAATAATAAATAATAATAATAATAAAAATAATAATAATTATAATAATAATAAATTTACAATAAACAATAATAATACTGTAAGTATTAATGGTGATGGTTATAATGATAATGAAAAACTTAATTTTTAATAGACAGAGCATACAATAGAATGTACAGTGCTTGGTTTGTGTATATTGGCAGTGCCAAAATTTTTTCTGCAGATAGACCAGAAGAATGTAAAAGATGCCATGAGTGTATGAATTTGTAGTCAAATTTACATCTCTAAATTGACAAATAAGTGAATTCAATTTGTCTCTCCCTAACATACAGGTATGTTAAATGGTGTATGCAACACACCCTTATATTAAGCAAGGGCCGCAACTTGCTGTAATGAATATTATCACACAAAATCTCTCTTTTTATCTATTTATTTGTTGAAAATTTTTGTTAGTTATACAATAACTTGTTTAAATATTTCAGTATAACCTTATGTTAAATGGTGACAATTATTACATTATATTTGAAAAATTATAGTATTATTTTAAAATTTTATACAAGGAATTAGTTGCAGACATAATACCCTAAAACTTGATAATAGAATTCTATGAAATAATGTACACCTTCAAAGAATTTGTAGTCCTAAATTCTATCTGGTCAGGAATGCATGGATACACATGCAAAGGAATTTTAAGCACTTCATGTATTTCATGAATTTGCTGATGTATTCACTGTATCAATTGACACCAAGCCCTTTCTGAGGCAATTTACTCCAAGCTTCCAATTCTCGTTTCCTTATTACCAGGCTTTAAAACTTAGTGCCCGAACCCACAGAGGGAGTTGATTCCGGTTACCAACAACCTGAGTATAGGGGATGGAGGGTGATTGCGTAGGCTGATAAGACAGTCATTGATAGTAGTACTGAGAAGTGAATGCTCTCGTAGTACGGTGCATCTCAAATTGGTCAACAGTGTACCGTGTCATTGTGCGTGTTTAAATTTATAATACGTGTTCGGCATGCCGAAAGTAAAGTGTTCTAAAACGCAAACATATTGAAACATTTGGGAGGGACTATTATACACAAACAGGAGAAAGTATCGTTTTGTATGATTGTAATGTGAGTTTAGATAATGAGAAGTTATTTTGTGGTCTTCCTATATCTGTATTACGGTTTGTTTACTATCACGTGAACTAGCATATGGTAGCTAGGGCATACCCCGAGCAAAGTCTGTACAGTACGGTTGCTGTTAACATATTCGATCGGGCACTAAGTTTTAAAGCCTGCTTATTACTCTATGTCAAGCATCATAGAGTCCAGAACTGGGATGTTTTATGTCTGAAACTTCTGTCAACTCTAGGGATTTGATGGATACCACATTTCCATTGATAAGATCTTGGGTATGAATGATGTTACAGTTAGCTGAGTTAGTGAGGATTCCGCAGGTATTGGTATGTTGCAATTGTGCCAATTCTCAAAAAAAAGATATCATGTTTATCCTGACTGTCACTAAAATATACAGTCGGCCTGGGTGTTGCAGTTAGTATCACGCTGGCTTTCTGTGCCCAAGGTTGCAGGTTCGATCTTAGCCCAGGTCGATGACATTTATGCGTGCATAAATGTGACAGGCCCATGTCAGTAGATTTAGTGGCATGTACAAGAACTCCTTTTCTTTCTTTCTTTCTTTATCGTAGTTTCACCTCTCCCTTTTAGGATTTAAGCGACCCAAGCCGCGACCTGTCGGGAGAGGGATTATCTTTGGATCACATACATACTTTTTTGACCAGACAAGGACATGGAGGGCCTCCCCGGATGAGTGATCAGCCCAATGCCGGGGCCACCTCCGAGACAACACGAACACATAGGACGAGACACAACATTCACACTCACACTCAGTCCAAACAAGGCGAGGATGGGATGAAGATGATAATGACGGCCAGATGATATCTGGGGACCACAAGGGCCTAAAGTTACCCGACATTTGTCTCAAAGGTGAGGGAAAACCCCAGAAAAAACCCCACCTAGGTAACTTGTCCCGACCAGGAATCGAACCCGGGCCCGCTGCGTGAGAGGATTGAACGCATCCCCTGAGCCACAGCGGTGGACTAAAAGAACTCCTGCGGGACAAAATTCTGTCACACCGGCGACGGTCACAGGACTAAGTTGCAGGACATCCCCATCGTTAAATAACCATATACCAAACAACCAACTAAAATATACAAATCTCATGGTCCAGATTAACAAGGTTTTATTTTAGACCTTTACAAAATATCATCATTGAATTTCCTGAGTAGGTACCGGTACACTTGTTTATAGGTAGTGAAGAAAGGCTACATGTTAAAATCAATTACCTTAAGGTACAGCAATTTTTTTTATCTGAAGGCCAACTTTTGTCAGCAAAACAAAGCAATTCCCAATGTACATTATGAAGATAATTGATTCAGACAAGAGACTTTCATTATACCAATGTATTATTATTTTTCCATTTTTAGCACATCCATATCATTAATTTTATTGTGTCCTCGTGAAATATTTCATGGAAATATTGGATCTATGCACTCCCTATTCACTTCACCACTCTAATATCATCAATACTATGAACAATGAACAAATTTACACAGTCTGTTTGGAACCTTGTAATGAATTGCCAGTTTTTCAGAGATCTGTAAATTTTATTACATTGTGACTCAAGAAATGTTCATATTTCATGGTTATATTTTGTCAGATTTTCTTTCTTTTTTTCAGTATTTTAAGGAATGGTACAGTAAGATGTATTTTCTTTCAAATAAAATATTCTAGTTCATTGTGTTATTTGCAAGATGAATTTATTGAAGATCCTTAGTTTCAGAAATAGCTGCTGCCTAGAATATGTGTAATGAATCTAAATGCTTTTGTAATATGTTATGTAAACGTCTATGTACCTTAAATTATGTAAATATTTTCATTGTGATACTATTTACCTATCGACGATGTTCTTTTGTATGTCCTTGTACATATTTTACAGAACAAACAAATTTGAATATTAGGTCAGAAAGTGTACTATAATAGAAATGAGATAAAGTTTGAAAAAAAGAGTTGCTTATGCCAAATAATTCCCAAAACTGTTATGCACTTAACACATATGTATTGCACACTATTTTTTCAACAATACTGAATAATAAAAAATATTACTTATGTGAAATACTGTATAATGAATCACTAACAGCTGTTCAAGATGGTGGTCTAGTTGCTAGGGGTATCAAACTTAAGAAACAGTGACTAGTTTAATCTTAGTGATCTTATATCGATTACTTTATACAAAAAAAGTAATGCACAGGTAAGACTGAATTTGTAAATTTAAATTACCGGTAACAAATATAATAAATAGTCCTTGTCTGCATTAACTTTTTCACTGCTATTGACGTATAAATGCATCACATCAAACAGTTGTTTACAGCTAGTACATAAAATTAAAGAGGAATGCTTCATGTAAAATTTGAGGATTTCTATTCATGTATTACGGTTATTCTTTGCAGAAACCAGCTGTTCCTCTGAAATTTTTGAAATTGATTTTAAGTTTAGAGCCCACAGATGGTTTTACATTATGATTGCTTGTAGAACTATATAAATTCAGCTCAGAAAGGGTTAGTAAGTGTATCAAAAGTTAGAAACTTTGACATAATGGCACATGTGGGCCACCAAGAAGAAAAAGTTGCAGGTAGGTTAGATTACTGACATTGGGTGCAGGAAATTGGAATTACCACCACAGTACCATGAACGGGAAATGGATGTCATTAATGCACTAGCTCTCTCTTCCAAGTTCACAGATGTGATCTCTGCCCTGGTTGTTGGAATTTATGTGTGTATGTGTGTAAATAGTTGAGTCCCATATCTAAACATTTGCAGTCATGTAAAGCCTCTATTATACTATGGGTAAGTTAACTAAAAACTGAAATTTTGTTTCATGTTCCAAAACCACAATGAAATGGCACTTCAGTCAGGTTTCACAACATCCTGGCACCATCAGTCAATAAAATAAAGGAGAATGGATAATTGATACCATCAGCTCAACAACCTTTATTGTGTGCCTAGGCCTTTTGTGTCAACCTCAGGTCATCTTGCTATGCAGCGGATGAATTAATCATTAAAACATTTTGGCCTGTCTTCTAATCAGGATTCGAATCAAACATTTTGATGAGGGGGGACAGTTAATGTGGGTCCAAATCTATCTATGTTATTATCCAGAACATCCACTCTCTGTAAAATACTACTCGACAGACCTACCACGGAATACCAATCACTACTGCACTCATTGTCTAGCAAACATTCTTTAAACATATTGTTGCCGGCAAAAGGCAACCAACTCAAAGCAAACCTTATGTGCACTGTTGCCCTTTTGTTACACTGTGCATGGAAATGATTCTTAGATAAATTTTGTTTCTACGCATTGTGCTGGTGATACCCTTACGTTAAGAAATGGCATTATGAGGAAACATAGTGCATGTTTCCAATAATTGCATTGGAGTTTTATACTGAAGTTTCTGAAATATATACAAATATATTCCCGGACTAGGAAGGAATTTTCGTTTGTTGAACCAGGGACATTTTTTGATGAGGGGGGAAATCCCCCTGTTAATTTGAGCCATACTTCTAATCCTCTCATTACAGTAAAACAATTAAAAGCTTTACAAAGTTAAATATAAACACTAACACAACTCCCAGCTTCATTCTTCTTGTGTCTGATTCATACAATGGTGACTACACAAAAAGAAGAAGGTAGATGGGAGATGCGTTAGTTTTTGGTGTTTTTTTTTTCAAAACTTCTTGAAGCGTCTAATTGTTTTATCATAATTGCAGGACTAGAAGATTTAAATTATTAATTCATCTGCGTAGAAAGATACCCTGATACAAAAGAATCGAAGGGCCTAGGCACACAATGAAGGTTGTTGAGCTGATGGTATCAATTATTCATTCTATTCGATTTTATTGATCATGCTCAGTGATAAAATAACGTATTTTTTTCGCAATCAGTTCAGTTAGGCGGTCAAGGAGAAATATTATTCTTTCAATAATAAAAAACGCATTATAATTTCCCAGGAATTAAGTTTAATTTCCCTGTTGGAGTACTCCTCAGATGTACTATGAATAAGAGTAAAATTGAATGAATAAAATGCCAAAGTCAGTTCATCAAACATTTTCCTTGTGTTCTATGATCAAGAGAAGGCGACGCGACGATCTTAGAACAAATGCAAAATCGGTTGTTGGACCGGAGATATAGCCTATGGCTCAGGTACTCCTGGGGTGGAAGGCAGAGCAAAAAAAACAAAAAACAAAAAAACAAACAAACAAACAAACAAAATCCTCAGATGTAGGCCCACTGTCCCAAATTGCTTTGTACTGGTTCATTTTCTATAATAAAATCTTTCGTATTTGTTTTTCTGTCAAAAATGTTTGTTAATGTTTTACTTAAGTCAGTATTTAGTTGGTTATTGCTTCTACTACAACGTCTGCAGTCATGATAACAATGAACAAACCTGATGTTAGACGTCATCAAGTGATGCATCCACATCTTATTTCATGTGTTCAGTTGCACTAATATAATACGCTTCATATAGCCCAATATCCTGTATTCAGCTTCATTAGGTGATTTTGTCTCATGGTATTGCAACAGAGTTCTGGCAATGAGATCAAGTTGCATAGTATAACAGGCTCCATTTAAACCAATGCCCACAACTTTTGTGAAAATTATTTTACTGTGATTTTGTTTCTTAGTAAAAGAGGTCTAAAATAATTCCTGCAGGACACCGAGCCCAAAAGTGATGTTTACAGACCTTGATAGCAACATACAACTTCAGTTAAATAATCATAACAAATTAGTATACTGGTAACTACAGGGTGCGGCAAAACATCCTCCCTATTTTAAATTTCAAATAAAAAATAGATGAATCAAAATAAAGAAACTGTATTAATATTAATTATATCTACACAGTGGGAATTTAGGGTTTTCAGTATATTACATTAGTTCACCTCACTGCTAAGTGTAAATAGACCTTAATACTGTCTCCGTGCTCTTATAGTAAGGTTCACCATATCATTAGGCATTATATCCACACCGCAACATTCGCACAAGATGGGAGTAGCAGTCAACTTGTGTTGCCATAACGACAGAAAAAATCAAGTGATAAACAGTAAACAAAAATTGAATAGGATATTGAAATCGCGGAATTGACATTCAGTACAGTATCCAACCATGTCGTGGACGGGAGAAGAACGTGCTTACGCTGTGGAATCATTTCTGGTAAACGGGTATTCCGTTGTCGCTGCCCAGCGTGCTTTCCGGATTCGCTTCCAAATTCCCCCTCGTGGTGCAGTTCCAGATCCGAAAAACATTAGTCTATGAGTGTCAAACTTTAGAGCAAGTGGTAACATGATTAAAAAGGGAGAGGGAAGGCCACGCAACGTTCGAACTCCAGTAAACATGAAACTTCCCACTGTGTAGAATCATTCATGTTAATACAGCTTCTTTATTTTGATCCATATGTTTTTTATTTTAACTTTAAAATAGGGAGGATGTTTTGCCGCACCCTGTACTAAACTCAATGGTACAACATACCTGCAAGGACAGGGCCTACTGTTCAACTTCTTCACCATCTGACTAGGTCTGTTGACTTCACTGGCGGGTGGTAGGGTTGTAGGCATGTGATCAGCATGTCAAACTCTGTCTTGACTGGAATAGACAAGTAACATGTGAAAGTTGAATATTATATTCCAGATCTGTATATACTATAAATACTGCAATCTAACACAAAATTTTACATCATAGAAAAGCACTTGGATTGTAATTTTTAAATTATACCGCTTTACTTAACCTGTTATATTCTTGTATTATTTAATGATGATAAATATATTATTATTATTATTATTGTAGTTATTATATAGTACGATTTGTTATTATTATTAAAATTATTTTAATTTCTTTTGAAAATATCTATTTATGTATCAAGTATGCAAAATAATGCTTTAGTAGATGAATCTAGTATTGCGGCTGAGGGGTAAGCCGAGGCTGAAATACTGGATGAGTCTGCTAAAGTTTTTGCTTACTTGGTTTTTAGTAAAGTTCTGTAATTTTACTACTAATGTGCTCAGTTTTTCACTCATTTTCATTGATTCTGCATAAAGAAAATACTTCCATGTTCTGTATATTATGCAAGAGGTGCACGTGTTTGAGAGAGTCATGGAAGGGGTAGTACAAGGGGAATGCTTTAGGTACTCAATGAGTGCCAGCTCACAGACTCTGGTATAGTGCACATGTGGTAGAATGTCTACGGTACCCCAATTGTAAGCAGGCCCGACGAGAGGTAGGGGCAGTCGGGGCTGCAGCCCTGGGGCCCAGGCCCGAAAGGGGGCCTGGCCGGCCAGGTTTTATCTTTTACTTTCTAAATTTACTCTAAAATAAAATTTGTTATTAGTCAATAAACAGCTTGAGTTATTTTTTATGTGTTTATTTCATCTGCATTGTCCTGTCGTATAACGGTGAAACGGAACTCAAGCAGTTAATCTGAAACTGATTATTCTTGAAGAAAAATTTCTATTTTTGAAAAGTAGAAGCAGAAATCCTTTTGGATTCAACAGCAGGCTTCACTAACGTTCGGCATTTCAAATCATAATTTTAAAAAGATTAAACTGGTACATACGGATAAAATTGTTCCTAATTAGAACATTTTAATGTATTTTTCTGTTTCGTGCCCAGCATCAGTTAACCGATTTGGACGAAAATCAATAGGCTTCGTCCCATGGGCGTTATAAATGGTAGGCCTATACCAAGTTTTATGAAAATCCGATAAAGCGTGTTTGAGTTATCGTGCTTACAGACACACGGACAGACAGTCAGACAGTCCTGTCTACCACACCATCTCATAAAGTACCGGTACCATTCTGGCCCTTAATAACTATGTAATAACATTACAAAATCTTTTTGTTTCATACATTATAAAGGGCGAGTTGGGTAGTGAATTTAATATTTGATGGGGGCCCGGGAAAATTTGTCCCTGGGGCCCTTGCTTTCTTTCCACGGCCCTGATTGTAAGAAGCACTGGATAACAGTAACATAACTAAGCAGTTACTCCTGGCTTAGCACTCGTGTATTAATCTAACTGTTGTATGTTTTGTTGCAGCTTTGGTTTTATTCGTAAAGAAGATGAGAGATGCTAATTATGTGACAATGCTTGATCCCTTCCAACAAAAATACGGCAGTCGTGTGGGAGGCCTGATGTATCTTCCAGCTGCTCTGGGTGATATATTCTGGGTAGGCTCTATTCTCAATGCTCTTGGTAAGGAAATTTTCCATAATATCATCACTTATAAGTTTTGTATTCTACTTCATATTCCATTGCTATTACCTAAAAAGTTATTATCATTCATTGAAATTCATGTAACTTTTTATGAGCATTACAAAATTCAGAAGAGTTTGACAACGCTCAAGAGCCTGGGAACAGTGAGATTTGCTCTGTGACTATTGACCTCGCCTTCCTGAGTCATGGAAAATGAAAGAGGAACAATTATTGCAATAATGAAATTTTCCAGCACAGGAAGAGATTTTTCATGAAACCTACTAGTTAAATTGACTTTAAGGAGACAAGTGAACATTTTATTATTTTCCTGTTAACTTTAACCGAATTTTTTTACCTTTGGAAGATGTTGCTAATATAGGTACAGTATATTTTATTAGTGTGTATTAATAACCCTAGGACTCTTTTCATTGAACCTTCTAGAGATATTGACTTCAAATGAGGAAAGTGAGCATCTTGTTATTTTCATTTTCATGTTAAACTGATTTTGTGACAGGAACATATTCCTCAAGTTTGATTTTATTCATTTTTGGTTTTTGTTTCTCTCATTTCGGTTCTGTCGAACTCATATTAACATTTTATGTTTTACTCAAATAAATAACGTTGACAATACAATTGTGATATTGTTATTTTATACAGTACCGTATTGAAAAGGCAATAACTAAAAAAAGGTGGCTCTTCAAACAAAACAAAAAAAACAAAAACAAAAAACAAACAAAAAACAAAAAAATTGAAACAAGAGTAAAATAAAAATAACTGTGTTTTCAATTCCCCTCCCTTTGGAGTCTGAGGGTTAATTTGTGTTCAGTTATGTCTAAACTTTATTTGTCACTTCCAGAAGTTAATAGGGTTTACTATTGCATGCTATATTTCATCATAATAATCATTCATTTGTCATTATTCTACTAAATTATTTTATAATCTTTATTAGACGGGAATCAAGCTTAAAACATTTTGCTTTTCATGCATTCCTCTTAAATACTACAGTCAATAATATCTATCTGTATCTGGTACCCTATGATCCCCAGGTGGGGCGAAGGGGCCTCCAAGTGGAGGTTTCATTACCTATACTAATTTTGATATGCTTATTTTCTGAGAGAGGGTAGAGGGACAGGTGGTAAGCCCATCGCCTCGCAACCCCCCTCTGGAAACTAAGTATTTCTTGGACGTGAAAGGGCCGAGAAATTTAGTCCAGAGGCTCTAACTTAGGCTTGGAGTTATTTTACGTGCCGTAAATCTACGACACGGGACCCCCAGCTTAAAGTCCCTCCCGGAGGACCATTTGTCTGCTCCTATGTTGTTTCTCTACACTGACATTCAGTATCTTTTCCTAACCATGACACAACTTAAGAATAATTAATTTTTAACAATGCCAAAGGGCTACTTTTATCTTCTTGCACGTGCTTTTAAGGTAAAAGAGAAGTGTTTTGATAAACATTCATCAATAGCAAAAAATAACCAACACTAACATTGGTCAGGTTTTTAGCCTCTGTCGTAAAATTTTGTTTTCTGACAAATGGTCCCACTTCATTTTTCACATCACATGTAAATTTTGTAATAATCCTTGTTACAGGTTCATCCTTGGTTGTCATACTAGGTATTGACAATAAAATATCTGTGATAGCAAGTACAGTATTTGCAGCTTCATACACCATTGTTGGAGGCTTCTACAGTGTTTCCTATACTGATGTACTGCAACTTGCGCTCATTGTTGTGGGTCTGGTAAGTTAACAGATCTCAAAATAATTCATGTATCAACACCGTTTTTTATATAGAAAAACAAGATTTTGATTATTATCATATCTGTTATTGTGTTGTATAGTGTATAAAACATTCCACCTATTCCCTCGAATTCGGTTTTATAGTTGCTCTTTTTATATTGTCATAGGTAATCCCACAAGAGTTGATGAGTTTATCAGTAGATTCGCAACTGCGCAGCAAGAGCTAATTTATCTGATGAAACTTGTAAACTCAAGTTGGATTTATTAATACTATTCCATGAATAAAAATGTAACAGATTATACAAATAATAATTTCTTTCTTACTTTGTTATATAAAAACAAAACTAACAGTTGCAAGATCATGCCATACTATGAATCAACCATCCATGAATCGATTCGAGTTAACATGTTGTAACCAATGCTACTAATGGTGCATATAAGACTTAGTTAACAGCAGAACAGAATAAAAGCTCATGAATTGGCTTGCACTGAACTGAAATTGTGTTTTTAATCAATGTACATTTATATTATTTCAATTTCCAAACAAGTTATGTTGTATAACATAATGTGTTTCTATTGTGTTGACTGGCAGCATGTGACATATTAATCACCGCACGTTGATACCTTATGTGTCTAGTACAGTGATTCCCAAAGTGGTGTTTCAGGGGGTCCGCAGGCGGTTTAAGAAGAAATAGGATATCTCGTAATTTTCTCAAATGACATGTCTTCTAAAGCAGCTTCACTGTTCACATTAAGGAGTAAACTCTGTTTGTTACCATTGATATTGTTATTTTGTCTATTGAATTTAATACATTTGAATCAAAGTATTTATTTAGTTTTTTTTTTCAAAACCCAGAGGGGGTCCGCGAAATTTTAATTTTTTTCAAGGGGTCCGCGGACTGAAAAGTTTGGGAACCACTGGTCTAGTAGCATGCTGATGATTTTATCAGATAAAATCGCATCCTCATATTAATAGTAAGCATTTATAAGATAAACAATCGTGAGTGGTCTATATTCGAGGAATTGATAAACATTACTGGCCAATATCAAACACATGGCATATGAGTGAAATAGTCAGCTTAATAGTTTGATATTCTTAAAATTTATAGTTGTTCAGTATTATAGAACATTAAAATTTTGTATTTTATGGGTTGGACGATATATTTTGACTTTTATTCCGCCATCTTCAGGTCCTACAAGTTATAAAATATATTAGCTGACTATTACTAACTATGTGTATACAATCTTATGCATAAAATCTTGGACATACCTTTCTCTTTTCCCAGATGATCTTATTCTACTCGATCTGTTTTAACTGATTATATGGTGTGTGCATTACATTACTATATAACACTTATTATATCCCTCGTAGGAAAAGATATGAAATTTATCAACGCAATATAGCTGTTATGCTGATTATGGATATATTATCAGATTTTGTTCGTCATGTAAGGTTTCTGAGTACATGAACTAGCTAACATTTTATTAATAGCATTTCTTAGGTTTCCATGTGTTATACCTAATTTCTCTTCACCTGTCATATTCATTGTTTTTGTTAGCATCAGAAAGGCGAAGGGCCTCCAAATGGAAGTTTCTGTACCTATGTGAATTTTGTTATGCCTATTTTACTAGAGGGGCAGAGGGACAGGTGGTAAGCCCATCGCCTCTCAACCTCCTTCTGGAAACTAAGGTATTACTTGGACGTGAATGGGCTGATAAATTTTGTCCAGAGGCTCTAATTTAGGCTTGGAGTTCTTTTACGTCCCGTAAATCTACGACACGGGCCCCCCAGCTTAAAGTCCCTCCCGGAGGACTCCATGCCCAGGATTTTTACGTCCTGAAAAACCCATCAACTGCAGCCGGGTTTGATCCCGTGACTTTCAGATCTAGAGGTGGGCACGATACCTCTAGACCACCGCAGCCGACAATTAATTACTTGAAATGTTTCTACTTCAAAAGTTAATATATTGTTTTAGTGCCCTGTTGACACACCTATATTTTACATAGAAATATGTTATTTTTCAGCTTCTGTCAGCTCCGTTTGCATATCACAATCCATACATGACAACAGAATCACTGAGCACAGTAGACTGGGTTGGAGAAATCAAAACACAAGACATTGGTGAATGGATTGATACCATGTTGCAGCTGATTTTTGGAGGAATACCATGGCAGGTAACAAGTGCTACAACCTTGATTAAAATTACTAACCACTACCTTGTAAGTTTGCTAATACTTTCAGCAAACTTTTAATTTTGTTGTTAGTACTGTCACTTTTAATAATTATCTACACATTTATCTACTTTAATCATCATATATATATATATATATATATAGCCTAATTTCTGTTGTCAACATCCTTTTTTCTCTCAACTAATGTAAAGCCTATGGTAATGAATAAGGTATCAGTAGATTAACAGCCTTACTAATAAAAGCTGCTTATATTTGTGTTAAATGGTTGTTTGGTTCATTACAGCGCAAGTTCTACATAAGCCTTGTTACTAATAAACCAAGCATAACTGCCAAGGATTACACCGGGTTTGAATGTGAAAAATCATCAAACGCATCACGCTGGTGATGACATTACTAGCCCCTAGCCAATGTCGCCATCTGTCCGAGCAGTGAACAAACAGCAGTGTGTTATCTACTGAGAGAAAATCTGGTTTCAGTATTTCATTATATTCTTTTCACGAACCTGTAATCATGGGTAAAATTATGGAAACATGTCCCGCAAACAAGGAACAATGTTTATGATTCCGCAAAAGCAGCTCAGAATGTATCCTAACAAATTACCTTAGGAATGGATGCATAACCTCAAATTTCAATCTCATCTGCAAAACGACCGGCTGTTACAGATATCAGCCATCTTGATTATTTACGTCAAGCTTATACAAGGTTGTTAGGCTGTGTAAAGCATTGCAAGCATTCAGCCTTATGCAAGGATTATTAGTACATTTTTTTTCCTCAGCTGTGTATATTTCTGATATAAATCTTACAAATGGATTATTAGTAAATTTTTGGAAAGGGTATTTAGTATTTGGAGCTATTATTTATGTCAAAAATTGCCTTAGAATTTCAGGTGAAATACAATAATTCCTTTACTCATAGAGAACGAAGATAGAGAACATAAAAATTTCCTAGTGTTGGTCGTGTTGAGAGGAAAGAGATCTATGATTCTGTATGAAATAATGAAGTTAAATAGTACATTATGCAACAACCTGTAATTGCATTTATTAAGATACAAGTATGTTTATGAAATGAACAATGCGAGTTTCATGATTTTCACATGAGTATCTTAATTACCATTATAGGCAAGTTGCAAACGACTCTTTTTGTTCGACCATAATTAGTCTAAATGTATAAATTTTGAAATTTTAGATTCATGCAAACATGGTTGACGTAGTTCATGTCTTCTACGAGAGATGGCAGCTTATGTTGTCAATCAAATCGAAGCTTCCTTTTGCTGTTTTGTTCAAACCATTGAAACTTTACAGCATGAAAATAATTCATTTTAGTATGACATTAAAATTAACACAAACAGAATTGAGTTTAGGGGTATGCCGTAGCATAACGGTTGAGGCGCTGTGATACAAATCGGAAGGTTGCGGGTTCGATCCCCGATAAGGTCATTGGAATTTTTCAATTGGCCTAATTCTTCTGGTGGCTCTGTGGCCTTGGGGTCGACTCAGCCTCTAACAGAAATGAGTACCAGAAGCAATCCTGGGGGTAAAGGCGGCCGGTGCATAAGGCTGACAACCTTACCACCTTCACATGCCGAATGTCTAAAATCTGGGATCCTCACCTCCTGGAACCCTGTGGGCCTCCATGTCCTGTATAGGGAACACTTTACTTTTTTATTCAAAATACGTGCTATTTATTACGTAGGTTTCAGCTGCTACCCTCAAGTTCTCAAGATTGTTCCATGTTTGATAATAATTGATACCACACCAGTTTCGAAATGAGTATTAATTATTACAGGAAGTTAGTGAAGTTTTCTAATATAGTAATATATGAAATTGAATCAATTTTTGTGACACTTACTTCACTTAAGTCCTGCAGCAGTCAACATGGAATGAATATGGGAAGAAATTTTTCCCGAAACTAGTCTCCAAAAAGAGGACTTAAGTGAAGTAAGTGTCACAAAAATTGACTCAATTTCATATATTACTATATTCGAAATGAGTGTTAATATGATACAGTTACATCACACATAATAAGCATATTATAATATGGTTGGGAAAAAAAAATAAAATAATTTTGCATTTTATTTCCAGGGATATTTTCAAAGGATATTTTCGATGAAGACAACAAAAGGGGCCCAAGTTTTATCCTTCATCTCATTCTTTGGATGTATTGCTATGGCTATACCACCAGCCTTCATTGGAATTGCTGCAAAAAGCACAAGTAAGACACTGACAGTACTGGTAATAGCTACTAACATTTAAATTTGAGTAGAGTCTAATTTATTTAGATTTTATTTATCAATAATACTTTAACCCTTAAGTGAAATAGTAGATCTACTTAAACTAACCATAGACTGCTCACCCTTTTCTGGATATCATTACCACTCATCTGGGGTATATTGTCACCCCTTGACATTTTTAAATATTTGTCTCGGCAGTTTAATGAATCACGGTATGTGGACAGCCCAATGCTTTTAGATACTAGTAACTTCATGGTTGTAACAACAACAAAAAATGCTAAAATATAAATCATTTGCAAACATATTATGTAACTAGCAGGTGCCTGCAGCTTTGCCCATGATAATTAATTAAAAAATTAAAAATTAAGAGCATAATAATTAAAGCCTTATGTTTATTATCACTTACACATGAATCATTTATAAACTAAATAATTGTAATGAAATAGTAAAAAATCCGGCTTTAAAGTGCATTCCACGATTAGAAAGTGCCGCTTAGGAAAAACGACCCAGGTTCGAGTTCCCTGGGCCAGAAAACCCCTGCATAGTAAGTTCCGTCCAAATCGATCAATGTTTGCCCATTATCCCTCTCCTGTCTATGTTGAAAATGTCAGATTTCTGCATCCCTTGATATTATAAACAAACAAATTGACCAGGTTGGGCTTACACAATTGAAGTGATTGCGATGCTCTTATTTCCAAGTTTTGACAAAAGAAATGCAAAGCCACTTGCTGTTGATTTGACAATTGAAATATATTAGCAAAAACTGATGCTTCGACAGCGCTAAAAATCACGTTTTCTGCCAGTTTTTCATTCATAACTTGTAAATGAAAGCAAAAGTTAAAAATGCAGCTTCGAGGTGCATTCGGCCACCCATCTACATTTAAAATTTTAGATCTCTGCATGCAGTAGATATAGCTGGGCATCATGCTCAGACAGACAAACAGCAGTACATATGTAGGCCTGCTGTTTTTGTAATCAAAGCCGAAATCCACATACACTTTTTAAGAAGGCAGTATCTGCCATAATTCAATAATTCGAGAAAAAATCATTTTGATGCCAGATATAAATTTTCCTGCTTGTTTTATATTTAATGTGTATCCATGAAGTAGAAAGTAAAGAGAAATTGATTAAACTTTGATCTCAATTTTATAAGATTTCAAGTTCATGTAGTTACTGCCTCTTTCCTTAGCACGGCATGCTCACTGGAATATATGGTTACCCCAATGGTCTCATAGCAGGACACACACTTATTGAAATCCACTCATTCACTGACTGATGTAAAGAGACTTCTTTGTTGAAAGTATAGAAGGGAGGAGGAAGGCAAACCAACTGTGTAAAAGAGAAGGAGACACATGGGGTGTCACAGTTGGTGACATGGGGTGACGTTGTCCCAGGGAGCAGTCATACATTTCATATTTCATCCTTGGAAGATTTCAGATAAAATTTGAAATCTGCTTCAGACAATTATGAATTATATATTAATTTTGGGTACCGGTGCTTTTCAGACTGGACATTAGTGGAAGGATTCAACAGGACTGTTTCTGAATCAGAAGGTGAAATAATTCTTCCTTTGGTTCTTCGATACCTTACACCGAATGTAAGTATATGCTTGATTAAATTAAACAGGAAACATTTTGAAGTGTCAATGTTAAACTTAATACACTTCACACATTACTGTAAGTAAATACTCACTAAATCAGGATGCACATTTCGATGGCCTTGCCATCATCCTCAACTAGTGCCACTGACATGTCTTCCAGGTTGTATGAATTTGGAGTTAGTTCCATTGACGTCAGTTGAGGATGATGGCAAGGCCATCAAAACCTGCGTCCTGATTTAGTGAGTATTTACTAACAGTAATGTGTGAAGTTGAATGTTTTAAAGTGTATTAAGTTTAAAGTATATGCTTTTTTATTTATTTGTTCAAGACTCAACAGTGAGCTAGTTAATTAGGGATGGAAAGTTAATTCATGTTGGATTCTCATATGTTTAATCTTAATGCGAATTTTAAGGGCCAAAATGGTACTTTCTAAGATTACTTGGTGAACGGGAAAAATGTATGTCATCTGCCCATCCGTCCATGTGTCTGTATGCACGCAAACTTGAATACACTTTATGAGATTTTCATGAAACTTGGTTTCTACATAGGAAGAACCCTACTGATTTTGGACAAAATCGGTTGACTTTTACCGGAGTAATGCCCAATTAATGGTTACATGCTTTCTAAATAGCAAAGTTACATCAATTGATAGAACTCAATACACTGTTGGGAACTGAAGACAGGTGACTGCTTATTTGAATGCCTTCTGATATTTTGTAAAGGGATGTTGTTGACATGAGGAGTTTTTGTAACATTTGTTCTGTTAATATTCTAGTTATTCCACTTATTCCTTCACATATGCTGGTTAAACTTTCTCAAGAAACCATAGCCTAAATAACAATTGTTTCTAAAATATGGTCTTTTAACTCCATCTGGCACTTTGTTTTATCATGTTTACCTCATTTTTATTTCTGTTGCTTTTCACTTACTTGGTACATTTATGTTTAATTAGTCATTGGAGCTTGAAAGATGTAATTCTCATAAAATCTCAACATCATATTCCAGATTACATGGATAGAAAATGTAAACATAATTATATATATATTGTACATTATGAGTTCATTATTATTTACAGTGGGTGTCTTTCGTTGGCCTGGGTGCAATTTCTGCGGCTGTGATGTCATCTGCTGATGCGAGTATCTTATCATCCAGCTCTATGTTCTCCAGAAATATTTACAAACAAGCATTTAGACCTTCAGTAAGTACTGAACATCTATCAAAAAATAATTTTACAAAATAGTGAAAGGGAATTTAACAGTTGTTTGTTCCTGGTGTTGTATTTGTGAGGCTGCTGTGTGTTGTATTGTTCAAACTGTGTAAAAGGGGTAGAAGCTCCAGTAGTGTTTATTTGTTGAGTTGTAAAGAGTGGCCTACATGATTCCCTGTAGGATGAATGGGCCATTATTTGTATGATTTCTTTTAAATGTTGATTCCTGTAATAATTAATATATAAATTTCTGTCAATCAAAACGCCTGAATGCTTGCAAAAACTGTGAAAAGATGCCAGAAACAGTACATTGCTGTAATTCTCAACTTTGTTACATTTATCGTTGGCCTATTACCAGTATGCACTAATGCAGGCTGAAGTTAATGTATGGGTTTGTTCCTAATGTCAATTCATGATGCAAGCACACATAGTCAGTTTCGTTGCACAACGTGTGTGCACAGTGTCATTTTTCAGCATATTCACAATGTCTGGAGGCGTCATGGTACTTGACAGTGCATGACTTAATTTAGGAATAGACCTATTATTTTGACTCTCAAGTACGTCACCAAGAGGTGGGGTTCCACGCAGAGGCTATATTGTCTGCACTCTCCTCTGTAAACTGTCATAGGCCTAATACATTTTATTTTACTATATGAATTGACATAAACACTCTTTAATGCACACTTGACGCATTTCAAGGACCCTCCTCACCATTTTCAAACACTCTGTCAACTTTGAAGCATTAAAGTGTGTGTTTATGTCAATTCATATAGTAAAATAAAATTTATTATAGTGCTTCACTGTGTAAAGTTCCACAATCACAAATCCATTGCTGTTTAAAATAACAAATAAATTATATAAAATAAAATATCTTATCCTTGATGTGCGTTACATGTACCAACAAATCCTTTTTTTTTTTTTTTTATGATTTTAGGTTTCAAAATTGGGGTTCGCATTAGATTCAAGTAAATGTGGTATATCCCATAAGTTAATACATACCAAATAATTTCCTTTTGTATTATTCCATAGGCAGGGGAACGAGAGATGCTCTGGGTTCTGAGAATCACAATAGTGTTGATTTCATCACTAGCTGCAGTCATTGCTCTCACTGTTGGAAGTATATACTATCTCTCGTAAGTAAAAATACACTTCAATTGCCTGCTGGAATTTTGTTCTGCAGGAGTTCTCTTACAAGCCTGTAAATCTAGACCTGGGCCAGGTTCAAACTTGCAAATTTGAGAAAAAATAACCAGTCTGACTGACTGTATTTGCTCCACCCGAACCAACCTGTTCTTTGATGTGTGATATAATATTGTGTATGAAATTCAACCAAGAGTTCTGGTCTGAATTAAAACAATAATACCAGACCCATAATGAGTAATTACCCGTCCCTCTACCCTCTCTCGGAAAATAAGCATATCAAAATTAGTATAGGTAATGAAACCTCCATTGGAGGCCCCTTCGCCCCACCTGGTGATCATAGGGTACCAGATACAGAATGAGTAATTAAACACTTACTATGACTATTTAACTCATGAAACAGTGACCAATCCAGTATAAGAATATGAGGAATTTCAACCAATCGCAAGTGTCTATCTTCATAATTTTATTGTTCTATTTTATTTTTATTGCACTTACGTGCACTGTTTTTAGTTTATAGTTTGAATTTAGATGTCATTTAGACTACTGACATACTTCATAGGCGTAACCAGGCTGACCATATGGGGGGGGGGGGTTATACCGTCTCGTATGGAATACCCCCCAGGGAGAGGGGGGTTCGGGGGTCCTCCCCCGAAAATTTTTAAAAATTAAGATGCACAATAACGAGTTTTAAGCTTCCCAAGCTTTATACTCGTATTAATTAATTTATAAGCAGACTTCAAAAAATTGTACAATTTTGCTTTTTTTAATCAATGGGGGGGGATGCCTCTGACATACTTTATTTTGTATTCCAGGTATCCTTTTATGTCCTCCATATATTCTTACACAGAGTAATAGGCCTTGATATAAGCATATCTCTCTACTTTTGTTTAATGTATTATGATCTTTTGGAGGCCTTTGCCCGTTAAGGGATGTCATAGGCTAAATTCAAATTCAAGTTCAGATTCAAATTTCCCTAAGATGCTTGGGCAATTTATTCAATACCCTAATTCCCATGTGATACGGACTATTTTTCAATATTATAGACATGTATTATACTAGTAGGTGCCCGTGGCTTCGCCCACAATAAGTCCGCCGCCGTGGGTGAGTCGGTAGCACGCCTGCCTTCCACTCTGGCGGCCCGGGTTCGATTCCTGGCCGGGTGGGGGATTTTTCAGTAGTGAAAGATCCCCTCCCCGGGTTCAGGACTGGGTAGGTTAAGTCTTAGGTTAAGATAATGCACATTGTGCGCGATTCCTTAATTATTATAATTAATCTAAAAATTAAAAATTAAGAGTATAATAACTATTAAAGCATTATATTTATTAACACTTGCATGCGAATAATTCATAAACTAAGCCATTAATAATTAATGAAACAGCTAAAATTCCGGTTCAGAGTACATTCCACGATTAGAAAGCGCTGCCTGAAAAAATGATCTCAGATTCGATTATGCAGTTCCAAAGCTAACTGTGAACACATAATACGTATTGTTTCTCAACTGTTTGTTGACAGATGAATATGATGTGAATTTTATTTGATCAATTCAGTGTAATTTTCAGTAATTATATAATGTTTCAATGGAAGGAATGGTTTGTTTGGATTTTTATTATCAGCGATATTTCAAGAGTTAAACCATCAATATTTTACAGCTGGTGCCCCCGGCTTCGCCCGCCATTATTAATTGACTCTAGGATTTTTAAGAAATTTACACTGGCAGTTTAGTAAAAATGTTTGTGTTTCAGAGCTATGAAAATTGTAAGTAAAAATAATATTAGAATATTTGTTCATTGTGTTCATTTCACTTAGGCTTTATATAATAAAGAAACGGTTTTCCTAATTTTGTACTCTTCGTGAAAGTTTACACTGCCAGAGACGAACATCGCCGATTATAGCCGATGTTTCATGAAGCGGGCGAGCGAGTGAGCATGCTATTTAGGGCCGTTGAATTGTATAAGACATGTTGATTTTGATTATTTTGAAGAGTGTGAAGATATGTGAGAAAATTGAAAATGTATAGAGAAGGCTAATTAAGTATTCCCAGTTTCTTAATCAGCGGTCTACAGAAATCCTCAAAGCCTGCATTTGCCATTCTTCTGGATTTTAAAAGCTCTTTCTCATCCTGTTGATATATCTATCAAATTATTCTTTGTGATATTATCAAATTGAAGTAGCTGTAGTAGGCCTACATAATTTTTCTTGTTTGCATGTTAGTTATTTGGGATGGGCAAGACATAAAAGTAGGCCTACTGTATGTAGAAGTATGCAATATTTTGTTTGACTCATTTGGTTGTTTCATAAGTTAGCGAGTTTATTTCAAATTCTTAGAAAAGTTGCAAGAACACATACTCAACCAATGCCTACATGTTTCTATGTTTCAGGTACCTGTGTTCAGATCTTGTTTACATAATCTTGTTCCCACAACTGCTTCTTGTTGTTCATTGGGCAGACGGTGTAAACACATATGGATGTTTAGCATCTTACATAGTTGGTCTTGTTCTAAGGATACTAGGTAATCTCACATTGATATTTCTTAAATTTAAAATGGCTTATTTACAGGGTGACATTGTCTCTGTTTTAAACATATTGTCCCAACGTCTTGAGAAACATTTTTGGGACACCTAAGTGATATAATATGATATACAGGGTGGAAGTAGTATAAGTGCAAACATTTTGACAGCATGTTCCTTGGGTAGAATACAGCACAAAATGCAAATAACATTTTGGTGGGAAGTGAATACTTTTAGAGATAAAATGGTTTTTGCCTAAAATGTTTACTACTGCTTTACTCGATAAGTATCATTCGTACTATCCTAATTTTTAATGATATAATTAAAAAATCTATTAGGAATGTTTTTTTCCTTTGCAGTTTTGCTATACAATTGATGGTATTCATGTAAATGAAATACAAATATTAACACTTTTCATAATTCAGTTATCAACGTATGGCAACGCTGCTACAGCAGCTTCAATAGGCAGTTTCTAGAGCGGTTGTACAGTAAATACGCGTGTTTACATCCAGTCAGCTGACTGGGTCACTTCTACTGATTGAGAAGGTTGATGAGACTACAAGCGTATCACAAGAGCAGTTCCCGCACTCATGAGAATCAGGAGTAGGCCTAAGCTTCGTCCATTTGTCTATGCACAGTTGGCACATTCCAGAGGTTTTAGGGCTCATTATCTCAGTAACCGTGCACTTAATCACAAAATGTTATTAGCATTTTGTGTTGTATTCTACCCAAGGAACACAGTCAAAATTTTTGCACTTAATACCACTTCCACCCTGTATATGAAAAATGGCCAAAATATATATATATAGTTATGTATATATAGTTATATATAGATAGTTATATATATATATATAATGCAACGCTATTTTTCTGCCAGGTAGTGATGATACATGCAACAAAGGTGTCAGTTGTCTACCAGAGATACTCATTTGCTGGCTTAGAGATTCTAGCGACTGTTTATTACTGCTGTAGATTATGTTGGCATCTGGCCCAAATCATTATCATTTCTTTCAGTTTGTGCTATTTTTGCCTAACACTGACTTGTGCCTGTTACAGCCTACCAGTTTGTTAAATTTTGCACTGAATGAGTGAAATTGATAGTTTTCAATTCATAGTGAAGATGCCTAAAAGAAAATGTGCATACAGAGATGCACTGAAGACAGATTTTCCTTTTGTAAGAGAAACTAAGGAAAGAAAAATCAGGAGCTCCTAAAGGAAATTAATAGCTCTGAAAAGTTCAAAAAAGAGTAGTGGCCTTACTTTGAGTAATTAATATCCACATTTGATCTCAAAGTGCTTTATTATTATTCTAATTGTGAAAATTACAATGCTTTATTCATAAAGAATAATAATGTATTTATTTGCATAATTATTGCACCATTACAAAAATTGTTTAAATTTTATTAATTTGAATGAAAACAACATGCGATAACATATTATTACTGATCTTCCTCAGAACTATAGTCTTGTTCAGATTCATTCCGCATATTCAGTCACTTTAAATTTGAAACTTGCAGTATGACTGTATGACTTGAATATTTTTTGGACGTTAGGGTAACTTCACTGCATTGTACATCGTTGAAACTGAACCTCTTAATCTCACAGACTGCACACCAACTACCTGTATGCAGTACAGTATCACAATAAAAATTGTTATCTCACTCCCATCAGGAAGAAGGACTTAGAAATCTATGTTATACAGTTGCTGTGGTATTTTGGAAAAATTCTAAAAAATGTTTGACATTCATGCATATCTTCAATATTTTGAGCATAAAGTAGCTTGTCATAATGTACATACAAAGTAAATATTTTCATTTTGACACAATTTCCGCTTGAAATTTTTACTGATGATAAGCAAACTTAGAATGAATTTGAATTATTTTGGAAACAATTATTGAGTTTTAGGCCACAGTTTCCTGAGAAACTTTGACAGGCATATTCACTTCTACTTATATCAATTGATGCAAATAAAAAAAATTCTTTTTAAAGATTATGTGACCATTAATTAGTCATTACTTCGGTAATGGTAAAAATATACTCTCCTCTCCATGGCGCTACATCCCTGAAGGGACTAGGCCTACCACCCGACCGCTGTGTCATCTACCATAGGCAGATGGCAGGATTGAGGGGCATGTGGTCAGCATGCCGACACCCATGGCCGTTAATGGTGGTTTCCATAACCAGAGCCGCTACTTCTCTATCAAGTAGCTCCTCAGTTTGGATCATGAGACTGAGTGCACCCTGTTTCAGACCTCCCTACCTCAGAAAAATCCGTGGAGGTACTGAGGTTTGAACCCAGCCTATGGATCTGTAGTCAGCGACGCTAACCACAAGACCATGCAGGTGGTCATGTTGACTATAAGTACTGAAAAATTCTAAAACAATTTACTTATTAGTATCACTCTTAACCTGCTAGGTGTTCCTGTATACCGTCCTAACTTGATTAAATTGCACTTGAACTGTGATGTTGTTTGGAAGTTCCTGAGATAGCTAGGCCATGAGTTCCAGAAGCGAATACCCGTTGCTATAAAGGAATATGAAAGTTCTGTACAGAGGCATGGATAGTAAGGGATCAAGCTGAGAGCGCGTGTCCAAGTTATGGTAGGATGATACGTAATGAAAACGACTGGAAAGGTAGCTAGGTGTTTAGGTATGCAGGATTCTGTACAGCAGAATGAGACAGTGGAAATATCTTTTTTGCGCAGATGTACATTTCTGGCACTTATCGTAATAAATCCAATATTTGATGGTAACTAATATATTTCAACTTCTCTTTTGTGCATTTGTTTCAGGTGGTGAAAAGCGATTAGGAATTCCAGCAGTAGTTAAGTTCCCATTCTATGATGAACCCACAAATACTCAGAAATTCCCCTTCAAAACAGTGTGCATGTTATGCGCTTTAGTAACACATATAGTAGTAAGTAAATTATTTACCCTCCTCTTTGAACGAAAAGTGCTAGATGCAGACAAGTGGGACTATTTAGAAGAATTCACTCATGTGTCTAGACGTGCTAGCGTGCTTGAGGTAGAAGACCAATTTGAGGGACACATGGCAATAGATGCACTAGTTGTGAAAAAGAAAAAGAAACCACAAGGAATCTCCAATCCTGGTCTTATTACAGATTCTAGCGATAGATCAAGAGGTCTTGAAACTAATTCTAACAGCCATGTAACAGATTCTTCGGACAAAGCCAATTCAAAGAATGAAGAGACAAGTAAACTGTGATCTTTTCTGCAACTTTGTGATTGACACAAATGAAGACTTTCTTGGTTGAATCCACAACTCGAGTTGTTGTTCTGAATTTTGAAAAGTATTGAGTGCATTTGGTTTAATAAGAAACACATGACAAGAGAAGAAGTACAATAATATGTTTTGAAGTATTAACATGAGCACTGTATTATTTTAAATGAATAAGTGCAGAATTTACCTGTGTGCAGTATTGTGACTTATATCTTTGTAATGTGAAGATGTGATGAATGTTCAGCTTTAAAGAAGTATACAACTGAATTACCCGTTGAAAAAATATACATTTGTTTTAATTACAGCATGATTGAAATTGTTGAATGATTGAGTAATACTTGTGTGCATAAAATATATTTACTCATTCTAACCATTTTAGGAAGTTATTTCTAACAGGGATGGGTTGATACCAGATTTTCATGATACTCGATACTGATACATGGTTTTTCCCTCGATACTCGATACTTTGATACTCGTTACCGTCAACACTTCCAGTTTCAATAAATAGGTACATTTAAAATTTAAAAGTTGAGAGAACTGTATAATAGCAACTAAATTAATTCTTTCTTTCTTTCTTTCTTTCTTTCTTTCTTTCTTTCTTTCTTTCTTTCTTTCTTTCTTTCTTTCTTTCTTTCTTTATCTTAGTGTTCCTCTCCCTTTTAGGATTTTTAAGCGACCCAAGCCGCCCGGGCCTTACAGGGCCGTGACCTGTCGGGAGAGGGATTATCTTTGGATCACATACATACTTTTTTGACCAGACAAGGACAAGGACATGGTGGGCCTCCCCGGATGAGTGATCAGCCCAATGCTGGGGCCACCTCCGAGACAACATGAACACATACGACGAGACACACCATTCACACACACACACACACACTCCAAACAAGGTGAGGATGGGGTGAAGATGATAATGACGGCTAGATGATATCTGGGGACCACAAGGGCCTAAAGTTACCCGACATTTGTCTCACAGGGGAGGAAAAACCCCAGAAAAAAAACCCCACCTGGGTAACTTGTCCCGACCAGGAATCGAACCTGGGCCCGCTGCATGAGAACTAAATTAATTAAGTGTGCATATTTAATGAGACAAAATTTAATATTATCAGTAGCCTATAATTATTTTTAAACTCTGCATTAAAACTAAAATTAGTTCTTGAAACAGTCAACTTACAAGTTATCATACCGCAATACACACAGTCTTCTGTGACGTAGAAATGTCAACTGAAATCCGGCATGCAGACTTGTTTTAAAAGCATACCAAAATAGATTGCTTATGAATGGATAAACTAATCACAGATCACAGAGCAGAACAATGAACAAACTGTTTTAAGATTTGCAGAATAAGCAGTAACTTAATCTCCACAACGAAGCATCGTACAGTGGGTTTTGGACAGTCAGTTTGCTTGTTGGTTGTTATTGAAACGTTTGACAGGAAACGAAACAATTAAGAATCTCTTCTGTTTGGAAAGTCTTTATTTATGACTAGACAAAAGTCACAGAGTGGTTTTCTCCATTTCAAGGAGATACAGAAGTACGGTATTTACTATATTTAGTAGACTACTAAAAGCAGAAAGAAATACCACATTTCCTTAAATTGCATGATTACCAAAGTATCGAGCAAGTTTTCTGAAGAATCACTCGATGCCGATACCATCCAAGTATCGAGAGTATCGAGGTATCGAAAGTATCGATGACCCATCCCTAATTTCTAATTTACCCCATTTAATTCTAGTATTAATATCAAGAATTTTAATGTATTGCCACAAAATTTTTTTATCCCAGGTAAAATAAATACAGTGCATCTCAAATGAGTCTCCGCAGTGAACTCAGATGCAGGCGGGTGTGGTTAGGTTGGTAGCGGGACTACATTGACCTTGAAGCAGGTGGTGTCCGTTCTCATCCCTTTGAAACAGTAATACTGTGATAAATTAACTGATGATAACCGTGTGGTTGTATGCTTTTGCAGTGAAGTGCAGTGCTTGTGTGAACCATTGAATTGAGTACATGTTTAGTTAAACGCATGCAGTTGTGCTTGTAAAATCATTATGTTAACCATCGAAGAAAGAGTGTTTTAGTTGAACTTGAACATGTGAGGGTGATAAATTTACAGAAAACGTAAAACTTAAATTTCGTGAACGGTTTCCACATTCGATATGTCCTCATCATGATACTGTGAGAGACTGGCTTTAATTAGCTGGATCTGTTGCCAACCTAACTGTGGTGAGTGAGTGTGTTAGCACATTCACCTTACTGCGGAGACTCTTTTGAGACATCCTGTATAATAATAGCAACATTTAATTGTTTTTCTATTCAACATAAAAGAATAAAAAAGTTTTTACTTGTGGAAAACTTCAAAACTTTTACAGGAAGTTTTGAACAGTTCTTAGTAAAATTATGTTAAGTGTAATAGTTGTTAATTTATTTTTTTTTTAAATTCAGCTTTGTTTATACTTGTTTGAACATCGAGATCGTATCGTGAGTCAGATTATGTGTGAATACTAGTAGGACATGCGACTATTGTTGTTTATCTATTTTCTATTGTTGATGTGTTATGGCTTTCTATTAATTTTAACTGACATTCAATTGTAATGATACAGAATGAAATAGTAATGAAAGGTCATGGTAAGTAAAAATCCGATTCAGCATTTGCCTTTGTGATTGGGGAAACTATGAAAAACCCAAGTCAGATTGGCTGGCCATGAGGTTTGAACCCAGGACCTTCCAAATGTATGTCCATGAAGTTATCATCTCAGCCACTTCAGTCGGCAGTTGTAATTTTATATGGTTATTAATAAGAATTTAAATCCTTTTCCTTGTAAAATGAAATTACACACACACACACTCCAAACAAGGTGAGGATGGGGTGAAGATGATAATGACGGCTAGATGATATCTGGGGACCACAAGGGCCTAAAGTTACCCGACATTTGTCTCACAGGGGAGGAAAAACCCCAGAAAAAAAACCCCACCTGGGTAACTTGTCCCGACCAGGAATCGAACCTGGGCCCGCTGCATGAGAACTAAATTAATTAAGTGTGCATATTTAATGAGACAAAATTTAATATTATCAGTAGCCTATAATTATTTTTAAACTCTGCATTAAAACTAAAATTAGTTCTTGAAACAGTCAACTTACAAGTTATCATACCGCAATACACACAGTCTTCTGTGACGTAGAAATGTCAACTGAAATCCGGCATGCAGACTTGTTTTAAAAGCATACCAAAATAGATTGCTTATGAATGGATAAACTAATCACAGATCACAGAGCAGAACAATGAACAAACTGTTTTAAGATTTGCAGAATAAGCAGTAACTTAATCTCCACAACGAAGCATCGTACAGTGGGTTTTGGACAGTCAGTTTGCTTGTTGGTTGTTATTGAAACGTTTGACAGGAAACGAAACAATTAAGAATCTCTTCTGTTTGGAAAGTCTTTATTTATGACTAGACAAAAGTCACAGAGTGGTTTTCTCCATTTCAAGGAGATACAGAAGTACGGTATTTACTATATTTAGTAGACTACTAAAAGCAGAAAGAAATACCACATTTCCTTAAATTGCATGATTACCAAAGTATCGAGCAAGTTTTCTGAAGAATCACTCGATGCCGATACCATCCAAGTATCGAGAGTATCGAGGTATCGAAAGTATCGATGACCCATCCCTAATTTCTAATTTACCCCATTTAATTCTAGTATTAATATCAAGAATTTTAATGTATTGCCACAAAATTTTTTTATCCCAGGTAAAATAAATACAGTGCATCTCAAATGAGTCTCCGCAGTGAACTCAGATGCAGGCGGGTGTGGTTAGGTTGGTAGCGGGACTACATTGACCTTGAAGCAGGTGGTGTCCGTTCTCATCCCTTTGAAACAGTAATACTGTGATAAATTAACTGATGATAACCGTGTGGTTGTATGCTTTTGCAGTGAAGTGCAGTGCTTGTGTGAACCATTGAATTGAGTACATGTTTAGTTAAACGCATGCAGTTGTGCTTGTAAAATCATTATGTTAACCATCGAAGAAAGAGTGTTTTAGTTGAACTTGAACATGTGAGGGTGATAAATTTACAGAAAACGTAAAACTTAAATTTCGTGAACGGTTTCCACATTCGATATGTCCTCATCATGATACTGTGAGAGACTGGCTTTAATTAGCTGGATCTGTTGCCAACCTAACTGTGGTGAGTGAGTGTGTTAGCACATTCACCTTACTGCGGAGACTCTTTTGAGACATCCTGTATAATAATAGCAACATTTAATTGTTTTTCTATTCAACATAAAAGAATAAAAAAGTTTTTACTTGTGGAAAACTTCAAAACTTTTACAGGAAGTTTTGAACAGTTCTTAGTAAAATTATGTTAAGTGTAATAGTTGTTAATTTTTTTTTTTTTTAAATTCAGCTTTGTTTATACTTGTTTGAACATCGAGATCGTATCGTGAGTCAGATTATGTGTGAATACTAGTAGGACATGCGACTATTGTTGTTTATCTATTTTCTATTGTTGATGTGTTATGGCTTTCTATTAATTTTAACTGACATTCAATTGTAATGATACAGAATGAAATAGTAATGAAAGGTCATGGTAAGTAAAAATCCGATTCAGCATTTGCCTTTGTGATTGGGGAAACTATGAAAAACCCAAGTCAGATTGGCTGGCCATGAGGTTTGAACCCAGGACCTTCCAAATGTATGTCCATGAAGTTATCATCTCAGCCACTTCAGTCGGCAGTTGTAATTTTATATGGTTATTAATAAGAATTTAAATCCTTTTCCTTGTAAAATGAAATTACTTGGTACTAAAAAATAACAATTTATCCCAGGAAAAATTTGTACATTTTTCTGATTTGAACTTTTTAGAGTATTTAACTATAAATAATAAGTAAAAAGTTATTACTAATACCTGCAAACCATTATTAAACATCTTTATTGTGGCAGTGTTATGCCATCAACATTAGACATGAATTGCTAAACATAGCAGCACTAAGCGATAACAGTTATTGACGATGTAAGATCATTATATAGAACTTAACGGGCAAGAAAGAAGTTAACTAAACAAGTGCTAGCAAGTTTTGTTATTCTTGTGAGCCTATTAAGTTTTTATATCAGTTGAAGATCATATGATGGTTTATGTTATATTGAATTGTAAATTTTAAAAATAAAAATATAAAATTCAGTTCGCTTGTGTTTAGAATAGTAATCAAAATAATATTAGTAATTTTGTATAGTATAGTATATCATAGTATTTTATTCATTCATTGATCAATACATATGATATAGGACACGTCATCATCCTCTCACACATACACACACATACATACAAACAATATGTCAGTACCTGAAAATGAAGAAATTTAGAAAAAATTATAGGGCATCACCAATAAATAATTTGTTAGTTATAGATAATTTTATGAGTTTGTATAGGTTTTTAATTAATTTTTAAAATTTTCTAAAAATTCATCTACCGTATAATGACATCCTGTATGTATGTAGCGGAATTGTTTTAAAACAAATCACTGTTTGAAACAGTTGAACATCGCAGAAATAATTGTGTAAAAGATCTACCTATTTGTAAAGAAATGTATTATATATCTCTTGATGTTATGGAAAAGACAATAAGGAACTAATATTGACAAATCCTAGTGAGGAAGGAATTACAGTTGGCATGGTCTAAACTGGCGGGTCATGATGTCACTGTTGGTGTCGGCTGTGTTCTCCAAAAACCTGTCTTGATCTGTGCTACCAACTAAACTAAAAATTTTGATTCACATGATATTTGTTGGTATTCACTGGCAGTAGTTTCTTCACCAGACCAGTACCATCATGTAGAACACAAACATTTTCTTTCAAAGCCTTACAACATGGTTTACAAAGAGGGTGAATATACCTAGAGGCTAAGCTGGCACTCACTCTATACCTGTTTCCAACGGTTTCCACTCGCCAGTTTAGAATGTGGCATGTGTACAGACTTTAAATGAATGGGGAGAAATGACGGTCGTAAGTAATTTTTTTAGCAAAACTAAATATTGTGTTTTCCTACATTTGTGTTTTGTCAAACTGCCAGTAACTATTTATTGCCAAAATAGTTACATTATTTTGATTTTTAATTAATCGTAGGTTCACGATAATAGCAGTAGTAATGGTTAAAATGAAGGAAATGGATAGTTATCAATTTGTACGAAAGGGGAAGAGAATGATAGTGATATCTGGGGTTATCCTATATAATCTCTATAATGTGACTGCTTGAGAATTTGTTGTACTGCATATGTCCAATCTGTAACTTACCCGTGATTTGCACTTTGCAAACGGTTACAAGAATTTGGAATCGATAGTTTCTGCATTTATTCGATATGATATGCAAATAAAATATGTATTTCCCTTTAACATGTTATACATGCAATATACATTGGCAATATAAACTATATTTTGGGAAACTTTTAACTATCTTCCATTAGTCATACATATAAGTAGCCTATGCTTTATAAATCAGGCGGAAGGTTATTGGAGGGAGGAGTCAGGTGCATGAAAATAGGTTACTGCGCATGTATCTGATAACTAGACTTCGGATTTTTAGGTCGCTAAAAATGCTGTTCTAGGTGCCTAAACTAGGTTCTAAAAATTGTAAAATAGATTCTAAAAATCGTAAAATAGTCTCATAAAATCGTTAAGTTGCCAATTTTCTGAAATATCTCAATTGCAATGCATAATATATTACTTATTGGAGTCACCATTAATCAATAATCATGATAAAACACAGATATAGGCCTATGGTACACAGAATTATATAGATCTGTTACTAGGGCCTGTATTACTACCATAACAGTGAAAACCCAATCCCTGCGCCCAGAAGCTACGCACACTAGCATATTCAACCCCTTGTATCCCTCAGTGATTCAGATAACTACGTTTTTTCTTTTTGTTACTGGATGTGCGAGTCAGGAAAAAACACTACATTTTCTTGGAAATTCCAAGGAATTTTTCTACTGAAGACGAAACATTCCTTACTATTTAACCATGTCACAAATGTGTCATTTACTGCACAATCCAAGCTAAAAATTTAATATGAACTGAAAATAAATGCTAGAATTTATAACAAAAAATAACTTTTTTTAACTTTAGAGGAAAAACAAGCAAAAAGGCAATATTAGGCTCTAACGTAAAAATAGGCTGTTTTAGGTCCTATAAAAGTATCAGTTTTATGCATAGTAACTTACGAAACATGCATGTACAAGTTTTCGTCCATATATCACTTAAGGATTAAAATAGGTTTTTACCTAAAATCCGAAGTCTACTGATAACAATTCATGGTAGAGCCTGCAACCTTTTCTTATAGTGCAGAAACTGTCCGTGAGAACTCATCGAACAGAAGATTGAAATCAGAATCACAGATTCTCGCTTTGCGAACACTTGTGGAGAAAGAGCGCATGTGCGAACAGTGTGTTCCTGGTTTCTGACTGCTTTGCAAACAAACCTTGTATGTATCGCAAGTTTTTATACTTCTAAGCTACTTATATCTGTTGAAGGTGTTTATAATAAGTTGTGTTTTTCAAAGTAGGTTAAACAATTTTTAACAACAAACAACACACAAACAAATACAATAACCCAGGAGTCTACAAACTAAAATGCAACGACTGCCCAAAATCCTACATAGGACAAACAGGCCGAAGTTTCAAAACACGATACACAGAACACATACGAGCTCTCAAACAAAGCACAGACTCTGCCTATGCAAACCATATAATAAACGCAGGACACGAATACACAGACATCAATACAGACATGGAAATCCTACACATTAACCACCAAGGTCACACACTCAACACACTCGAACAATATGAAATATACAAACATACCAAACAAGACAACACCACATCCTAAACGAACAATTACAATTCAAATTGCATGCGCTCTACGACACAGTTATCAAAAAATGTCTTCCCAACCACAACGATAGCATCGTGGGAGTCAGTTGCTGAAGATGGCCGCTCCATGCGGTTGAAAGCGCCCCAACAGGTAACAAAAATACCACAGTAGTGAGTTCCAGTGTAAAAGCTTTATGCTCGATATAAATCATTAAAGATATATAAGCTTTCATGAACCACAGATTATTGTCTCTGTTGGACATTACATGAGAATGTTATAGAAGAAAAATTCCTCAGACACTGGGACTTGAACCCAGGACCTTTGGCTATTCGCGTCAATGCTCTACCAACTGAGCTAAGCCGGAGTTCAATTCACAGCGCCGGATGGAACCTCTCTCCTATGACTGATTGCCCCAATGGTCTACCTCACAGACAGACAAGTTATGTCATATGGGTCATTCTCCAGAAAAGGTCAGATTTCAATGTTAGAAATTTTTTTAAAAAATATTTTTTATTTTGGATCATGTAATTTTTTTATGTAATATTTCCTTCTGCAGAGTACTACTGAGGTACTTGCCCTACTTACCGAGTGGTATTTTGCATTAAATTAACAAGGTTAGAAAATGGCGCATTCATGGAGGTGAGAAAATAGTATGAAATAGCAATTATAATAGAAGTTATGTGAGAATTAGAATTAATTTACTGTATTAAATGTTATCATGAAAATGAACAATATTTATTACCATACAAATGGATTAACACACAAGTTTTTACTTATTTTTATCTATGTTAAAATAGATTATCACCTTAAAATCAAAACTTTAAATCAAAACATGATATATTGTCATAAACTATTAGGCTATACCAGTATCTTCTTTAAACAAAAATAAAAAATGCAGACAGTTAAATATGTAATCAATTACAACATTAATTACACCTCCATGGATAGGACTCGAGAGTAAAAGTAACGGAGGTGAGGGTAACGGAGGTGAGATTTTTCTCTAATTTGTCAAACAGCTTGGAAACATTTGAGGTTAGAAAATCTCAGTTCTAGAGTTTAACTTAGCATTCCTTATTATTATAATTTGTAGCAAAAGTAAATATAAAAACATACAACTTTACCGTTGGGTGTAGGTAACGGAGGTGAGGAAGTCCAATTACCAAATCTGCATTTAGCCCTTTTACACAAACAAAACAACACTTAAAATCACACTAACAGCTTGGCTTTATATAAATGATAAGAAAACTGCCAAAAGTTGGAGTCCAAGGAAAATAGAGAGACTACAGTGCCATATCTGTGGAAATAATTGAACTTTTAAATTGCTTCACGGAGGTGAGGTCTCACCTTGGGACAAGCATGTTTAGTGCAAAAAATTGTCTTTACAAAATGATATATTTTATTTTCAGTTATTAATGACTCATTTTTTGAGCTGTTTGTTCTTGTTACAACACTAAAATGGAATAAAAATTAAAGCCTGTTGAATTATGAAAGAATGAAAATGACAAGTCAGGCATTGGGACATGACACGGAGGTGAGATCTCACATACTGTGCCCTAAAATGCAGAAAATTGTAACTTTTGTTTAAAAAGTGGAATATGGGATCAAATAGACCTTATTTCAATTTAACTTATCATAATAATTCATAATCCATAAGTACTTATTTTACACCAGAAAATCAACTGCGACATGAATCTGCCCTTTTCTGGAGAATGACCCATATGCAGTACTGTGAGGCACACTAATTAGTGATTTTTGTGACCGGGCTCCAGTGGCGTGGCGTGGGTGATCCATAAGTGTTGCCAGTTGCTTCATACTTAATTTGGGGAGTGCCAGTCGCGAATTCCGAGGGTTTCTAAGTTAATATTATATAGGTTGTATGCAATTGTATGAAACAAAACAAACTCAAACAAGTATATAAATAAAAATTATAATGGCGTACCTAATTTAAAATGTATTTACAATATCTCTAATTTACAGTGTCTATTTGTACTTCAGTTCAATCCGCCGATTCTTCTCCAAATAAACATCAATTACAGAATTTTCAAATGTTGCTTGCTGTTGCTTTTTAAGTTTACTAAGCAACCCCTTTTCCACTGATAAAAGAGACAGATATGAAAGTATATTTTGAGTTTGTGTGTTTCTTAGATAAGTGTGTATTCTACAGAGCGCTGAAAAAGATCGTTCTGCTGATGGTGGTAGGAATAGTAAAAATTAATTCATGAAGCTCAGTGGCAAAGCTTCTCTAAGTTCCAAGGCATACAACTCTTGGTGAACTTCGTAGGAAGCTTTGTTTCGAAATTCAGGGGAAGAGTACAAATAACAGAATTCGTTCCTTAATCGCACTGAGTTGAAGTACTGTCCGTAATAAGTAAGGAAAGTCTTAAACGCACTCTCTGGGAAAGTCTTGTCATATTTGGCGTATGAAGCACTGTTCAACAATGATAGGAACTGTAGTTTGTCTATATCCGAGAATCTGTTAGTTATTTTGCCAAGTATCGTATCTATGATCTCATAAAATATTGGTCGATACGATGATTTTGTGACATTTTCTCCTTTATCCAGTCTCTATCTCTTTGAAAGTATTGGTGTTTCGTGGCAATCTTGATCAGATTCTATCCTTGACCAAATTAACTCGTCAAAATTGTCACGCAAGTCGTTCATACTGTTTTAAAGTAATTGATTTTTTGTTTGCAGAAAGCAATATCAAAAATATTTTTCTGAAGAAAGTTAAACAAAGCATCAGACTTAGGAAATACAAGCGAAAACACCAAAAGCAAGAATCTGAAATCAAAGCTTAGGAGGTTCTGGTAGTAGCCCATTGCACAAGCTCTTGTTTCAGCATCCCATTCATCATCATCATCTCTTGCCATTAATTTAAATAGGGCGGCAAGTTCAGTCTTCAAGCTGAAAATGACATCAAACCCTCAAGGTGCGAAAACTATCCATGTTACTGATGCCATCTGTTTTCCACGCATTCTTTTCATTAGAATTAAAGCAGATATGGCCAACAAAATAGTTTCAATAATTTGTAACAACCACACAGCCAAGGAAACTCCTTGTACCAAGAGCTACTAAAATGTCTTTCGAAACCCCCGTGTGAGTTAGTTTTTAATGGTTTAAGATCCGGAGTTGGTCTTCCTGTTGAAATTATGTGATTTTTTCGCCAAAAGAACGCGAACTCAAGGACCGTTTTAAAAGGTTTTCGATCACATAATCAGTCACTTTTACCCGCAAATTGTGATGTCATTATTCTTATTGTACTACTAACATTAAACCATTCACCATTACATTCGTATACATTAAGAATTAACACTAAAACTCAAGGTTTGCCTTTTCACTGGACAGGCAACAATGGTGCTACAAACAGCGAACTGAAGTCTCCCAGGGTCACTGACATCCCTACGAGTCTATAAGCTTCGAGTTTGCCGGTAAGCGCCATTGGCAAAATAACGAGCAATTTAGAACTGGAGGATGCTGTCATCGACCGGTCTCGGCGGATCGATCACAAATGAAATCTGAAAGTGAAATTACTCAGACCTTCCATTATTCTTTTAAAAAAATCATGTAAAATTTGGATACACTTTATTCATTTTTATTAGCTGTTGCCGGCGGCAACAGAGGCAACATTAACGCCACGCCCCTGCCGGGCTCCCACTGTTATTGTACAGTTGACATTCAAGAATTTTTCTCCTATAACATTCTCTTAAATCATTAAGATTAACATCACTACAGAATGGACAAAACTCAAGAATTTTTAAGGTTTTATGTACAGAGCACAGGTGGAAATTGTAATTTATAAACAAATTGTATAGCTCAGTAGGAAAATTAAAATAATTGAGATATGCAGTGAACTACTGTTAACAAATGAGAAATCGACTATCTCTTCGAGATTATATAGAGAAACATATATGTATGAGAATTTAAGCTGGCAATTTAACATATTGGAATACCTCTTTACAGCCTTGACAATTTTCTTCACCTGGTAGGTTGATGGCCACTTCAGGCTTATGTCGCGTGATCATTGTTGACATCGGTTTGTCATTTGAAATAAGCCCACAGTAAACATCGATTTAATAGGCGAACAGAATGAGTAAAGGGATAAAACAGGTATTGGAGAATTAAAACGTAAGCATAAAATCCTCATACATACATAGAACTCGATTCAAAAGACAATGGATGATCGCTGTGCGATTATGCATATATATATATATATTTTTTTTTTTTTTTAAATTTATTCTGCAGATTTACAATCTGTTCAAATAAGAACATTCAGTAAATGGTATAAATGGCACAGAAATGATGTCAGAGCTGTAAAATACAACTCTTTAAGGTAAGTCATTGAATAACAACTCTTTAAGGTAAGTCACTGAATCGGAATGCCAAGTCTAAAATCTTATGTCGATGTAAACGGTTGATTGAAGAACTATTGTCCAATAGATTGATGGCTAGGGAATTGGGATGATTGTTTAGGCATTGCTGGTATCGAATGCTGTACAAGATGATTTCTTCTTTAATAGTAGGGATGTCCAGGTCGTGGTGTAATGTAGCATTGGAAATATACCACAGTGCATTAGCAAGTCGGCGAAGAGATTTGGATTCAAATCTTCTTAAGATGTCAATATTGGAATTGCTGGCAGTGCCCCAAAGCTGAAGTCCATATGTCCATACTGGCCTTATTATAGTCTTGTAAAGTATAACTTTATTATACAGGGATAACTGAGATTGCTTATTTAATAACCAGTACAATTGTTAAAACTTTAGTTTGGCTTCTTTGCTTTTCGTAATAATGTGATGTCTCCAGTTAGATGTACATCTAAATGAAAACCAAGGTATTTTACATGCTCTACAACTGGAATTTCTTCGTTATTTATTTGTATTCTTGGGCATTTTTCTCGGCGTAAAGAAAAAGTGATGTGCCGAGATTTCGAACTATTTACCTGAATGAGCCATTGATTTAGCCAGCGTTGTAATAAATCTAAATGATTTTGTAAATATCCTGAGGCTAAAGTAGGATTTTCATTTGAAGCAAGAATAGCAGTATCATCTGCAAATGTTGCAGTTATGGTATTTTCTGTTGTTGGTAGATCATGTGTATAAAGAAGATACAGAACTGGTCCCAAAACACTACCCTGTGGGACACCTGACTTTATGGGATGGAATATGGAGAGTTCGTCTTTAACTTTAACTTGAAAATGTCGATCACTTAGGTATGATGTAAGCAGCAGATAATAAGGATGAGGAAGTTTTAGTTTTATTTTGTACAGAAGGCCCATATGCCAGACTTTATCAAATGCTTGTTGAATATCCAGGAAAGCTGCTGTACAGTAACTACGTGATTCAAAATCCTGTTGTACAATGTTAACAATGCGATGGGTTTGTTCAACAGTAGAATGGCATTCTCGGAAACCAAATTGAAAGTCAGGAATTATTTCAGAGAGCAATGGTTTTAGTCATTGCAGGAGCAATTTTTCAAACACTTTAGAAAGTACAGGCAAGAGACTAATCGGACGATAGGATGCTGCTTCAGTGGGTGGTTTACCAGGTTTAAGAATACAAATTATCTGTGCTATCTTCCATTGATTTGGAAAATGGCTACATCGGAGAATAGCATTAAAAATTGATATAATAAATGCATATCCTTTCTTCGGTAATTCTTGTAGGATTCTACCAGTAATTAGGTCGTAACCTGGACTTTTTGCAGGATTAACATGATTCTTTATTGTCCTTTTAACTTCACTTGAAGAGAAAGGTTTAATGGGGGGTGATAATTGAAGTGGAGCAGACAAATACTTAATAATGTCGTCCTCAGAAGAGCTCTTTCGAGTAGAAGGTTCGAAAACCGTTGCTAGATGTCTGCAAACAGTTCTGCTTTTTCCTTCCCACTGCGAGCCCAGGTGTTGTCACTGTTCCTGATGGGTGGGATGTAAGATTTTGGTCGCTGTAGTCTTCTTGTTGCTTTCCAAAGTGAATAGTTTGATTCCACATTCGGGCTTAATGATTGGAAGTATTGGGTGATGGATTCATTTCGATAAGACTGTAATTGACTTTTCAATTGCTGGGAAGCCCTGTTAAATGCACATCTATCCTCGGGTTGTCTTGAGCATTGCCATATACGTCGTAACCTTCTTCTTTCTTCAATTTTTTCCATGATGTTAAGTGGATATTTATTTTGTTGATTGTTACTAGTAGGAGGTGTCGAATCCCTTGCAGCTTGCTGTATAGTAGTTGTTAGATGTTCAATGGCTTCGTCGATTTTTGTGCTATTTTGAAGAGGCATATGCGGTGATAATTTTTCTTGTACTCTGTCTTTAAAATATTTCCAGTCAGTTCTGAACCTCTTGTTGTATTAAGACGAGAACCCCAATATTGATGTTTTGCATTATAGTCTCCACCCACTATAAATCTCATTCCAATAGATTTAATAAATGTAGAAAAATCTTGCTGCGTTATTTTATGTTTAGGTGGGCAATAAACAGCTGCAAGTGCTAATTGACCCCATGCTTCTGTTAACATAATAGATGTAGCTTGTATATGCTCTGTCTTATAATCAGGTAGGCAATGATGTTTAATTTTATTACGGACAATGACTGCTGTTCCACCATGGGCAGTTCCATCAGGATGCTGCGTATTATAAACAGTATAACCTGGTATGTTTAAGTAGCTTTTATCAGTAAAGTGTGATTCCGAAATTAACATTACGTCTATGCTGTTAACATGTAGGAACAATATTACTTCTTGTCGATGTTGAAGTAGACCATTTACATTCCAGAGAGCTATGTTACATATGCAAGCCATAATTATTTGATTTTGGACACAATGACAGAGAGCAGGTTAAGTAGTGATCCTATTTGTTCAGCTTGCTGTTTGAGTATATTTTCAAATTTGAGGAATGATTGTTGAATAATGGTTGCTATATCAATTTCATTATGTTTGACTGCTTGGGCATAATTGTAGGAGGAAGAAAACGGAGGATGTGAGGAAGAATGCAAATGCGGAAAATCTGCAGCATTTGGCTTTGGTTGACTGGACGAAGGTGAAGTTACTCGAGGTAGTCGGATATCTCCTACTTATAATATCCCGATAAATTGCGCATCCTTTGTAATTGGCTGGGTGACTTCCCGAACAAAGAGCACATGTTGCAGGAGCAGAACGGTCCTTCCGACATGTTTCAGATAGATGGTAATCTCCACACTTGACACATCTAGGAGATCTCTTGCAGTACTTTCTTGTGTGCCCATACATCTGGCATCACATACACTGGACTAAATCCTTCTTTTTATAAGGCGCTTCAAATGTAATTTTTGCATGCATCAAAGAGTCAATTTTATAGATATCTTTATTATTAGTCTGGGGTTCTAGATCAACATAAAATAGAGGCAATGGCTCCTTGGAAACTCTGTGTCGAATATTGTAAATATTGCGAACCTTATGTCCTTGTTCCTGTAATTCCGAAATAATGGATGGTACATCTACAGAATGGTGCATATTGCGAAGGACAACCCTAAAAGCTCGTTCTTGTTTTATTTGGTATGTGTGATACATAGCTTTTTTGTCATTGAGTAATTTTATTAATGACCTATAAGCTTCTATAGAGTTTGGTAATAATTTAACTTCATCTTTGTACATTTTATATGAGAAATCTGATTCAGGAACTTTTTGCTTAATGCAACTCAATAGTTCTGGCACTTTTACGACATCTGGAATAAAAATAGGAGGAGGTTTCAGTGGCACTGATGCCGAGGAAGACTCTGTAGGAGTTGAATTGTCATTTACGTTCGTAAGTGTATCGAACTGATTATGCACAGGCACTGGTGCAGTAATAGTTGGAGTGAGCCTAATTTCCTTTTCACTTAATTTACGCTTCTTACAGCGTACAAGTTGCCATTCAGGGTTAGTTTCAATATCACAGGAGATTTCCAGTGACAAATCTTGTTGCGTGAAGGGGTCAGGATTTGAAATCCTTGCTTCTGTATCGTTTGTTGGAACAGACTGCATTAAAGTGTTATTTGACTTACTATTAATAGCTGATAAGCCACTTACAGTTTTGCTATTCCAGTCCTTTAGATTACTGTATGTTCTAATATTAGTTTTGTTCATGAATACAAACTGTGTATTTGGCAATTTTTCATTTGAAGGTCTCTCTTTTACTGATGTTGAGATATCAGATTCACCATTGTTTTGTATGCCCACATAAGGGTCCGTCATATTAGTTAACGTTTTTAGCACTTACACTGTTTATTATTTAAAGATAACAGTCACACTATCACAGAAACAACTTTTGCACAATTTAACACCAAACACAAATAATAAACACGATAAAATATGAAATTATTGAAATATTTTCTCCTCTATTCAGAACTAGCTGTTGCTATGGTTGATTGGAAGTTATTTTCACGTATATATTTAATGCGATAATTTTGAATAAAAGAAAATGAGGTAATAATCTGCAGTGTTAATAAGTTGTTATATTGCATAGTGCTTTCGTGTGTTAATTATAAACACTATTTTTCAGTGTTATAATTGATATTTTGGCAAAAGATAGATTTATGCTGCGCACCAGCCAAGCTCCGCCGTATTTATGCTGCGCACCAGCCAAGCTCCGCCGTTTTGTTAGGTTAGGAACGTTTATGTTAGTTTAGGAGCAATATACTGAATAGCAGGAGGTTTATTATGTCTCACATTGAATTTCTTCTGTGACAAAACCCTAAACCCCACCTTCCCAGGCGGGTCCCATTAGAGAGTTGGTGGGAGAAGCCTAGTGTGTGGCATAAAACTGTTTTATCTTGAGGATGTAAAACAGGTATTCAAGATTTAAAACATAATTAATGTAAAATTCCCATGCAAACATTGAACTCTACTCAAATGACAATGGATGTTCGCTTTGAGGGTATGTAAATATGAGAATTTTACGTTGACATTTTAAATCTGGAATACCTCTTTACCTCCTAAACAATACTGTTTGCCTGATAGACTGAATACTACTTTGAGTGTAATTCATGCGATCGTGAGCTCATTTCACTAATGTAAAAGTTTTCACTTCAAATAAGCCAGACGGAGACATCTTTTAATGGTTGAGGATGTTAAAAAAGTATTTGAGATTTATACGTAAACTTAAAATTCTCATACATACAGTGAGGTCAATTCCCACTACAATTAAGTGTACAAAATTATAAAACATGTTTTTTTTTTTATTTTTTCATCTTGTGTATATTTTTTTTTACATGATGATGATGATGATGATGAATGTTCTTCCCGAAGGCAGGTCCAGACCCAGGAAGATGCCATGGGGTGATGACCACGACTCGTCCGAGGTGATTCGGACAAGGGTTATACCGCGGAGATTTTCCATTGCCTCTCGCGTGATGGGAATGAAAGGACACAACACAACACCCAGCCCTGAACCCAGGAAGGAAATTTTCCACCCCTGAAAAATCCCTGACCAGACCGGGAATCGAACCCGAGCCACCAGGTTGGAAGGTAATCACGCTACTAACTCACCCATAAATAAATCTACTCTTTTATTACAATTTGCAAATCATTACATTATAATAATTTACAAAACATATATATATACCTACAATCAAGCAAAGAAACACAAGTACAGTAGAACATCTGTTATCTAAAACACTTAACTGATATACTGTTTATCCGAAATGACCAAAAAAAAATTTCTTATGATATACTGTGTATGTAGCGTATGTTTCAAACACTTGGGCTACCACACAGGGAAGGAATTCTTTGACGGAAGAGGGAATTCTCCCCATTCTCCACGGCAACCTGTTTGTATGAATTGAAAGCGAGTGAGGAAAGAAATGTCCCAAGGATGAGTATAACAGAATGCGAGGGCTCTAACCTTGTCTGTTCCATCCCTTATCTATTGTAAAGGCACATGCAATCTCTGTTTGTTTCTTTTATTGCATTTCAGTCATGTGCTAGTACTTGTCTGTGTGGTGGTGATCGAACATTTTCTGTAAAGTGTTTATGTTGTTTTTATTGTATGCCATGTCAACGAAGCGGAAATAGCTCATGATAACATTAGAAGAAACTTCAAAAAAGTGATTCTTAATTTCTAAAAATGACATTTTAATTTTGGTTTAGTTTAGTTTAGTTTATTTTCATCCTTCTATCTAACATAAGATATCATCTCCCCCCCCCCCTGTTTCAGTTAATAGAGATTTACAGTATACAATAAATAAATTTAAATTAATTATTGATAATTTGTATTTGTGGATCACAGATCATTCCTTTGTTAATTCGGGTAAAACATAGATTTATGCCGCACACCAGGCAAGATCTGCCCGCCGGTTCCTTCCCCTCGCTTCCGAGCCTGCACACGCACCTCACTACTGTACCATGGCTTCCTTGACAGTTGTAACAATGTTTTATGAAAGGTGTGGTAGGGTAAAAAACCTTTTGCATTTAGTTAAATAATGATAGATAAATTCTAGGTCAGTGACAGGTTTTATTAGGATAGCAACGTAATGTTAGTTTAAAAGAAATATACTGAATAGCATGAGGTTTATTATGTCTCACATTGAATCTTTTCTAAGATGAAACCCTAAATCCCGCCTTCTGAGGCGGGTCCCATTAGAGAGTTGGCGGGAAGGACACTGGATAAAAATTAGATTATCACAGGTAATGTAACAATAAATCTGGATTTTATCTTGAGAGAATCGACATCTCGAGTTAAATTTATTGTGACTATTTAGGGAATCCTCACAGAATTAAGTATGTAATGAATATTATTAAAACTCAAAAATTCATAAAACAAAGTGGTAGACTAGTTGTGTCAATGTAAGCGAGCTAGCCTATGGTTGGATAAATGATATATTAAAATATATCATTTATCCCACCATTCGCAATAGTCAAGCTTCTTGCGCCTTTCTATTTGATTAGCTGTTTTATTTCTTAGATAAACCTCAATGCTTCAATAATGTAACGTTAAATATTGTATTAATAAATAATGTGAGATTTAAATTGCTTCACCACATTTATAAATAATTACATAATATTTTAATATAATCTTTTGTTCATGTATAGCTTATACGCACCCAATTGCTGTGCTTTTTGTTTTTATTTTTTATCAAAGAAGCTACATGTATGAAGATGTTTCAGTTTTCTGTTTTTGTGAATTTAGATAAAAACAATTGCACGTATGTGGGATAAAATGAAAGTGATAAAAATAAAACTAATAAAATTATGATGATAGACACTTGCAATTGTTGAAATTTCATGTATTCTTACATTGGATTGGTCACTGATTCATGAGCTAATTAGCCATAGTAATTTATGCAACGAGAATGCTAAGGTATTTTATTTCCTAGGATGATCAGATGTTCTGTTTTTTGCAGGGTACACATAGTCGGGGTTAAGGGGATACATTGAGGGCTTTGCTCCCCAACTCTCTGGCATAAAATAAAAATGTGTCCCTCCCAATACAAGATATTACATACGATAAATTGATCTAAAATTTGAACAACCAAAAGATATTATGGTACTTATGGTACTTACAGGAAACTCTAAAAGCATTTTTATAAAGTGATTCAAACAATAACAATACGACAAACAACTGAAGACATGTAAATGTCTACTCACGCTCTGTATGACTCCAGACACCATCGTCAACGTGTCTAGCAGACAGACTCGAGTCAGCTGTGTCCCATTCCTTCTGCTATTCTCTATCTCATTTAAGAACGATCCTGTTCAAAACAAAGAGGCGTGGCTGTCGTAGCCCACACGTGAGAACGCACGTGTTCACAGTGTTTAATGTTAGTTTGTTTATTTTCAGTACAACTCTCCGGCAGGGTCGTCGTGAACAATGAATCCTTTATTTTGTTTGCTAATTGATACACTATAATGATGACGATGCCAGTGAGAGTTTGTTATTTCACGTGTAAATGTGATATTGTTGCATGAACTTACGAACACTCCTTAGCCACACCCTGCTAATGGCACATGCTAATGACATTAACCAATCACGTTTTGTCACATGATGCGAATTTTCCGCGAACTCTCTGTGAGTTCTCCTCCCCTTTGTTTTGACTAGGATCAAACTAGAATGTGATATAGAATAGTGACATGTGAGAAGTAGGAATACAAACTACAATATTATAGTAGCCATATGACATGGTGTCTTAGAAGTGATATTATTTGTTGTTTAGGTGCTAAATTAGTTCTTTTATTATAGGTACATCAATATTTTTTTTGCTCAAGTGAATACTAATTTTTATAACAATGAGTACAAAGTCTACTGATATTAGACATTTTTAAAAAATGGCTACTGATAACAACAGTGACAACAGGCTACAGCTCCTCGGAATGAATAGACAGCTTTTCAATTGGAGTACTCGAAAACTTCAGATGAAATGAGTAAACAAATATAATCTCCATAGCCTTCTGCTATTGTTAATAATCCTCAGTAAATGGACCTTGGTGATTTTGGGACGGAATCATCATGCCCAATTTTACACTCATATGCACTAACAGATACTAAATATTCAAAGAGAGTGTTTACACTTGCTTACTTTAAGACATATGATTGGCTTGAATACAGCGAGAATACAATAGAAAGGGCTATTCAAACAAATTTTCATTAATATAGCTTGGCAACTGAATTTTTGGCCCTGTAAACCGAAATAAAATGTGATGGAAATATGAAAACACGGTTTATTGATCATGTAATAATTACTGTATTTTACTGTATTTTTGTCTCGAAAACTGAGCCTTAAAAGTTGGGTGCGTCTAATAGTCCAAAGTACATTAAAACAATTAAAATCATGGTAAATGTTGCTGGTAATACCATAATCATAAAGAAGGTGTTGTAAGGATAGGTTAGTTGCAAATTTTTGCATAGACTGTACTTGTCACTTGTCACAGTCGTAAAATGAGGGTAGCTGGAAGCCAGGTAAATGCGAAAAGAAAAGAATATTGAGTTCTTTAATACGAAAAGAGTTGTCTCTGCCAAGTGGTTTTAAATGAAGGCAAAGATCTCTAAACAGCCTTATCCTGTCACACTTAAGGTATGCTGAATCGAGGGTTAGAAGGTGTAAAGTATTTTCAGTCTTTATGTGAAATCAGTTCAGTTGTTAAAATTTACGCGGTGCCACCTGTATAGAAGAGATTTTTGTACAACGCAGGTTTTAAGTTAGAAGTGATTTACACTGATTCCATTGTACAAGGTTATAATTATTTATGAAATGAAGTAAGTTATATTTTCCCCATAATTTTTTTTCTTCGTAGAATCACATTAAATTTCTTTTCCTTTAAATTTCCATACTAAAATCAATGTGCGTCTTATGGTTCAGAGATATTTGTTTGCCCATTCTGTAATGTAATGTAGTGTATAAATCTGCAATAATTCAATAATTATTATGACACTACCCTGTATATACATTTTTCAATGCTTACTTTTTATCAAGAAAAATATATCTCAATTTAGTGTCAATTCTGATGTTCACTCTCATATGACTAGGCAGTCTGAAAATATTACTAAAAAATTCTGTGCATTTTCAAAAACATAAAACAGCTTTAAATGGGAATCTGTTAATTTTTATAATAAATTGCCAACTACAGTTAGAAACCTTGAGATTGATATTTTCAAAGGTTTCGTTAAAAAAATTTTAGTCAAAAATGGTTTCTACACGTTCAATGAATACTTTGAACACTTATTCTAAATACAGTTTCAAGTGACATTGTAAGAGTTAGTATATATTAAGTTGTGCTTCTTCTTGTGTGTATAAGAATTTATATAGAACTATTTTATCTGTTTATAATACTTGGTTTTTGTTCCCACTGGCTAATATTTTTATTGATTTTCTATGTAATTTTTTATGTTAATAAGCTGACGTTGCTTATGCAGACATTGTACTATTGTATCATTGTACTGTTGTTGAGCAATAAATGATTATGAATAAATGATTATGAATTATAAATAAAAATTCAGGCAATGTGGAGTACTTTTATCAATAAACGAAAACTCAACATAAAAATAATTAATCACTCAACCAAGATACATACCATTATCCTGAAAATCGGGGACGAATGGTCACTTGAATGTACAGTAGATGTTTTTGGAAGTCTACAACATGAGTAGATTTAGAAGAGATACTTCGGCGGACACTTGTATTTTGGTAGATGTTCATTGAAAATTCTCCCCGGTACATAAAAAATTAATTTAAAAACATTGTTTCACTGCCAATGCTGATAAAACTGTTGGGATGTCGCGGATTACTGAAAATATTGGATTTGGAATTCAAATTTACTAGTAATTCGGAAATATATCGATTTCCTTTTTTTCGATCCTGTAGTTGTGTCTCGATAATTGAATACAATATATCGATTATACTGGCTATCGCTTATCGCGCAGTCTCCCATCTGTATGTCGAAGGGGAGTGGGTTGTGGGAGCAGGCGAAGGCTTATTCTTGACAGGTGATAGTAATATTCTAGTATTTTGTGGTTGTACGTTTTGGAACACAAGAAATTATTCTTACAGAAAACTTCTACAATGGATGCAGATATTGGTCGATCGGAAAGACTTAACATTTGTGAGAAACCGGGTTCAAAACTTTTAAATGATGGAATCCCTGATCCGAACGGAAGGCTTAAAGCATTATCGGATCTAGGAAATACAGTGGAAATTGACAGTAATATTCCGCCAAGAAGGTGAGATCAAGATTTATTATTGTATTAATAACCACCATATATAACATTTCATGCACATAACCAATATTTTTAGGTAGATCCTAATGACATGAATTTTGACAGTTAACATTTTAAAGGTTAGGAAAGATCTTAGATTTCACATTTTCGAAAAAACCCTTAAGAAATCAGGATAGTTAACAACTTTCTTAAAGTATGAAACATGTACCAAACAATTGCATTAAGGTTTATGAAGCTTCATTTTAATGTCTGCTATAACTTAGGCCTATTGAGATTTTCCAGTTTCTGCTGAATGTTGAATAAAATTCTCAGTTTGTGATTTCATGATAGTCTCATATGTCTTTCAACACATTGAATAATAGCATGTGTTGAAGGAGCGTTTTGGAATGTTTAGCTTAGCACTGTGGGCTGAAATCTCGAGTGTCCTGGAAGTTAGAGATGGCAAAGAGTTAAAATACAAGTTGAAAATGCTGACCCTCTGATTTATACTTATCTAACAATGTACAAAATTTCTATCTTCAAAGTAGTTTGTAAATTTTAAACTTCCTGAGCTAAACAACAATATTATTAGTCTTTTTAGGACCCGTTTCAAATCTCGCAAAATTGTCATTAAGATTTTCTTGAATCAGAACTCGGAAGGACGCCATTTATTCTTATTTTAAACTGTTCAATTTTTTTTGCCAGTTTCTAAACTCTTTAATACATACACTATAATACAGTACGTATTGTTTCTCAACTGTTTGTTGACAGATGAATTTGATGTGAATTTGATTTGATAATTTCAGTGTCATTTTCATAAATTATATAATTTACCGGTATCAAGGGAAGGAGTGGTTTGTTTGGATTTTATTGTCCGCTATACTTCCATGGTTAAACTATCAATATATTATAGCTGGTGCCCGCGGCTTCGCCCGCCATTATTAATTGACTCCAGGATTTTTAAGAAACTGGCAGTTTATTAAAAATATTTGTGGTTCAAAGCTATGAAAATTGTAAGTAAAAATAAAATTAGAATTTTTGTTCATTGTGTTCATTTCACTTAGGCCTTATATAATAGAGAAACGGTTTTCCTAATTTTGTACTCTTCGTGAAAGTTTAGACTGCAAGAGATGAACATCGCCAAGTATGCCCGATGTCTCACGAAGTGAGGGAGCGAGTGAGCATGCTATTTAGGGCCATTGAATTCTATAAGAGTATGTATGTATGTATTGTATGTATTTTTATTCATCCAGTAACAACATTATACATGACATTGGATACGTCTCAAATATGGTGATGAGTAGACACTCCAGGTGATTCCTTGGAGATTAGTGTTAACTTGATCAGTGTGCATGCAAGAGCAATTGTAAGCCATTTTCAACATCATGAAAGCCTCAGGTATCAGTGTTTTGAGTTCAGTGTAAATCAATGAAAGCAGTCCAAATTGGAGAGAAGTTGTCTAGTGAAAGAAATCATCTGAACAGACAGTGACAGTGATTATTCTCATTAGAATTTGTATAAACCTTCAGAGATGGCATGATTTGCTATCACTGAAATGGAGGTATGAGTTTACCAGCACACTTTTAATTGGTTCCCACATATTGTTTGAATTTTGGAAATGGGATTTTCAATAAAACACATTTTCGAGTCAAGTTTTTAATAATGTCTGTTACTTACTTACTCAATGGCAATAGATCCTCTCTAATGGGGCCCGCCTGGGAAGGTGGGGTTTAGGGTTTTGTCACAGAAGAAATTCAATGTGAGACATAATAAACCTCATGCTATTCAGTAGGCTATATTGCTCCTAAACGAACATAAACGTTCCTAACCTAACAAAACGGCGGAGCTTGGCTGGGGTGCAGCATAAATCTATCTTTTGCCGGTCTTTTCCCTTCTGGTCTCCCAGTTAATACTTTTGAGATATGTCTTTCCTCCCCCAATGTCAATGTCTGTTGATGTAGATGTAGATGTAGATATCTCGTCCTGTAGATCCTGTGTTGAGCGGGGCTCAAGGATATAGAACACGTCAGATCAAAAAATACATGCATGTTATAACAATAATATAGGTCTACAGAAACTGCAAGCTGCCAAATTTATCCAAGCTGGAAATATTCCTCCAAATTGTAGAAGGTGTGAGTTATTAAAAATTCCTTGACAGCTGTTTTGAAAGGTTTGATCTTTCTTTGAATACATAATAATTTAATGTTGTTTGGAAGCTTGTTATATATCTGTACTGCAGAATAATACACACCCTTCTGAAAGAGTTTTAACGAGTTATTTGGTCTGTGTAGATCATTCATGTTTCTGGTAGTACGTCCATGTACACTAAAATTAGTTTGAAATTTATCAATATTATTAACTACAAAACACATAACAGAGTATATATACTCCCCTGTAAGAGTGAGGACTCTTAATTTTTCAAACAGCGGTTTACAAGATTCCCTTTTTTTCTTTCCACATATTATTCTTATTGCCCGCTTTTGAAATCTAAATATTTTCTCCCTATGGGTAGAGTTACCCCAGAAAATGATCCCGTACCTCATTACCGAGTGAAAATATGCAAAATATACCATAAGTAATGCATCCTGTTTTAATATATTATTCAAAATTCTTAAAGCAAAGCATGCTGAACTCAGTTTTGGACTTATCATTTCTATGTGTGTCTTCCAGTCAACAAACATAAATTCCATACCGGGAAAAAATAGTTTTAGGTCACGCACTAGGCTCCTCCCATCAACTCACTAACAGGACCCACCTGAGAAGTAGGAGTTTAGGGTATCGAATGTCTCCTCCTAGATGGTGTTGATAGTAATGCAAAAGGTGAAACTGGGAAGAAATGATTTTTCCTTTATTCTCTTTTTCTCTTCCTTTACTCTCTCTTCCTCCCTTTCTCCCGGACCTTCTTCTTGCCCTACCTACCTATTTGGGATCTATTCCTAACAATATATTTGGATCGACCAGGATTCAAACTCATGACCACTAGCACTGTAACCAGTAGCCTTAACCACTACCCCATGAGCGATTGCTGAGCGGTGAAGGGAAAATTAATCTATTTAAGTTTAGAGAGCATTAAGTTATAGTAGGCCTACCTGAGAAATAACCGTTTTGGTGCAGGGGTCATTTTTGGAATATTTTTTTATATTTTGTATACATGTGGTATGGTGCAAGGGTCATTTTTGTAACGCTGTGATTTTGTATATTTTTATGCGTATATGATGAAGGGTACAAAAGTAAGGTGCTGGCGCAAGGCTCGGAAGCGAGGGGAAGCTGCCAGCGGGCGAGAGTAGGTGGAGCTTTCCTGGTAAAAAACTCACTCCGTGGCACTAACATCCCCGAAGGGATAAGGGCTACCACCCGACCGCTGCATCATCTACCATAGGTACAGATGGCAGGATTGGGGGACATGTGGTCAGCATGCCGACACCCATGGCCGTTAATGGTGGTTTCCATGACCGGAGCCGCAACTTCTGTATCAAGTAGCTCCTCAATTTGAATCATGAAGCTGAGTGCACACCTACCAGACCTCCCTACCTCAGAAAAAATCCGAGGAGGTACCGGAGATCGAACCCAGGCCGATGGATATATAGTCAGCGACGCTAATCACAAGATCACGCCGGTTGGTGGAACTTTGCTGGTGTGCGACCTAAATCTATCTTTCGCCTACAAACCTATTAAGTTATGAAATTGAACTAGTTGCCATGTCTTAAATACTGTCAAATTTTTTAGACGTGACACTGCTCAGATAGGTAGATGCTCAATAGCCTGGGTGAGTCTGATATTAAAATATTGTCATTTGAAGGTGTGACTCCCTTAAAGACTGATGTATGACTCCCTGATGATGTATCATCACACTCCTATAACAGCATAAATCCCTTATAAATAGCCTATGCAAAATTAAATAACTAACTAAAAATCAACACACTTTGAACTACCCCCCTTTAAAAACTAAATACTAGTTCAGCCATTTCATAAAATATGGGAATTTTTCCCTCAAAGAGAGAAGTTATAAAATTATTGTAATTGGGTGGTCAAAAATAAGTTTAAAACCTCAAATTCTCTGAATAATAAGGACTTAAGTTATCTGAAGTGGTTTCATGTGTAAAATCTGTCGGTTTACTTATTTATTGTGTTGAGTTACTTTTTTTGCCATTTTTAGCATGATTTTAACACTCTTTAATACCAAGTAGTCAAGAGTAATCAGCTATGTCCATTTTCATTTGAGAAAATGTAGGCTACATCTTAAGGTACAATTTGGTATAAGATTAACTTCAAAAAATATGTGTGGTTAATTACTATGTAAAATAACAAACAAGGGAATTTTTGTCCCACCCGTAACAGTGATAGTTTTGTTAAATTATTATTGATGAGTTAAATAAATGTTCTGACAACCTGGAAACAGTTTATAATTTGTGTTTAATCCCTCATACCTTCATTAATAACAACATTAACACCCTAACAGTAATAGCAGAACAGAAAATGAGCTTTTGTTTTGCATAATTAAAATCAGTGTCCAAATTATGTCCCACCTGTAACAGATTTTGAAAAACAAATTTAAAATATTTAAAATAAATTTTAAATAATGCTTTGCATGTAATTGGAGGAGAAGGCATTGTAAATTTTACAGAATGTGAAGAACCAATTCTAGTTTATTATTTATGATATGTAATAAACAAAAATAGTTTTTATAATTTGCTAGAATGTCCCACCCGAAATTATGAAATGGCTGAGTTTGCACTTTTTGCAGGGCATCAAATACGAGGGTTATCCAGAAAGTAAGGAACGTTTCCACCTGATGCCGCCAGGCGCGCGCCAATAGCGTATACAATGGGGTGCTCGTACTCGGCAACTCAGTCAGCGTCCAGCTGTGCCAACGGGAACATCTCTGCGCTGCCCCTTTTTTTATTATTCAAATTTGAAATGTGTGCTGCAATCCAAAATCCCGCCAGTTGTGAGGTGCGGTATGTGATTCGTTTTTTGTTGGCAAAAAACTTAAAACCAATAGAAATTCATCGGGAACTGTGTGAAATGTACAGGAACAATGTAATGAGTGTGTCAGGAAGTGGTGTATTCAGTTTAAAAATGGGCGAACAAACGTTCATGATGAAGAGAAGAGTGAACGTCCGAGCATTGTGACTGACGATCTGGTCGCCCAAGTTGACGAAAAGATTCGTGAAAACCGCCGTTTCACAATAACTGAGCTTTCTCTGTGTTTCCCACAAGTTTCACGGACTTTATTTTTTGAAATTGTTTCACAGAAGCTTCACGACGATGAGGAGCTCCAGATACGCGTCACTGAGTGGCGGCAGAATTCTATGACACAGGAATTTCAAAGCTTGTCCACCACTTGATAAGTGCCTGAATTTGAATGGTGATTATGTTGAAAAGTAGTATTTTAGTCCCTCTTTCACATGTATATAATAAAATGTTTTTCTTGTACTTGGTTTTTTTTTAATTCCAAAACGTTCCTTACTTTCTGGATAACCCTCGTAATTTGTAACAGATTCATTAAAATAAATATTTTGGAAGCATTTCAGCTGATTGTAAGCTTTAATGGCTGTAACAAACAAGAACCAACACAGAAACTAAACTAGTTGTTAGAGGAGCCAGAGCAACAATTTACTAAAATAAAGGGACCCAAAATCATCATTATTTTTTTTTTATGCAGAAACTGAAATAATAAAAGTAGGCTAAATAAAAAACCAGTTTTCAAAATTGAACCTTTATTGGTCCCCTGAGAATTCTGGTCGCCAGTGGTGATCTGGTGACTGGAAATTGAATTTTGACTTTGTTTAATTTGGTTCTGATATGATTTTCCAGGTATTACAGATCTGGTTTGGAAATGGTGAGGATGGCTAATGTGTACATGGATGAAGGCAGTTTGGAGAATGCATATATTTTGTACATGAAATTTATGACGTAAGTACGAGTTACTTTTCAAGTTCATTACTGTGTTATAGCATAAATAATATTTGCATTTATGCATGATAATGGTTTTGAAATTATGAAACTCCCCAAAAAGATCCACAATTTTATGAGAATGTCTTGGAATAAAGGAATAAAATTGCATCACATTATAATTAATTATTACTCTGGAAATAATGATTCCTCAGGTTGTCCTTGTTAAAATCACTGCAAATGTTTGCCTTTGGGACATAGATGTCAGGGAATTTATTTATGGTCCTATATCTTCAGACGTTCATCAAAAGGGAACCGTATGTTGTAAAACCCCATTTTACATTCCTGTGCAATCTACATCATTTTTCCTTTGTCCAATCTTTTCTTCTATACTTAGAGTAGGCTTCTTTATATCTGCCATTGACAATAAGAAAATAACTAATTGTAATTGCCTTTTTACTTTCTCTGCCTGAACTCGACATAGGCTAAATGCACTTTTGAGATACCCTGAATCCAGAAATACAATTTTCAGAAACATGTCTGCATTTAACTGTCTGTGTCTGTGAACATCCTAACTTGAAAATGAAAATCATATAAACACAACATTTTTTATGGAATGATAATTCTTTCACACTGGCCGTGTGTAGGCTAAGATGGACACGTGAAGTCAGAATGAAAAATTCAATGCCATAGACGGGATTTGAACCAGGATCTTTGGCTCTCCGTGCCGATGCTGTAACCAACTGAGCTACCATGGCAACGTGGCGGTACAACATTAAATTCTCCAACTGACTCACAATCCCAGAATACCACCAGGCGTTCTCAATATGAGATGCAAACCCAGTGGCGACTTACAAGCTGTAAGTGCTTAAAGACCCGGGCTTTATAGTAAACCACTAGTAGGTCACAGTGGAATGATAATTCTTTCACACTGGCCGTGTGTAGGCTAAGATGGACATGTGAAGTCAGAATGAAAAATTCAATGCCATAGCCGGGATTTGAACCAGGATCTTCAGCTCTCCGTGTCGATGCTCTAACCAACTGAGCTACCATGGCAACGTGCCGGTACAACATTAAATTGGAGATCTGGTTTGGAAATGGTGAGGATGGCTAATGTGTACATGGATGAAGGCAGTTTGGAGAATGCATAATTGGATAATTGTACCGGCACGTTGCCATGGTAGCTCAGTTGGTTAGAGCATCGGCACATAGAGCCGAAGATCCTGGTTCAAATCCCGGCCATGGCATTGAATTTTTCATTTTGACTTCACGTGTCCATCTTAGCCTACACACGGCCAATGTGCAAGAATTATCATTCCACTGTGACCTACTAGTGGTTTACTATGAAGCCCGAGTCTTTAAGCACTTACAGCTTGTAAATCGCCACTGGGTTTGCATCTCATATTGAGAACGCCTGGTGGTATTCTGGGATTGTTAGTCATTTGGAGAATTTAATGTTGTACCGGCAAGTTGCCATGGTAGCTCAGTTGGTTACAGCATCGGCACGGAGAGCCGAAGATCCTGGTTCAAATCCCGGCTATGGCATTGAATTTTTCATTCTGACTTCACGTGTCCAACATTTTTTATATTTGGGTTAGCTTCCTTCTGGGGATGTGACACAAAGATTGGCAAAATTGTGAATAACTTTCAGTTAAGACGGAGATATGTGTGCAGCGAGTGGTCACCATTTTCAGCAGCTGCTGTGAACACCCTGATGTTTCATTGCGGAAGTTTTTACAGTAAACTTGGATTACATTACAAATAAACAGAATAGGAGCAGGCTGGGTTGTGGCAAATAGGTAAAGAATAGCTCTGTATAACATGTAATATTTGAATAAATTTTCAGGTTGTTTATTGAAAAGATCCGTCATCATCCTGACTTTGCAACAGTCTCTGTTACTGATCGTGCTATAAATGCTCAGAAATTAAGGGAAGTTCTTCCTAAAGCAGAGAAGTTAAAGTCACGTCTGTTAGAGCAATACACCCGTGAATATAAAAGATATCAAGAAGAAAAGGTAAGTGAAGAACTGTCCTATGATTATTAAAAAGTGGTATGTTAAGTAGAGTGTGAAACAAAATGTTTGTATGCAGATTTTTAGAGTGCATAAATATGAATGTCAATACAAAAATTATGATCATAAGGGAACAAGTTGGTAGAAAAACACTAAAGTTATGATCTACAATTATTAATGTTGCAGACTAATTTATGAAATGTTTTGAGAAAATTTACATTATAACTTTGCTTAAATAAGTTCATTAAACTTTAAATATCTGGATATATTTTGTTTAACAAAAATTGTAACATTATCTACGTTGGCAAGCTTTTTTTCCCAAACAGAATTTGTATCCAACACCTCTTAACGAAGTAGAGGATGGAACCTCTGTTATTTCTTAATGAAATTTGCACAACATTCTGATGACCATACAGATCCAGAATAAGGGTCGTATCGATAGTCTTCTGCTAGGTAAGCAAGCTCACCTACTTAACTGGCAAGTGATTGATAGAGGCCTGCTAGCTGGCAAACCCCTAGCACTGTCAGACGGTCTCTCAGAACTGTCAACACGCTTTCTGCCTGCAAGCCACGAGGCACAAACTCACTTCTGTGTCAAAATGGACGACATGCTGGAGTTTGTAAACTTTGTGGGAGATCGTGAAGATCAGGACGAGGAAGCGAGAAGAAGGTTGCCGTAGCGATATGTGAGGGACATGGTGGATCCTTTTCACAAATAAAGAGTTCACGAATTTAAGGTGTGATTCCGATTTGTAAAGAAAACAAATGGTGCAGACCAGTTCCTGCTGGCCCATTGAACACGTGGTGTTTCCATTGATCCTTGCCGAAGGTGGTTTGGCGTGGCCATGTTAACATAATATACTATTGCCAACATCCACTTTGAATAATACAATGTTCTTATGCTTAAAACTATTAATATAATCTTTTGTAATAGTAAAATTAGATGATTTTGTTTAGAAAATGTTTAGTAGAGTAGGATTACCTCCACAACGTCTCTGGGTTTTTACGTATATACCTTAGGAGCGAGTCTCACCGCTCGTAGAGTTCCTGGCTAGGGGAGGTAGCTGCACCCTGATTGGCTCAGCTCTCCTATCCCGCTCCACGTGTTGTCTGTCTCTCTCGCAGCGGCATCATCCGTCCACTCAACTATTATTGTATTTTCTACGACTGACGAAAAGCTGCATGATGTTCACTCTCTGCCCAGCGGTAGCTTACTGATCTTACGCGCACCGAATTCGCGCATCTTGGTAACGAGACGTAACGAGAAGCTCGCTGGCTGGGTTTGTCTTCAAGGCCAGAGACTTTGTGGGAATAATCCAACTCTAATCCTCATAAATGTTCTTAAAAAATACAACTAGTGAAAATTTATACTGACTTTCTCCCTGTCATATTGGTCACTCTGATGTAGCCATTTTAGCTCGATTAGATTAGATTAGATTTATTTGCCACAGACATTGTACAATGTATTAGCAATAACAATAAACACAAATGAGATAAAATATACAAGTACACATTTCACCAGATAATGTCATTGAAGTCCTTGACACTGTACAGGGTATTTGACAACAGGTTAGATTTAATTGACCTTTTAAATGGAACATATGATAACTCCTTAATTTTGTTTGGCAATGAATTAAATAGTCTGAGGGCAACATATTCAAAACTTTTCTGGGTGGTGCTGAATTTACATTTATTTATATATAAGTAATGTATCTACACGGTTGCCATTCACTGCAAAACCCAACCCCTGTCAGAACCTCTGCTTGCAGGGCTTTCTCAATACCGTACTTCAAGGGCTCTGCCAGCTGCAGTTTTTTTTTTTTCAGCATAGGTTTTGCCATATTCTCAAAAATCGCCGCAAGATGGCATCTAATCTAACCTAACCTAACCTCACCTAACTTAACCTAATTTAACCTAAAATGGCAAAACCTTTGCTGAAAAAAAAAAATAACTGCCTGCCAGCTGGGTGTGGGTAAGCTGCCATACCTGGCAAAGCTTTATAAATCTGACCCTAAATATTTGTACAATTATAATTGAATTAATACAATAGCATAAGAACGAAATTGAAATAGAAAGTTTTAAGTTCAAAAAATGATACACCAATAGTTATACAATATGTGTAAGAAGTCTTTCGTAAATAGGGACATTTTAAAATGAAATGCTTACAGAATTTAAATTCCAATGCAGTTCCTATATATGAGGGTTCCTGAGATGTCCAGCTTGAGGGTTTAAAATGCAACATTTTATGGTGGAACCTTGGTAATGTAAACTCCATTAACCCGAAATTTTGGATAATCTGGAATATAAATTGGTTTAAAAAAATGAAGGAAAAATAACAATTTTATTATGAATCAGAAACAAAGCTAATGTTTATTCTTAACTTAAAGAAACATTTGAATTGGTATTTAAAATTGAATACAGCACCTTAATTAGTAGAGATAAAATTGGTTATCTTCTTTTGATGTAAGAAACTAAATTTGCTTGGTGATGAAATGTTGTGCCAACCCCATATAGGCTAAACATTCAGTCAATGTAGCACAGCTGTTCTATGTTGCATAGCGAATCACCGCTAACAATTTTCTTACTCTTTCATAGAGCATCTGAAGTTAATACTCTACTGCATGGGTGGCCACAACGAGGCTCTCAAGGCTCTTCAACCAATCTCGTGTGGCTCTTGAAACCAAGCTAAGAATTAATATGATACAGATTTTTAAAAGAAGTGTATAATTAATATAACTTAATGAAAACTAGCCACCCTCACAACACTTAACTTTTGTAATGACCAGGCAACGTTGTTCACGCACATCTTTCTTTGTACTTGGCAATGTGAATACACATACGCCAAGTTGCATGTTGTCGTGGCAACGCTGTATGATTACCAGGGCCCGGATTCTAATGACATGTCATCTTTTTATTGATGCTGCATAGACATTGCCAACTTGTAGATAAATCCTAATCATGGACTCTAGATTATAGAAATACATTTTTATTAGGTCATTTTTTGTCATTTTATGCAATTTTATATATGTTTAGGGCATTTATTTCAATTTTAGGTCATTATTTTGTCATTTTCGTGTCATTTCCTTCATTATTAAGTCATTTTCATGTATTTACATAGAGTATATTAACATTTTTCGTCGCTAGCGGTGCTGTCTTTGAAGTGTTGTTTGTTTAATGCAAGAAGGAAAAATTCAGCGTTAAGTGTTGTCATGTCTCAGTCAGAAATGAGAATCAAAGAAACTCCAATTTTTTTTATTATATTACTATTGTTATTAGATTGACTTGGCACCAGAGTCTACCACTTGCTTGGAGTTGAGAGTGCAAACTACTGTTTACCCTCAATTAAACAACAATATAATCCAGCAGACCACAAAAGGAAATGCCGAATTTTAACTCTCCAGTGCCTCAGTGCCAGTATAAATTTCCGTGAGAAAAGAACATTCACATTAGAGTTATTTACAGTTTTTACAATTATGTAAAAACTAGTCAATAACTTTGTGTGTACAATAATATTTTTTATAAATAAAATATCAGTTTTTAGGTCATTTTTTATATTTATTAAGTCATTTTCTTTAAAATTTAGGGTCATTTTATAGGTCATTTTTCAAGCAATTTTAGGTCATTAGAATCCAGGCCCTGATGATTATATTCGAAAAAACACTTCTCAAAAGTAAAATCTTATTTTTTGTTGTATAATTGAACAATAATTTTATGTGTATAGTAAAAACAATGTGGCTTGTATCGAATCAGCTTCATAAATTTGCAACTCCCAAAGTTAAGGTTAGTTGCCACCCCTGCTCTACTGCATAATCTGTATTATTACTGGTGCCCATAAAAATTAAAAAATTGGCATTCATGTTATTCTAGAAGCAGAGAGAGAAGGAACAAGAGAGGCGGAAAAAAGAAGAGCAAGAAAGAAAATTGCAGGATAATATTTACCCATCAACACCAGTCTCCTCTCCAGGGCATGAAAAAGTTGCAGCTATGACAGGGCCAACAGCAGTTGTTGTGCCTCCAATTCCTACAGATGATGTCATTTATCCCGATACATTAGAACCTGATAGGCCACCTGTATTGAAACCAGATACTTTGGAAATACCCAAGTAAGTACTTTTGCCATAATTTATATCTTACTATGCGTATTTGTAATTTTGTCTCCATATATGTAATTTGTAACTTTCTTTGGTATAATTGAATTTTATATTGCAAGTAGGGTTGCCACCTTTTGGTAAGGCTAAGGAGGGACACTTATCGAACATATGCATATCGCCGATCTTCATACCTAAATTTGTACACGGAACAATTTATTATTAACTGAAAGACGGAATATATTACAAAGCCAAAACTGAATAGGCTATGTTACAGTACCATTTTAACATTAGAGAACAAAAGACTAGCAAAATAAAATAAAATAAAATTAATTAAAAAATAAAAATAAAAAATGCGTCCCTCTTAGGCATAATTCGGGACGCTGAAAATGTTCTTAAAATGCGGGATGTCCCGCCAAATTCGGGACAGGTGACAATGCTAATTGCAAGCTTCCTACAGTTGAAGAGTGTAACCCAAAAGCATGCGAAGTGCCACTTTTTCAAAAACTTGTATTTGAAGTGAAACTTCTTTAGCCGTGGTAGGAGTAAACCAAGAGCTTGTGTAACGCTCAAAATCGTCACGAAATTAGTGTAATGCTCAAAATCGTCATGAAATTAGTGTTACGCTCAAAATCGTCACGAAATTAGTGAGGTGTGACGGAACGAACTGCACAGAAAACAATCAACTCAATGATTAGGCATATCCAAAATTTAAAAAATTCAAAATAAAAAAATAAAAAAGCCAAGATTTAAAAAATCCAAAATTAAAAAATCCAAAAAATTAAAAATTAAAGGTCCAAAATTCCAAAATTAAACATTCAAAGATCCAAAATGAAAAGTGAAAAATCCAAAATTTAAAAAATAAAAAATCCAAATATCCAAAATTTTAAAAATTCAAAATAAAAATTCAAAAATCCAAAATTTACAAAATCTAAAATTTAAACATAAAAAATTTAAAATTTAAAAATCCTAAATTTCAAAATTTAAAAAAATTAAAAGATAAAAGATTTAAAAAATCCAATAATCCAAAATTGAAAAAATAAAAAAATTAAAACAAGTTTCACTTCTGTCACAAGGCGTTCCACGCATACTTTTTTTTTAAATTAAAACTAACCTGCATACAATTGCCAATTTCCCCAAGACACCAATAGTTGAGGTTCATAGTTCTATCACAAGATGGAAGAACTTCCATGTCCTGGACTGTTTTACCCATAAGGACTGTGTTCACCAACGCCGATAATCTGTCTGATCCTGGTTTTTAGACTGAAAAGCTGTGATATTGTCCATTTTGCGTTTCACCAGCTACAGTAACTTGGTTTTTCAATAATATCCAAGCTAATGCTTTACCAGTGAAATATCGGTCAGCAAAACAAGATAAAACAAGCTAACTGCGACATCAAGATGGAGCGTAGGCGATTGGAAAACTGACCAACATGAGAGATGATCACAGTGACAGGAATATGAAGCAGAACACAGAATAAGACACCCTAATGGATAAAGGAACATACGTCGTACTTGGACATCTATGGCAACATTAATTTCTGTACAAGATTCAAGGGGAAAACAAAATTATCTGCTATATGCCAAGCCCCCAAAAACAGTGACCATTTGTAGAACTACTAGTGTGACAAGCATGAGGGGAAACTTTCTTGTTGCTATGGCAACGTGTACATCTAGCGCAAGAATGCAGCTTATAGTCAGTCTTCCCCCCCTGCTGTTTCACACAACACCCGCCAGATGTCGTTGGTTTGTCTTATGAAAAATTTAAGGGTCAGACAAGTAGTATACAAAACCAAAGGTGACAAACTAAGTGGTGAAACCCGAAAGGTTTACCATATTTTACAGACTATAAGGCGCACCTTAATTTTTAAGTAATTTTTTAAAAAATAACATTTTTACCATTTTTATTATTAGATTGCAAAACCAGACTAAAAAAATTCTTAGTTTATGGAAACCAAATTGGCCTTTAAAATCCCTTTCAATTCAAGTTCACTGGCACCTTAGACTGCAATGACGCATCACAGGCTAGGCAATGTTCTGGGTTTGTGATGGCGGGGTGGGAGGGAGACAGTTTTAGCAAGCTTGTGAATCCCCGCAACTCATGTTTGTTGCATCGGTGCACTGCTGCTGCCAGTTGAATCCATTGTTGCCAGATAGAGATAGGTTTCTTGCGGCATCGACCATTTTTAAGACTGGCGGGAATTTAAAATCAAACACTGGATATTTTTATATTAATTTTGAGTATAAGACACTCCTGAATTTTGGAGGCAATTTTTTTTTAAGAAAAATGCACGTCTTATAGTTCGTAAAATATGGTACTATTTGAGATAATGGATTAATTGTAGCTTTTATTATCCAAGATACCGAGAAATTTTATCCGTGTTGGTGAACATAGCTGTGCTAAGTACCTTCAGCTGATTGGAGAAATTGAGGGAAGAAATTCTGCAACCATGCCTTCAACACCTGAAGTAGGAGGAACAAAAAAAAAAGTGCAGAAAAAAATCTCAGAATTAATGGAAAAGAATACAGAACATCCAGAAGATAAATCCTGGAATCTGTAAGAGGAAGTGAAGGATTCTGACATCAGAAATGTAATTCTGAGAGGAATCAAAGGACAAAGAGTGCTATTCAAGAAGAAAAAAGACGACCTATTGTCGATTATACAGTTTTTAGATAAAAATTCAGGCCATTATATGAGACCTTATTTAGTGCATCACCTAGTGTGATTTTTTTGTAAAATGTGATGTTTACTACCGGTAGTAGGATTGAAATAGTGTATGGTACCTAGCTATTTTTAAGCAGGGTGATCAGACATTTCGGTTTTGACCTTACTGTCCCTGTGTCCCAAGAAAGTTGTTCCCTTTTTTTGAGGAATTGCATACGATGTCTTGTGTTTTTTCCCCGCACTAGAAAGTGTCTACTTGCAACTAGTGTGTCATTTGTTTTTAATTGGAGATTTAGAGATGCTTATGATAATTTGTTATGCAATGGACTAAGTTGGTATGTGGTCAAAAAGTAATATTACTGCCTACCACTGACTTCTACAGTGCTGGGCATTTTTACTTTGTGCGTGCTACTGCCTACTGGTTTGTTAAATTTTGCACTGAGTGTAGATTGATTGTTTTCAGTGTAGTTGCAAAGAAATTCGTATACAGTGATACACTGAAGACATTTCCCTTTTATAAGAGAAGCTAAAAAAAATCAGGGGCTCCTAAAGTAAATTAATATTTCTTAAAAGTAAAAAAAAAAAAAAAGTAATCCCTTACTCTGCTGAGTATCTAATATCCACATTTGATTTCCGAGTATTATAATAAAATTGCAACAATTTGAATGCTTTATTTGTAAATATGTTGAAAGAAAGTTCACATTGAAAAAGTTTGACTGCTGTGTTGTTCACCAAGGTGTCCTGGTTTTTTTGGTTTTTTGGCCTTTGGGTGGAAATATGTATATAGGGCTACTTACCGTTAACTATGTCTAGACTTTTATGACTTCAACACTAAATATTACATAAAATAATTACCAAATTATCTTCCTAAGAACTATTAACATTGTTCTAATTTAAAATTTAAAACTACCGTTATATCACCTAGAATAGTATTTTTTTTTATCTGTAACTCTCAAACAAATTTTTGGCTCATATCAGGTTTTTGGGTTACACTCTTCCAATTGTTAAACACGCATTTATTAATAGTATATTGAGATGAGTGGTAAATTATGAATCATTGGAGAATGGAGGAAGAGTTAATAGAAAGCAAAAGGAGACTCGTTTTTAAATTTCCAAGATTCTCCAATGCACTTAATAAAGCATAAATATGCAACACTATTTTTTCGATGATTTGATAGGGAATAATACAAATATTACTTACGTGAGTAATTTTTTTCCCAATAAATTCTCTGAACAATAGTTGTAAGTTATTCATTTCATTCACTAATTTAGGCTTTTAGTTTTACCTCATGAATAATACAGCTTTGATTGAAGTTAGACAACTCCACAATTCAGCCACTTGCTCAATGTTGGAATATGAAGGGTAGCAAGTCATGTCATTTAGTAAAATAGAATGAAAGTAACATGTTGTTGTTTATTCTTCAGTATTTACGATTCTAAAGTTCAGACAAACATGAATATCGACACAGTAAACTGTAAAATCTTTATGTATTGGTATCTTCACTACTCATAGTATTACTTGTACTAGTCCCGACAGTGTTGTCAGAATGTGTTTCCTTTGTGTAGTGTACCCCTTCATAGCAATGTTGTTTTTACAATTTCTGTAAGCATTTATGTGTAGGAGATTTTACACATCGTTATAGTTCGCTGGCCCATAGTGCTAATAACTAGAAGCTTGTAATTTAAAGAATAGGTTAAGTTGATAGTGAAGAAAACTTGTATGTACAGGTAGGGGAAAAAAAGCGGATTAACTCTTGTAGCTGATTTCAGAGCCTTGTTATATGTAAATAAATGTAAGAGATGTAACAGAAATATTTGTTTTCACAAGCAATGAAAATTACATGAAATTATTTCTCAATTGATTGTCTATATTGTCTAGAACAAATATCAATACATTCCCTGCTATCCTGTGAATGCCGCTAGGCATGCGCAGTGGCTCATATCAGCAATTTAGATATTTTAGTCGGTCCGCTTTTTTTCCCCTACCTGTACATACTCTGAATGTCTGAAGTTACAAATTCATGTGAAGTATATCAGTTGTAGGCTACACACATAAACTACAGCAAAACTATAGCTCTTATCTGGATCTTTATTTTTAACTTCATAACCTGTAGAATCCATATATAAGCTCTCTTTTTTTTTTTTTTTGGTAGGAGTATTGTAATTTTAAGTAAAATTACTAAGAAGTTCAAACAAAAGTAACCTAAAATGGTGCTGTGAAGTGATGCATATTCATGAGAATAAGCTGCGAGGGGAGGGAGTCGTTGGGTCAGGTATATAGAAACCCAGGGCTGTAAACGTGATGGCAATTAACACTAATCTCACTGCTCCTAACCAAACTGCCAGCAACCTAGCTCTACATGTCACCAACACTAATACAGTCAAACCTCCATATAACAAAGACTGATATAACGATAAACCTGCATTAAGTGATATTTTTTCTATGATCCCGGAAAATTTCCTATCTTAATAACGTTACTTGTCCCTCGTTATAGCGATTAAGGTATTTAGTGAACACTTTTTATAACGATACATATTTTGAAATGAAATTGCTATTCTAGACCAGCATAAGTTGCAGATTAGTGTTCTTCCCAGTTGGTGCAAATAAATTCAGGAAGGGAAATTTTATTCTCAGTAGAGGGTGGAGTTCAAGGTCACTGACCAATACAATTGTTCCATCTTTCTTCTTTCTCCCCTCTCTCCACCCGTCCGTGTGACTGAACTTTCTGTGACATTTGCTAGGCGATGTAAAACAGCTAACCAGTCTTTAAAGTTATTTTTTAGTGGGCAAAAAATAGCTATGACCTCTGCTCAACAAAAATAAAAAATCTCTAAACAAAATTAGCGGCGTTTAAAGATTTGGATGGTGTTTTGAAGCAGACAGAAATAGCAGAAAAATACGGACTTTCACAATCTACGTTGGCTACATTTCTTAAAAAGAGAAGAGAAATTGAGGAAAGTGTTGTGTTTGTTACGGTATATGTTAAATAAATTCTTCCGTTAGGATGTGTAAATACATAATTTGGCTTTTTGTCTTGCTTGCAGTTTTCTTAAGATGTCTCTCGATATAACAATAACCCTCATATAACAATATGATTTGCTAGGGCCTGCAAATATCGTTGTAAGGAGGTTTGACTGTATCACTTGTATCACTATTCCTCACCTAACTGCCATCAAACTAGTTGTGATGGTTGATGAATTGGAGCCATGGCCTTATGCATGTGTTAATAATATTAAGTTTCTGAACAGGTTGCAGCATTGGTGTAGATGTAAAAATTCTAGGTTTTCTTTAGCGTTGTAATTATCATTTCCTTATCAAGTGTTAACTCATCATTACAATTTACTCCTACATAATTCTTTCTACTTGGCCAGTGATCAAATTTGGCCATTCTAATATTAACACATTCACCACTCACTACCTGCCAGCTCTTTAAATGCCCCAGCCCAGGGATTTTTAAGTGGCTATTTAAACATACACATAAATTTACAGTACCTCACTATTTTCAGTTTTTCTTGAAAACTATATGATATTATTGCATAAAAATTTTACATACTTTCAGGAACACTTCTGTGTTTGTTGAATGGCTGCGGAGCTGCAGCAGACGGGATTAATTCATCATCACTATCATTGTTGAATAATAATTTGTCTATCTCTTCACCTGATAATGGCCTACACCTGTAATCACGTTTATCTCTTTTGTCACTGCACACGGAATTACCACTAATCCTAATGCTAGCCATTCTTCACGCTACTGACCAGCGTTGCGAAACTGGTCTTCAAAAGCACATGGAATTCTTTTGTTGTCAGGAGGTCAACGACATAACTTTTAGGGTTTCTGTAAATCCAGCAAGTGTATTCACCCCCCTACCTATTGCCGTAAATGGAAACTGCAACCTTCACCATTTCCTTGAAGAAATATACAACAAATTGGCACGGGCGCTTAAACGCCAGCTGGCGTGGATGGGAGGGAAGTGCTGGCTTTTCTTCCACGCCAGCTGGCGTGCGCGGTAGCGAATGTGTTAATATTAATAAGCACTCATTTGACTTGTTTTACCAATTACTTGCAGAAAATTATCAACAATACCAAGCATAGACAGAAATACCAAACCGGCTTCTCTTCTAAGTCCTTCAATGCATTCAAGGAGTGGACTGCGGAATGTTATAATACCTTCTAGATTAATGGGTAAATTCTTGAATCTGGCACAGAGGAACACCATGTTGAATATCGAGACCTGTGGAATTCTAGCAGGCACACTTGTAAGTACGATTAATATTATAAGAACATGTATAAACTCTTAAGAATAATATTACATCAAGATTTTCTGGGATGTGAGTCATGTATAATACAATTGAATCAGGCTGACTCAATTTGAGTAGTTGAGCTACAAAAAATGTTGAGTTTTACAGGCACATTGCGGGTTTCGGTGTGAATTAAGTTTATTCATCTTACAGTCCATACAGAAGACTGGATTGTGAGTATGCTTTATGCTTGACTATGTAAGCTACTCTGTATAGTTTCTCATTTGGTTCTGCAGGTTGTTAAGAGGTTAAGAGGTTACAAAAAATCGCTAGATTCTAAGAAAATTATTTCTGTTAACCCTTTCAGACCTGATTTTGTATAGAAGTATTAAAATTAGCAACACAAAGAAGTGAGCAATAACTTATGTGTGGAATATCTCGATAATATGTGATATACAGTATTAGATTGTATGATTTTGTATATTGATACAGTGAGTCCCACGTAAGAGTTGGCCAATGATGCGGGTTTCTGCGTCGCGATCGGGTGAAATATCTACACAAATAAAGCTACGATCAGTGTAATGATTCAGCTTCTCACATTTACAGTTAAAATTACAATGAAAATAACCACGTACCTCATCACAAAAGAGATTGGAAATGTTCTCCTCTTGCATCCACACAATACTGGCAACTTTTTAGGAAATTTTCTTTCACGCGCATAAGTTCATCTTCCAAGACAGAGTTAATTTCTCTTGTGAAATTGTCTTTAAGTTCTTCTAACAGTATGTGACTATCATTTATGGGGAAACTTGAAAAATAAAGTGTATAGGTCAATTTCCCATACATTAGAACAACTTAAAGACAATATCACAAGAGAAATTAACTTTTTCTTGGAAGCTGGACTTATGCGGGTGAAAGAAAATTTCCGAAAATGGTGCCAGTATTGTGTGGATGCAATAGGAGAACATTTCCAACATCTCTTGTGATGAGATAAGTGGTTATTTTCATTGTAATTTTAACTATAAATGTGAGAACCTGAATCATTACACCGATCGCGGCTTTTTTTGCATAGATATTTTACTCGATCGCTTGGGAGTTGGAGCTGTGCCCGCCGCTATGCAGAAACCCGTGTCACTGGCCAACTCTTGTGTGGGACTCACTGTATAAGCATTCAAGTGCAAAGATCAGCATGCTCTAAATTTTAAATTTATGAAAATAGTTTCAATGGAACAGTTGATTTCAATGAATCTCAGTTGAAACAACATGAATAAAACATTACTCTGTTAATCTTATTTCACTACCGTATATACCCAAATAATACCTGGACCCAAATTTTTCGAAAGAAAATTTGAAAAAATCTATAGGCCCATACATAAAATTATTTTGCCAGTTTTATTCTTAATTAAACAGTTATAATTAACATTACATACCATAAAAGAATTAAATATGATAGGTTAAAATAACATACATGGTAACAGCCAGCCGAAATTTCGCCATCTTATACGTGCGGCATACACTTTCAACAACACTCAATTCATGAATTCAGCTGTTCAGCAGGAATTAAACGTGATGATGTGCGTCTGACCCAAGGTCAAAGTCGTGTGGAAATTTACCAAACTTTCCCCGAATTAGTGGTTCTGCTTTTAATTGCACTGTTTGCTTGGTGTCTCTACTACTTGTAAAGCTTTGTTTCACCGCCAGACTGGCAGACCCTGCGCATAAGAAAGAGTTTTCTTTGTCTCATCATCATCATCATCCTATCATGTATTAGGCCTAGGGGCGCCCGTTACGGTCTCAATCCATCGTTTAAGGGGTCTGCCCAATGATCTCTTGCCTGATGGTTGGTAATTTAGAATTTGACGGGGTATTCTTGTTCGGCTCATTCTTCTTACGTGGGATATCCAGTTGTTTCTATATTTTTGTATATAGTCCATGATTGGTTCTGCTTGTAATTCTTTCATAATATCATAGTTTCTTTTGTGATCCGTTCTTGAGTAGTCTGCAGTGCGCCTCATAAATTTCATTTCTGACGTAGTTAGTCTCTGTGTATCCCTACTACGTATTGTCCAGGCCTCACTGCCTGTCTCATTTTCCTTTTATACCAGCTTTGCTACTATTAAGTTATTCCATACTGTGAGGCTACTGCAAAGCATTGTGTTATATTGAGCCGATATGGTATAAAATGTCAAAATTCAGATGAGAGGCGTCCAGTATTCAAATAATACCCGCATCCCAGTTTTTCGTTCGTGATTTTAAAAAAAATATATGTGGGTAGTATTTGAATATGTACGGTAATTTTACAGAGTTTTTGAGAAGACACATTTATACATCAGTAGAAGTGAAAAAGTAAACAGATGAAAAAAAAGGTTCAAAGTAGTGGTGGTAATAAGACACCTGCACTACCCATGGTACAGTGCTTTTGGGGATTACAGCATATTTTAAGTAAATTTTAGAAAGTTTTGTATTTGAGATCTCATCTCAAAATTCATTCAGTCGCCGTGCATGATGATGATCTCATCTCAAAAAATTTGTCAAAGTTCATGATGATGATCTCATCTCAAAAAATTTGTTCAGCATCCACAGGAGGGTGCCAAGGCAGTTGATATATAGTTGTTGAAAATGGAAGGAATGATTTCTGAAACTATTGCAACGTAGTCTGTATCAGAAGTGAAGTGTAATGCTAGTTTCAATTCCCTATATAATTATTATGTTATTTAACTTCTGATACAGTTTTATATTTTTAATTTTGTTTGAACATAAATATTTTCATTACTGCTATTACTTTCTTCTTCATTTCAGAATCATGGCCAACTTCTTATTACACATCTTTTAGTTCCAAAACAAAATGGCACTTCAGATTCATGTACAACACAGAACGAAGAAGAGATATTTGATTACCAAGACCAGCATGATCTCATTACTCTTGGATGGATTCATGTAAGTTGATGACAGAATTAAGGAAAAAATTGCCTTCTTTTTACTATCTTTATTCATAACAGTAAGTGCAATAGGTTGAAGGAAGTATTGAATCCTATCCTGAAATTTAATATTGAGTTTTCTTCAGATATGCCTGTTCAAAGGTTGTTTAAACCCAGAAATTAGCTTTTAAATGAATTTAAGCCAGTTTCCCACAATCCAATTATTGGTCCAAATTTCTACAAACCATGAAATTGGATCATTTAGCATCGACAACTGTTGTTGCACACAATTTCTTCCTATATTTTCCATCCAATTGTATTGTATCCTAAAATATGAAATCAACCAATGAGTGTTGTTCTCTCTTTCCGTGATCTGCATGATGCAGACATATGACTACTTCTTCCATACAGCTTATTCTTTGCGATGACAGCACTCGGTCAGCGAACATCAACCCAAAAGATAAAATGAAGTACTAGTCAAGAAGATTAACAGACACTAAGTCAGGAAATTATGAACGAGATTTGGTAGAAAATGTTCCATTTTGAAAAGTTATGATTTTCAATGAATATGGCATCACTTGTAGCTACGCACTACACGCAACAGTTTCAGCATTAAGAACATCATGAAAATATGTAAACAGATCCATAACATACCTTCCAGTAAAAACCAGGAATATACAAGATAGATTGCAAGAACTGTGATATTGTATACACACGACAAACCAGGAGAAACACTGCAAGGGATATAGTGCCAAGGTGGCAAGTTCATTACGTGTTTCAAAACATCCGGTTTTTGAGTAGAGACTGTGTTATGTTTTCATTATAAGGAAGATTTTGCTTTGAACTTCTGTATACTGTTTTATTCATTTACAAGATTGTAATTATTTTTCCCTGCAGACACATCCAACCCAGACTGCTTTTTTATCAAGTGTAGATCTCCACACACATTGCTCATACCAACTAATGATGCCTGAAGCACTGGCTATAGTGTGTGCTCCCAGATACAAAGAGTAAGTATGCAATATATTAGATATTAAACTTTTAATCATTCAACTTCACATAATTGTTGTAAGTAAAGATTACCAATGTTTTTTTTTATTTATTTATTTAATTTATTTAATAAATATTTCTACAAAACAAGACTACCCATATGAGCAAGCGCTCGTGCTCGGGCACAGTTCAGCCATTTACATTACAAAATACAAATTACAAATACATAAAGAAAATATAATTAAATCAATACCTAAATAAGTAATAATAAAAAAGAAAGAACAGAAAAGTAAAAAGAAAAAAGGAAAAGTAGTAAGAACAAAATTGAAACCCTGAGTTATTACAAATAATATACAATAATTATATACAAATAATAATGTAGAACATATGTTTCAATTGTTTCCCCATCATCATCACCTGATCTCTACTGACAACTTTGCTTCTTTATTCACCAGATGTCCTGCAGGTTGTATGAATTTGAAAATGAGGATGTTAAAATTTATAAGTTTTTTTTTTTTTTTTTTTGGATGTATACTTTTTCTCAAACAGGTAAACCCAGTGGTTTCTGAACATATTTCAATAATTTTGCCTCACTATTGAAATCATGACCTGTTAACCAGAAATGATGAGTCATTGCGAATTTTTCTATTTGTAAGTATTTATTCAAAGAGCACATGTGAATATTAAATATTAGTCATCAGAAATTGGCTTCGGTATCAATCGGCTTTTCATATGCATGGCCAGTGTTCGTGGCATTTTTCCTCTCATTGAGAGTTTGTTTTCTTATTGTAATTAAATTAGTAAGTAATATTTGTTTTCTTATTGCAATTAAATTAGTAAGTAAAATTTCATTAAAGGACTCTGGTATCCCCACTACACTTGTAAATACTGTTTGGAGACATGGTTAAACAGTGTTTGTAAAACTGGTTATAATTTCCTTAACTAGTTGCTTTCTCTCTGTTATAGAAATGGGTTCTTCATTTTAACGCCACACTATGGTCTAGATTTTATTGCCAGCTGCAGACAGACTGGATTTCATCCGCACCCAACAGAACCACCACTGTTTATGGTATGTAGTTGTTATATTATTCACTGTTTATCTTTGTATTCCAGGTTTGTGATATCCTATATGGTAGCGATTTGAGTTATGTAAGCTTTAGGAACAGCGACAAAGCTTTAGTTTGAACCCCAGCTATTCTCCTGTTCGCTTAACTCTAGGTTGTCATGGCACTTCATTGTTACGAAACTTACCATATTTACCTGCATAATAGATGCACTTTTCCCCCAGATTTTTATTACAAACATTTTTAGTGAAAGAATTACACATTAAAAGATGTGCCAACTAACAATCGATAGCATAGTTTACGTATTGATATAGTGGCTTCGACTAATTTATATATCGACTGTATCGCACATATGACTATTCATAGTTATCTTTTACATAAACAGATGAGAAACACTTAAACACATTGCACTTGGACACTGCAAATACTCGTTCAGCGGTTTTGTTACCGTGTTCTTCTGCAAATTTAATAATTTTCAGCCTGAAACTCGCTGCATAACTGGAATATTTTGGTCAGTTATTATTCATTATCCAAACACAAGTTTATCGACACAAGTGTCTACTGCAGACACTGTAGGGTACTGAAATATTAATCGACAATCTGTGAGCATTTTGGTATTTTGTCGTTAATACGAACCAATCACGATTATTTCTTCCATGCATTGTTTAAAAATTTTAATTTAAAGATAACCAACCCATCCAATCGTAGAACTTTAGATATTATTATCAGTTTTTTGTTTAAAATAAGATGCGACTATTACGTGGGGATTTTTATTTTATTATTTTTGTTTTTAATGCAAAAAGTTGGGGTGCATCCATTATGCAAGGAAGTCCATTACACTTTTACTTTTTTAATGTATTTCTTTTTTTGACACACTTGGCATCACTTTTGAGCTTTTGCCTCCTTCCCCATGGACAGTATTTTTTCTATGAAATGTCTATGTGTAAGATGAGGTAGGAGAGGATTTATAGAAAGTTGGCAAGAGTTCACTGCCCTTCCATATTCTTCTGAAAAGGAAAGTTATTAATTGGAGTCTGAACAACTGGTTTTCAGAATAAAACCCATAATTTCTTCTCTTATTGTGAGCTCTTTCCTTTAAATTTACAGTTGGCACAACAAAATATATTTACTATGCACTATGCATAATGGTCCGGTTTTCCACTGTACGTCACAATAATAAAAATTAAAAACGAAAGATAAAAGAATGATTACCAGTGGATGTTTAAACTCGTGGATTAAGGATCTAGATTCTTTCTTGTGTGAACAGTTTCAAAATTGGTCAATACATGACAAGAGACTGGCTTGCTCAGTGTGTTCGTAGAACATCAAACTACCTCAGCAATAGAACATATTTGCTGCATGCTTAGCACGTAAAACCAGCTACCACACCTGGTAAATCCTCTCCATATCTAACTTCCAGATAGCTTTGCTGAAAGATGTTTTGTAATACCACTGCCGAATTTGTTTCGGGAAGAGTGCATTAAAATTTCACAAATTGGACAGTGGACCATTGAGTGAAGACGTGCTTTTCTTCTAATTCGAGTGATCTCCGCTAGATGTGACAACTTGATCGTCGTGTATATTTATATTTGTACAATTAAATTATATAAGAACACATCTTTTTAAGTACATTAATAAATTTCTGCAATTTTATATAATTCAAATGTGAGCTTAAAACGGTGTTATTGTATAAATTAAACCTTCCAGCATCAATTCTAGAATTCACGTGGCTAAGAACCTCCAGTATGCAACCATTTTATTTCTCTCAAGCCTTCCTAACTGGCAGTTGGTAGTTTATCGGCCACTCCTCTTGATAGCATAATTGGGAGTTGACTTTCCAGATAGTTTTTGTGGGGAGGTCATAGTACACAATTCTTGGCCTACTTCTCTATGTGGCAAATAAATATGTTATCGGGAGGCTGTGGTACTATGTGGCAAATAAATATGTTATCAGGAGGTTGTAGTACAAGCCCTTAGGATTGATTCATTTTTCATTTTTTGCATCTCTTGATTTCTTGGCTGGAGAAATGGTGTAACGTCTTAGTTTGTATGGAAAATGAAATGTTACTTATACAAGCCCTTATATTAGGATTGATTCATTTTTCATTTTTTGCATCTCTTGATTTCTTGGCTGGAGAAATGGTGTAATGTCTTAGTTTGTATGGAAAATGAGATGTTACTTATATTAGCATTTATTTGATATTTTTATCTATTTTCAGAAAGCTGAACATTCCAGATTAGATAATGCTGCATGTGTTGAAGTGGTTGACTTGAGAAGATGAGTTATACCTTGTTAACACCAAGGCAGCTTGGGCATCAAGTTAGTTCATCTGTCACTTTATTACTTTCAACTTTTTTAATATGCAAGATATCCCTGGATGCTTTACAAACTACAAATTACAGTTCCCACAATCCATAATAATTCTGAGTTCTGCTTTATATTACTATTATTCGTTTAAGTAAAAAATTTGTGTAGCGACAACCATCTTGCTCATTCTCCTTGAAGAGGTTTTAGAATTTTTTGGAAATTTTATTAACAACAATTAGCATAAACTAAATTCTATGTATGTAAATTTCTGTTATATTAGTGAAATATTACAAAATACCAGCATTTACGAAAAAGCAATTGCCTTTTAGATTCAATGGAATTTATTTTTTCTTGTATACTAATATATAAATATAATTATGTTTTGTTTAAGAATGTTTTGGATGTAGTTCGAAGCAGCTCCCCACAAGTTCTAATGAGACCTGTTTAAATGAGATTTCACGGTTCCTTTACCCTCTCTAGGCATCTGATGAGGATGTATTCATTGCCTACTGAAAAACTTGTAGATAGAAAAGTTCAGTTGAAACTACTGGTAATTTTGCTCAAAGGTCATCTCTTTTAATATATTGTACTGCCACAAGACCAATGGATTTATTTTCATTCATAAGAAAAGCATTCTGTTAGTTTTGACATGTGCAAAAAAGTGACAGGTCTTAAAAATTTTGTGATAAGTTCATTATGCTGTAAAAAGTACTGCAGAAGACGAAGTGCTCTATTTGACAGGTAAACCTGAAATCAGTCAGAATACTGTAAATGACAAAATGATTATGAATCAGACAAGGTTATTATTGCACAACCTAAGGGTTACCAGATGCAAAAATGAAAAACAGGTCATTTTCTCTAAAAAGCTGGGAATTACACTAATTGCTAAAATCCATGTAAAGATATAGTAAATTGTTAATTGATACTAGGTAATAGAAATAATATTAATTAATATATCTATGACCTATATCTATGTACTATGTTCATTATGAATATACCATTTAATTTTTTGATCGTTGGTACTGCTCTGAGACCAAATTTTTAATTCTCAGAAAATTTGCACTTTTATGTATGTATGTATGTATGTATGTATGTACGTACATTTAGTCATCCTTTGATCACTTTACATGATATAGGACACGTCAGATTCTTCGACTACATTAACTATTAAATAACGTAATTATTAAAGTTTACAATACTAGTTTTCAAATTAAAATGCTGATAATATTACCTATGAATTAAAATTAATATTTACAGAAGTGCTTATAATTAGTAATTTTTATAACTAATAACATAACTAACTTACTTATATCTAACAGTTTAAAAAAGTTAATTTAAGCTATAAAAACAATGCTCTATTAGAAACTTTTTATACAAGATCTGAATTTAAGCAGTACAGATATTTCCTTTAGATGTTGTGGTAGGCAATTAGAGATACAACTCTTTTCAAACAAGCTTGTGTTATGGGGAATTATCCTAAGTTCTTCTCTGTTTCTTGTGTTATGGGAGTGCACTTGTGAGTTGATGGTATACATGTTTAAATTTGATTTGACAAATAGCACTATTTCATAAATTTATTACTTCCACTAACCTTCAACATCTTAAAAGAACTGAAGATTGGAAAATAATAAAAGGAAATGGTAACTCTTACACGTATGCTAACAAAGTTCACCACTTAAGTCTGCAACTCGTATGCTTAAGGAAACAGAAGTTCCGGAAGTATGCTAATCAATTAATGAAAGATGCTTCTGTACCTCATGATTGAAACTCCGCCTTACTAGATCATGTATACCACTAGAATCAAGGTTTCTGAATGATGTTCTTTGGTCATACACGGTCGAAATCATTTAGGATGAACTATAAAGCATCATTTATGTAAAAAAATGTATGCATGAAATAGGTCCAGTAGCATTAAAAAGCAGGACAGTGTTTGTTTTTCTACAATGCCTGGCCGGACGCCAGACAAAGATATAAAAAGCAGGGCTTATCTGCCAAAATCCAAACATCTGGTAACCCTAGTCCAGTATTTAAGCATATTTGAGATCTATTTTGAGAACTTCAGTAGGGAAAGAGCATATTGTAACATATTGGCTATTTCAGTGTAGGTTTGGTTGCTTGTCAACCAGTTCTAAACCTAGTATAGTTTCCTTGTACCCACTCGGCAAGTCAAACGTCAGCTTTTCCGTTTGCAGTCTACCAGATCATATTATTTACTGAGGGTAAACAGTAATCTGCACTCTCAAATTCAAGCTGGTGGCAGGCTCTGTCGCAAAGTCAATCCAATAACAATAGTAATACAATACATAATTTCAGTGTTTCTTTGCTTCTCATCTCTGACTGACACTTGGCAACGTTGTAAATATACTTCAACATGTGACTACTTTCTTGCATAAAACAAATTACACTTCAAAGATTGCACTGCTGGGGACAAGGATAGTGAGGCGACTATACATTGGGTGCACTGACAACATGTTTGGCGAAAGCAAGTTTTCATTTATTTATTTATTTTTAATACAGGTGAAAAAAAATTATTTTAAATAATTTCCGGAAATTATTTGCTTTATACAGGAATGCTTTGTGGAGGTAAAATAATGAGCAGGGTGGATTATAAATTAAAAGTTTATATTTTTCCTATTTACATGTTTTAAAAAACAAAGGTTTAAGTACATAAAACCGGCACTTACTTCTGGCTACCTCAGAGTTATTTGCCTTTTGAAGCACATTTTGAATCATGTTTGTGCTTGCTTAATTTTGATACACATGATATCATTACTGTGTGCATGTATGACATTGTTTCATTTTTATATGTATGAAGTGTGTGTGATTGGTGTGGTGTATCATTGTTTATTCCATAATGTCTTTCATTGTACAGTTGTAAATGAGATCAGATGCAGTTGAATTATCGGTGTAATGAAAATGAAGTGTGTGAGAAATTCTAGACTTTTGCAGTAACGAATATGTGAGGACTGTTAAGTAGCCTTACACTGCAAATGTTTATATAGCTATGTGATATCTGCCTTTGGGTCCCCTTTGAACTTAGTGGAGACTCCTTTGTGCACTTTCAAAATTCCCATTGGGCATTTTTTTTACTAAGTCTTAACCCTTTCACACCCCATTCAAGCGGTAGGCCCTTTTCAAGCGGTTTGCCCGTTTTAAAATGTTGAAAATGGAGGACATCTATCGGCATCTTTTGTTCATGCTAGAATTGTCATATAACATTTCCTTCTTAGTGAGCATTGCAGTAAGCAATAAAAAATAAATAAGTAGACTTTGAGTTTGTGAGAAAAATTTCAGATTTACATAATATTTAAAAATAGCAAACTTCACTGTTAGGCCTATTTTCAGGCATGCTAAGCACAATCTCATAATTCCATACCTTGCCTGCATTGAAAAAGAGAATTTTCAAAAAGGTATAGAACTTGATCAACTCAGTTTCTACTTGAAAATTTGATATTTTTAACTTTCAGTGGTGTTTTATTAGCTTTAAATTATTGTTGTAGTGCCTAAAAAAATATAATTGTCAATTTCTTAGTTTTGCAGTTTAACAGAAATATCAGATTGAAATTGTTTAAAATTTTGTCACATTTGGTAAATCTTTTGAAATTGTTTAAAGTTTGTCACATTTGGTAAATCTTAGCATGACAAATTTGGTACTGCTGGCAACGTACAATTACTGGAATTAATGTATAATTCATTAAGTGTATGTATATTTTTACGATTTTTTATGATAATGAAAGTTAATTTTGTAATTATGTCAGCTATACTTTCACTCGGTGTTTCTTCAAACTTATTACTTAAGAATTTTAAGATTTTAAGGAAAATATACTCAAATATTTTTTGGCCCCGTGTCATTGCAACATTAAAATTGAATGTCTTCACCCGAATCAAACAATGTTTCTAATGTAGGGAGCCATGGAAGTTGCCATAGAATACATTGAAGGCACAAATCATAAACCAGTTCTCATACCTAAACTAAAAATCACTAGTTTGCTTTGATCATCATTAAATGAGGATGTCCTTTGCAGCTTTGTTCAGGTTAATGAGTATTATAACTGTTGTATTAAGAATTGGGATTTTAGATCCGACTCTAGCCAGTCTCTTGATAATTCAGTACATATGGATTCTGTAAGCTGTTGACTATTCCTGAACTTTTGCTCACATCAGTTATTCATAACTGTTTCCTGTATTAATAAATTCTTTATGCTGTACAGTTACAACTTATGTTAATTTAATACTGTTGAATGGACAGCTATTTGAGGTAACACATACATAAGAGTCAGTTTTGTTGTTTTGCTCTACAGCAAACTCTTGGTTATTGGTGTGTGGATTATCCAGGTTTATTTATCTGCAGATTTTGTGGAATTATTCGTTCAGTTCTTTTTTTATTTTAACCTCCAACTCACGGATTCCTGAAAGCATATGAACTGAACTTAAATTCTCGTAAACATCGCACCAGCTAAGGTGTCAGACCACCAGCGTGGTCTTGTGGTTAGCATCGCTGACTACAGATATGTCGGCCCGGGTTGATCCCCGGTACCTCTTCGGATTTTTCTAAGGTAGGGATGTCTGGAATGGGGTGCACTCAGCCCTGAGATTCAAATTGAGGGTCTACTTGATAGAGAAGTAGCGGCTGCGGTCATGAAAACCACAATTAATGACTGTGGGTGTCGGCATGCTGACCACATGCCCCCCAGTCGTGCCATCTGCCTCTGGTAGATGACGCAGCAGTCGGGTGGTAGTCCTTGTCCCTTCAGGGATGTAACGCCACAGAGTTTAGTTTAGCTCAGGTGTCATGTGTTAATGCTTCTGAGCATACCATACTTGCAAAATTGTTGAACCTTGCAGGAAGGGTAGGGAAGAAAGAGATGGAGCAAGATCACTAATAAGTAGCCTAGGAATGTTGAAGACTAAATGAATTTAGACAGTTGTTAACCAAGCTCTACTGTGTATGTTTGTTAAACTATTTTATGTATTCTAGTTTTCGTGCTTTGGAAACACTGCTAGAAAAGGTTTAGGATTATCCGTGTTTTCTTTTATTATCAATCCTGGTTTGTCTGGTGAATGGCCTCAGTAATCAAAAGTTTGCTGTATATGTAATAGTTTGTTGTAACTGTAGCATGTGGTGGATTTTGAATACACAGCTTTCAGGAAATTTCACTGGAATACAACCTTTCTTGAATAGGAATTGTTTTTCCAAATCGTTATTAAATGTACTAAAAAAAATTTCTAATCGATCATTATTTGTTTTTATCATGCACATTATTTCTGTATATATCAATATTTTACCTAGAAAAAGTCGGCCTAGGTGGCACAGTTAGTATCATGATGGCTTTCTGTGCCAAAGGTTGCGGGTTCAATCCCGACCCAGGTCAATGGCATTTATGTGTGCATAAATGTGACAGGCCCATATCAGTAGATTTACTGGCATGCAAAAGAACTACTGTGGGACAAAATTCTGGCGCACTGGGGACGGTCACAGGTCTAAGGTGCAGTACATCCCCGTCATTAAATAACCATATACCAACCAATTTACCTAGAAAGTGCATGTAAACAAAAAATACTCGTGGCTAGCTAGATATTCTACAGTTGATTCTCTCTGTAACCTTGTTACTCATTCTGATTCACACTGCACATATGCAGTATGTTTTTGGTTCATATCCTGATGGTGGGGAAAAAATAAATTTACATATTCTATTGAACTGTTGAAGATGTATGTATTGTTTCAGAAACATGTCTTAAGTTGACTTTTTCAAGTTAGAAGTCAACCTCCTAAGGACAGTACACTCAAAAGTAAATCTTCCCTACTTACAAAGGCCTCACACACTTCTATTAATAATGCACTGAACTAGTCATAATTATAAATGAAGGCTTTGTTACTTGCTTCTGCATTTTTGCCTAATTTTAGTGCCTATTAATGTTAATATATATGGATCATAGAGGATTGTTAAGGTCTGCAATTAGGTAGCTTTACTGTGATTTCTTACACAGCAGATATATGGTGCTGGACAACCGTAAAAATGTAATATATTTCCGTTCTTTTCTTTAGAAACTGTAATTTATAAAAATGTAAAACGTTTAATGTATTGTGATGATTTTTCATTCTGATAGAGCAAAGGTAGCACTCTTCTTTATGAACTATTCTGTTCGTAATGTGTGAATTGCTTGGAAAAGGTACGAAAACATGAATTTAAATATGCTTCTTATGCAGGAAGTGAATTGAATAAGAAAGTGCTGACTTGAGTAATATTCAGCATGTGCAACTTAATTATTTTGTAATACAGTCAAATCTCCATATAACAATATTTGCGAGCCCTAGCAATTCATATTGTTATGTCGAGGGACATCTTAAGAAAACTGCATGCAAAACAAACAACCTTTATTATGTATTTACACAGCCTAACAGAAGACTTTTTTTTAACATATACAGTAGCAAACACAACACTTTCGTCAATTTCTCTTCTCTTTTTAAGAAATGTAGCCACCATAAGTTATAAAAGTCCATACTTTTTTGCAACTTCTATCTGCTTCAAACCATCATCCAAATCTTTAAACGCCACTAATTTTGTTTCAAGACATTGATTTTCATTGAGCGGAGGCCATAGCTATTTTTTGCCCAACCACTGGAAAATAACTGTGAAGACTGGTTAGCTGTTTAACGTTGCCTAGCATACGTCACAGAAAGTTCAGTCACACGGAGGGTGGAAAGAGCAAAAAAGAGAGGGAATGAAGAAGAAATATGGAACAATCACATTGGTCAGGTATCTTGTACTCCACCTTCTACTGAGAATAAAATTTCTCTTCAGGAATTTCTGAAGGTGGCTTAAAGGTTCGCACCAGCTGAAAAGGACACTAATCTGTTGGTCTAGAAAGGCAACTTCGCTTCAAAATATGTATCGTTATAAAAGGGTGTTCACGAAATATCTTAATCGCTGTAATGAGGGACAAGTAACGTTATTAAGATAGGAAATTTTCTGGGACCATAGAACAATATTGCTTAATGCGGGTTTATCGTTATATCGGTCTTTGTTATATGGAGGTTTGACAGTAATCACAGTAGAGTCCTTCAAATTCGGCTCTCGATAATCTGGCAGTTTGGATTACTCGGCAACCATGACAGGAGTATCAAACAATTTTTGGCAAGAAATGAGGTAGACTATTTTGTTTCATCAAAGAGTAACTATAATATTAACATGTTTGTGATGTTTTTTTAACAGTATTTGTCACATTTGAGGCTGATAAACATATTTTTAATTTTTAACCTCTTATTCATGATAACTCGGAATTTAAAAAACTCGTCACCCTTTCGGTCCATATTAGATCGAGTTTGTGAGACTCTACTGTATATAGGGAGTTGAAATTAACATTAAACTTCACTTTTTGTACAGTTTACCTGAACTAGATAAAGGTTGCTACCATTTTCAACAGTTATACGTATTGACAGCGTGAAAGTAGCAGGTAAACTATACCAAAAGTTAAATTTAGTGTTAATTTTAACTTCCTTTATAATTATTATGTTATATAACTTCACTGTATTAATATTAATAATTATTTTGATTTACATAAGGCATGGTAATAAGTGAGGTATGGTAATAAAATTACAAGTAAGTAAATTATTAATTATTTTAATACAATCAGTTTACGTGGTAATGATTTGTTGCTTTTTTTACATAAAAAAATTGATAACTACATTACCAGTGATGTGGGGATGATATAGCTGTCTGCACACTGTGTTATTTTTTTATAAAACCAAAATTGGCCAGATTTATGGTCATGTTCTTATTTATAATGTAGAGAATACATATAAACTCAGTATGTTCCTGAAAACGTGTTAAATATTAAATATTTCGTCATGAAATTTCGTAATCATGTATATGACCCTAGTAATGTTTAAATTTCACAAACTCCATTTTCTTTCATTTTAATTACTTATTAACTGTCATTTTTATATCCTGTAAAGTTCGTTTTGTACTATTCTATGTCTTTGAGAACCCCATTTATTAGATTTATTAGTAAAATAATAAAATCAGGTAAACTGATAAAACAAATTGCCAGATGGAACACCAACTACCCACAAACACAGGAACTGAAGATGGCATAAGAATCTTCTATTTCGAAATGCATGTTCCAAAAAAATTGTAACACCCTGGGGACTACATGAACATCTATAGAATTTACAAAAATGTGAAGTTTCCACACATAAATAAGAAGTTTTATGAATGGTGTTTTAATTAGTGCATAATATAATTTTAGAACATACACAACCAACTTTGTGTTCAACTGCTACTTAGTGACTTCCTGTATTATAATGATTGTGAACTGATGTTGATATATCACGACTGAGACCTCATGTGTATAACATTGTGAACTGATGTTGTAAGAGCTGTATGGTGATTTTATATATTATGACTAGACTTCGGATTTTAGGTAAAAACCTATTTTAATCCTTAAGTGATAAATGGACGAAAACTTGTATATGCATGTTTCATAAGTGACTATGCCTAAAACTGATACTTTTATAGGACCTAAAACAGCCTATTTTTACGTTAGAGCCTAATATTGCCTTTTTGCTTGTTTTTCCTCTAAAGTTCAAAATAAGTTAGTTTTTATTATAAATTCTAGCATTTATTTTCAGTCGTACTAAATTTTTAGCTCGGAATGTGCAGTACATGACACATTTCTGACATGGTTAAATAGTAAGGAATGTTTCATCTTCAGTAAAAAATAAAATTCCTTGGAATTCCCAAGAAAATGTGTTTTTCTCCAGACTCCCATATCCAGTAACAAAACAAAAAAAACAAAAAAGTAGTTCCCTGAATCACTGAGGGCAATAGGTCTATTTAATTCTGTGTACCATAGGCCTATGTCTGTGTTTTATCATGATTATTGATTAATGATGACTTCAATAAATATAATATTCTGCATTGCAATTGAGATATTTCAGAAAATTGGCAACTTAACGATTTTATAAGAGACTATTTTACGATTTTTAGAACCTGTTTTCCAATTTATAAAGCCTATTTTAGGTACCTAAAACAGCATTTTAGCTACCTAAAAGTCCGAAGTCTAATTATGACTAGTATGCAGTACTACTGAATTTTTATCAACAAAATATTTTTAAACTTTCTAACGACCATCAATAGATGTGAATAATACTTTACTGTTCATTCTTACTGACATGAAAACTACACACATAGGCATAGGCGTACCGACGGGGGGGGGGGGGGGGGGGGGGGGGGTTGGGGGTTTGAACCCCCCCCCCATTGATTAAAAAGAGGAAAATTGTATAATTTTTCTAAGTCTGCCCATAAATTACTTAATACAAGTATAAAGCGTGGGAAGCTTAAAACTCGTTATTTTGCATCTTAATTTTTAAAATTTCCCGGACCCCCCTCTCCGTGGGGGGTATTCCATACCCCCCAGACCCCGCGGATGTTATAACCCCCCCCCCCCCCCCCATATGGTCGGCCTGGTTACGCCTATGCACATAGGCCTATTTAATTTCAAAGTAATCCCAAGTGGTTTGTGCATTTCATTTTAAGTAGAAATTTTTGAGGGTATAAGGTGAATATATTTATTGATTGTTCATATGCTAAGTTTTATGAAAATCTGATAAAGTGTATTCAAGTTATTTATGCATACAGACACATGGATAGACATTTTCCCCGTTCACCAAGTAATCTTAGTACCATTCTGGTATTTAATAAGCAAAATCATGAAGAGGTTTTTTAACCTAAATGATGCATATTATTTGCTATGAAGTAGAGGTGATTCAGATGATTTGAGCTGCTGGACACAAGATTCGCTCCTGCATGGGGGGGAGTAATGTGTTGAATCATGTGATAGAGAATCAGTGTAGGAAACTTGACTTGTCCTCCCCACCTGAAAATGTACAAAAGTATGAACAAATTTGAACAATTATAAAGAGTAACCAAGGAACCTAACCTCATAATTTCTTTGCCTGTAAAAGCTGATGGCAGCAATGAGTGTGTTGGGAGATAACCTATGGGCCACTTAATAGCATGGAGTTTTTTATGCATGTGCAGAAAGCTATACTAGACCCAATGAAATTCATATTTAGTCACAATTGTTTATTTTCACAGATAAAACTAGCATGAAATATTTCTTTTACCACTTTCTTTTGCAGAGCAAAAGTTAATATGTGCGTTACTGCATTTTTCTGGAAAGCAGTTTTTCCAGAAAAAGAATTCTTTCTAAAAAGCTGACAACTTTTGTAATCAGTCAAGGAATAATAGTAAGAAATTCTGATGTAAGGTACAAAATGCATTGAGTTATGGCTATACCTGAAAATCATACTGTAATAATAGTTGATTGGAACTGAAGAATTATGAAAGTTCAGGTTAGGTTAAAGAAAATACTGTAGTAATATCTTTAAGTATTTAGAAACAAAGACTGTTTGTTTGGATATTATGTGCGCAGTAAGCTTAATGCGTTATAAAAACGTACTGTGAGTAAACTTACCATAAAAAACAAAAATCAAGATTTTCTAGCAAAGAAAACAGTCATTGGTTTAGTTGAAATGTAAATAGAAAATATTTTAATGGTGAGCACAATATAGTAAGAGTCAAGTTCTGTTTTCCTCAGAACTTCCTACATTGACTTACCTATACAAGCCAACACAAATCTGTGGCTTTTGTGATACCTGAACTAATCAAGAGAACCACTTAAGTTGTTATGAAGTGATTGTGCTTCTGCTAAGTGCAACTGAGATATGTGTGAATTAGATATGCATTTTAAAGTTAATGAATTTTTTTGCAAACTGAGTTGTCTACATTGCTGTTGTTACTTGTAAACGATGTAAATAAATGGATTGTTCATTCTGTGCTTTTAAACACTAAGGGCCGATTATATAAACCATTTAATTTCAGATCAGAGACGAAATGTAACTCATTTTTGTTGTATAAATGCTAATCTAAGATCAATTTGCACTAAACTAGCATTAATTTTGACTGAAGAAATTTCTACTGTCAAACTCTTTGATCTCAATTCAAGGAGTTGTTTTCTTATTTAAGATATGATAAATGACAAGAAAATACACAAAAGACTAACCTCATATACCTCGTGTACTTTCCTAGCTATACCGTAGTGTTGTTGTGCATATACAGGGTGTTAATGAATAACACCGAAATATTTTACCTGTGTATAGAGGGGACATAGACAAGCAACTTTTACTAGGAGATTTTTGCTCTATGGATTCAATTTTTCCTGTTACAGCAAAAAATCTCCCAGGGCATGGCTGCCACTGACTTCTAACATTAGAAAATAATGCAAAACAAAGGAACTTCATTGTTAACACTGTAGTGAGTAGTTATGAATTTAAAAAAGACTAATGCAGTGGTGACCAGTAATGTGATTAGTCTGTAAATTTTGCAGATTATGAAATCTCTAAATTATGATACAGCTGTTGACGATTGATTAAGAATCAGATTTTTATCGATCACTAGGAAGGAATGAAGTGAATTTAATGAACATTTTAACCCTATTTCACGTAATTATTGATTTATGAGCACCAAATTTTAATGACTTTAATGCCCTGTAGCATACACATTTTACGCCATAGAACAAAAATTTCCTAATAAAAGTTGCTTGTCTAAGTCCCCTCTATATGCAGGTAGAATATTTCGGTGTTATTTATTAACACCCTGTATAGGCTATGTTGGGCTCTTAACATAAGTGTAACGTAACTCTACAAATTAATTTCTGTAAATTGCTTAAGCTTTTACTGGTATATCAACTCTTATCTATTTGACAGATGTTGGATTACTGTGATAATATTTTCTGATGATGAAAGTAATGAATTTCACAGGTTCCCCGAGTGTTCTATCACTGCCTAGAGCAAATGCTTTCTTTGTTCTCTGTTTGAAGTTCTCATAGCACAACTGTAATGTACTGTATGCCAAGACCAATTAAGTCAATTTACATAGCCAGAATTGAAATCTGAGGCAACATTTTTCCACACATTTAGCTTTTGCATCTGCCTTTTAGTGTTCTATAATGTCTTAATATTTTTCAAAGACAGTTTCAACTAGGACATCCTTATCTTCCAAAAATTAGGAGAACAATCCTTTTTCTGCTTAATTTTGGTCATTTTTCCCCTTCCTTTTGCGTAACACACTAGAAAAAGAAGGAAAACAGAGTCACAATGCTCACTGCGCCTTGTGAACTCAACTGTTTGTGCCAAGTTGCTAAACATTCAAATATGAACTGGGATCATAATCGAACTCCGGTTACTTGATCTTAGATCAGTGTTATCTGAAAGACTCCAGTCTGAACTCAGATCATTTTCTGTACTGATCTCCAGTCAATGATGTTCAAACGATCGGCCCTTAATGATACATTTCTGTAAATGGAATACCAGCTCTGTGTTATTAATGTCCCTAATAGTGCTCAATGTCTAAGTCTGAAGAAACATTCTCACAAGTGAAGTGCAAACCCTTGATTCATGAAAGCTACCTACCCACTTCAACCCTTTAACTGCTGAGGCCTTGACCATGAGGAAAATTTGCTTAAATGTGCTCACAGATAATCAACAATTACAAAAGAGAGATATGCAGTAACGCTTTATATAAAAAAAATGCAAACCTTTATCCTTGTGTTACAAATATCACTATTAAAACACAGCCTTTTTATTGCAAATTTCCTCAGTCACTTGAAAGTTATCTTATGCTGTCATAGTGATGGTGGCATTAAAGGTTAACAGATACTTCATCAATAAAGATAAGCCTAGTTTTAACACTATCCACACAGCTGAGAAATTCTGTTCTATATTATTTACTACAGTATTTTAGTATCATAATCCCCTTATGTCATATTTACTTGTGCAGTATTTCAGGCTCCAATGCCCATTTGGTGACACAAAACTACTCAATTCATTCATTCTAGTCCTTGAATTTCAATGCCTATCATTCAGTGCTTAGAGTTGAACTTTGAAATATCTATTTTTAGGTATGAACGAGCATGTATAAAGTTTCATGTACAGTTTTCCCATGATGAGGGTGTGTGCTTCTCTTGCCATTTCTTCTTTATAATAGGAATACCAAAGAGTTTGTAGGCTGGTATGTGATTTTTTGAATATGAGGATCATCCTGAAAGTAAATTCCGATCACCGATAAAGAAAACAAAAACATTAATAAGTAAGAAATATTTATTGCAATATTTATAGAGATTCATTGGCTATTTCTCTACATAATTGCCACCATTATCAAAGCATTTATCTTAGCAGTGTACCAGCAATTGTATGCCCATGTCATAGGACTCTGCCGCCAGCAGTATGCAGCGAAAGGTGATGAGTTTCTTGACAATGTTGTCACTGGGGATGAAACATGGGTGAAAAATCTGAGGAGGGCAATGCAAAACAAGAGACGTGGAATGCTGACAAGAGGCATTATGCTTTTGCACGACAGTGCACGGTCCCATACAGCCAACGCCACACGGAATCAGTTTGGATGGGAGATTTTCAACCATCCACCCTATAGCCCCGACCTCGTGCCAAGTGACTTCCATCTCTTCTGTCTTATGAAGCAATTTCTGACAGAAAAACATTTCTACAACGATGCTGAGGTACAGACTGCAGTGATTTCATGGCTCCAGACGTTGATACAAATGTTGCTGCAGCGATATGATAAATGCCTCAATAACTGTGATGACTTTGTAGAGAAGTAGCCAGTGAATCTCTGAAAATATTGCAATAAATATTTTTTGCTTATTGATGTTTTTGTTTTCTTTATCGGGGATTGTAACTTCCTTTCTCAATAACCCTTGTACTTGAGTTTTACTGTTTGAATATGCTTTACTAAAATTTAAGAGTACCGTAGTAATTAATTGTGAGCATTTGCTTCTGAAAGATGTTCAGCTTGATGACTTAAGTGGTTCCTTTGCTCATAATGTTACAAGAAATTCTTCACTTAACTTGTGTAAAAAGATACATGAAACTAATAAATTGATTTTCATTTGCAGCCAGAGTTCTAATATTCTGTTCTCCTGGTATGTTCACGAAGATTGAAGCTATGGATTCTGTAATTTGTTATTGCTGTAACATAGTATTTTAAGAGAATATTATAGGAGAAGTGAATTGAGCTCCGGCTTAGCTCAGTTGGTAGAACATTGGCGCGAATAGCCAAAGGTCCTAGGTTCAAGTCCCAGTGCCAGAGGAATTTTTCTCCTATAATATTCTCATATAGTGTCCAACAGAGACAGTAATCTGTGGTAATGCTTATATATTTATAGTATTTTAAAGTGAAGACAGACATCATCACAATCAAAATACCGGTATGACAAAAGGTGAAGTAAAAACAGTTCATTTTAGACTTGTTTGTCATCATTAGAGGCACCTATTTTCGGTGAAAATTTTTGCCAGATTTCATAAGTGTTTTATAGTCATAATATTATATTATATTTTTTGCAATTTTTATTTACTTTTGTCAACAATTTTGCTTTTATTCTTAGAATTTCTAAGGGGAAACTTCAACAAACATTAATTTTAATTGATGTGTCTTGGCTTAATTTGAAAATGAAAAAAAACTTGTTTTCGGTATGTATCAGTGAGTCATGAAATTGATTGAAAAATCAACTTTAATTTGTTATAATCACATTTACCTCTCGATGAAAAAATTGCAGTTGCCACCTTCAAATTTCTCCCAAGTTAAAGATCAGCCAACCTCAGACATGAGGTGCTGTTTTTGCTTTTTGCTTTACCAGATTAAATTAAAAAGAAAATATTGAATCATACCACATGTGAGATAAGGTTTGTGATGCTCTGTGAAACAAATGAGTAGATTTATTACTGCTCTGGATAATGTTGAAATACATTTCAGAACATTGCCCACATACATATACATAAATATCAAGTAAAGCAAAATATAACATTAACATTACATACATACATACATACACTCAACTCACATCCATTATACCATACCACAACATACATCATTTATATACACTCCGCACACACCCAGTCTACCATGTATAAATCTTCTGTTCAAACAAGTTATGTATAAGTTGTTAGTGTGTTAATTATGTCAACATTTTAATGCAGATAGAATTTTCCCAATTTTTAAATTCTCCTCATAAAGATGATTGATGATAACGGCACAACAATATCTTTTTCATGACCTGCAATTCACGAATCACCGTCAACATCAATTTGATAGAAAGTGATCCCTATACAGATCGTGGAGGCCCAGAGGTTTCCAGGAGTTTGAGGCTCCCAGATTTTGGACATTTGGCACATGAAGGTGGTAAGGTTGTCAGCCTTACACACCGGCCGCCTTTACCTCCAGGATTGCTCCTGGTACTCATTTCTGTTAGAGGCTGAGGTCGACCCCAGGGCCATAGTGCCACCATAAGGATTAGGCCAATTGAAAAATCTCAATGACCTCATCGGGATTTGAACGTGTGACCTTCTGGTTTGTATCGCACTGCCTCAACCACTATGCTACGACATACCCCCAACATCAATTTGGGATGAACTTAAATGAGAAAGGAATCTTTAATTATAATAAAGAGATAAATTATCTCACCCTTCAGGATGGATTAATGCCTTGTTTACATTCAGCTATTGCTACTGCTACTTGCACTGCTGTCTTTACTGCCCAAAATACTAATGTAGCAGCATCGAAGACAATGGATGTAAGAAGATAAATCAAAGACAATGAATGTTTTCATTGCCACGTTGGACCTTGGACAATGGAATTATTAGCAGCTGGGCTGCCTGTCCTGTGACTTTCGTGCAAAAACCACCTTTGAAAGGAGCACAGGGGAGCAGCAAGGGCAGAAGCAGCAAGATGAGTAACGTAATACTCACCTGCTCACTATTCTGCCCAAGTGGACTGAATGTAAATGGGGTATAAGTCGCATTAGAACAGGAGGGCTTTCAGCAAATTTCAGTGCCATAAAAATTTTGGAAAGTCTGAATAGTAGTTAGCTTACCAACATGCAACCTTATAAACTTCTGTCTTTTGCACAGCATGTGCTTTATGTTATATCGCAAAGGTTGTATTAGCAATGGTACTGATGAGGGAACTATTAATGAGCTCATATTGAAACTTGTCTTCAAATTTTGCTGACAGAGCCTGTACCCTATAAGGAGCTCATGCATAAATACTAGCTACTTTTTTAAATCAGAAGTTTCCGAAAAGTGGATGGAAATTTGTAGGCCTACTAAAACAAAGAGGGGCATTGGTAAGTAGTGCAGATTTGAGTTGGGCAGCCTTGACTACTGTACAAGCATGCAGCAGAAAGAAACCTATGCATCGCTGTCTAGCTAGTGAGGGATGCCCATATACTACAGGCTAGTTGCAGTTAATTGTGACTCCTATTACAGATGGTTTTGAGCAAGTTTATGTAGCAAAATGTCTTCATTTGAATTTTCTGTATCTTTGTCTTGGCTGACAATGGTTGCTGATTTTCCAGTTTAAGATTTTTATTAATTCTATCAGTATTTTATTATAGTACTCAATTTTATCTCCCCTTTGTCACTGATCCACCAATGCCATCTGGGTTAAGAAATAGTTCACTTTGGGGAAGCAATGAAATGAGGTTATGGGGTCAGCCCAACCGAAGACCTAGAAGACAACGGATCCAAGCTCAGCAGGTTGCATTACCCCCCCCCCCCCCCCCGTCCTAGGAACCATCATTGGTGATAAGACCCCATACATTAATGTCTTAAAGGAATATACTATTTATAATATTAAAAGGTCGTTTGAAGGTAGGCCTACTCGAATTTTTTTTCAGAAAGTCCCAATCCCCCATGAATTATAGACTTAAGAATCATGTATGTTGTATTTTGAGGGAGCTTATAATGGAGAAATCTCCATGTAAAAGGGTTGGTGTGTAATCTGATATATTGCCAATATTATTCCTAATAGGGCCATAAGATAAATTGAATTCAAGCTCTATAGGAAATCAGAAGCTTTTTGCTTGTTATTGTTATTATTTAGTTTGTTCCAGTAAAAACAAACAGCAGTTGTTGAGGATTTATTTATTTACTTCAAAATTATTGGTATTAACTCTGCTTTAACTAAAAAGTCATGTCGCGACATTATGTATTGTTATTAAATTTAGAAGTATCCCATGTACAGTACATTATCACTAACATTTAAAAAAAAAAAAAGGATCGGATTTAAGGTGATTTTAAAATTACGCTTGACTTAATTTCCCTCACTTCCGGTCCTTTCCGAAGGAAAATAAGTTTTCCGGAAGTTGATCATTCCGCTAAATGGAATCTGTGCGAGTGGAAGTGAGTGTAGAGTTTGTGTTTTTTATTATAAAGTTCGTGTGAAGTTATGTTATTTAAGTAGTGTCGTGTGCTTTTATAAACAGGACGCTGTGTCTCGTGCTTTGGTTTAAGGACGTGAGAAGAAAGAAATGCAGGTAAGCCATGTCTTACAACTCTGCTGACAAGGGACCTGTACTGGTCTTCATGTCGAATTCTACCCACTAATTTAGCACATTACAAGTAGACTCGTGTAAAAAATTAGCTGCTGAAATTAAATGCAAGAACGTGGAAATCTGTTGAGAATCTTGTACCTCACACAATTTGCAAAGAAGTAGTTTTCCCTGAGTTGCATACACATCTTGACAACCAGCTGTTTGGAAGCAAGGATCCCGCATATTCAGTACATTGCTTGCTTCTTTTCTCCCTGCCCTTATCGCTGCTTACTCAATGGCAACAGACAACTCCTAAACAAGCTAAAGGAATGTTTTTATGGAACCCGGAGTTCGTTGCCACGCTTACGTGAGCCCGCTATTTAACCCTATTGAGTGGTAACTCCATCCAACCGTCCCTTGCAAATCATACTTCCCTTAAATCTATTCTAATATTGTCCTCCCACCTACGTCTAGGTCTTTTCGGGTCTCCCAGTCAATATTTTTTTAGATATGTCATTCCTCCCCTATGCGCACACCATGGCCAACCCATTTCTTCCTGTGTTATTTAGTTATCCTTACTATATTCGGTGAAGAGTACAGGTTATGAAGCATGAAGTTCATTATGCATTTTTTCCGGTCACCGTTTTCATTTCTCTTATGTCTGAATATTTTCCTAAACACCCTGTTTTTGAACACTCAGATTATGTTCTTCCAGTGGCGTACCAAGGGAAGGGCTGTGCGCCCCAGTCCCCGCTTTGAACGTAGGCCCCAAAATTGTATTTATTTTCACCAGACCCTTGACGAGTCTTCGTTTGAACGAATAAACAGTTGTCTATTTAAACAACATTATACGGGTCATTCTAAAAAAAATTGCCAATTTGGTATCACAAATCTGAAAAAGACACTTCTAGTTGAGATATCAAGCAATTTGTTTTTTTCAGTTTTCGCCCCAAACCCGTGCGAGTTTATGCGCCACCCTAAATAATTTCTGTGTTGGCTATATATCGTGGAATGTAACGTTCATGTTTATGTCAAAAAACGTGGGAAAAAGTAAGGAGTGTGACTGTCCCAACTCATATTCTGCATCCAACAATTTGACTTCTTGACATGAAAATGCCCAAAATGATTCGATATTCGCGGATGAATGTTAGCTCAACATCCAAATGAAGTTGTCTAGAATTCAAGCCAGGAAGTTCATTTGAATCTTTGTCACAGGAAACTGTGATAAGGAGTGTTACCCGGTCTAGTGTTCCCCAAAGAAGAATTAAGGGGTGGGGAGGAGGGTGATGTAGAGGGGATGAAGTTTTGCGTCATTTTTTCCTCCCACGACCTATTTCCGACCAGACATCGAGGAGGGAGGACAGCAAGAAAAGTGAAAATAAGACTGAGGAAAATTGTTATGTGTAACACTCCTTACTTAAATTGCTGTGTCACGTCTTTTGTTAACTATTTTCATTCGTCTCTAGCATTTCAAGACGAAGGTATTGCTACCTTACAACAGCTCAGTCCATTTCTATTTAAACAATCTGAAAACGTGTTCAAATAGGACATGAACAATGGTAACACTCATTACAAATTCAATACGTTCCACCAACTTCAAAAACTCATATACATTCACAAAACGAGAAAACTCATTATTCCTATGCGGTTTCGTAAACTACAATAGTGGTCTGATGCCATGGAAAACTTATCGTTCAGAAAACCGAAGTTGAATTGTCAAACTGGGGATCCTGTCGAGGAGGCAAAACGGCAATTTTTTTGAGAATGACCCATACGTTAAAAAGATAACAGATTAGAAACAACCACATCGGAAGTAACGTAGGCCCAACTGTAATAATATAAGCCTGACGAGCAAGAGAAGAGAGGGCAATCTCGTTTGTTAGGCTGTGCTAAACGAGTCACTTCTCATGACGTAATAACAAAAGTTGCAGAGGTAAATGCTCGCAAGAAAAATTTTAAATTTATGTACTGTTTAGTTTATTATTAATCTAAGTCACTTTTTAAATCCTTGCTGTTCGGGTTTTCTTTGTTTTTTACATAAAAAATATTGTGAAATCACAACTATTTAGTTGAAATGCTATGGCCGAAGGAATTGCATAGTAATGTGGATTTCCTCCGGCCATAAGTCAGTTCTGGTTCTGGTACTCTAAGCAAACTTATGGTAAAATAATAAAGATGCGTAATGCATAAAAACATGTGAATCCCAAATGAAAGGAAAGTAATTTATTATTAAATAGTTTATTCAGGGCCCACAGAAATATCGCCCCACTGTTGGTAGCCTATACCACTGCGTTTAACACAGAAGTTTTGAAACCACAAGTGCTATTATTTAATACGATACAACAAACAGCACTTCACTTGCACAGAATCAAGATATAAAGTAGACTAAGAATAGGTTGTACCGATATTCTTGACTCAGAACTGTCAAGAAACCAGAAACATTTTCCTGAAGGGAGGCGCAAGAGAAAAGCTTGCAACATCTTTCAGTCAAATAAGAATCGTTGTGGTTATTTTATTCATGTTTTCCACGTTCTCAAGAATCGTTGTGTTTAGATTATATTGAGTTTGCCCCCCCCCCCTTTAATAAAATTCCTAGCGACGCGAAGCTAGGTTCTGTTTTAACTCGACCGTTCGACATTTCGTATGTACGTTTGTTTGTAACGCAATCACGATCAAACACGCTCTTCGATTTTCTTCCAATTTGGTATGAATGTTCCTTGAAGTCATTAAAACGACGTATGTGCAAGGTTTTTGAAGTGAAACTTCTTTAGCCGCGGTAAGGGTAAATCGAGAGCTTGTGTAACGCTCAAAATCGTCACGAAATTAGTGTTACGCTCAAAATCGTCACGAAATTAGTGAGGTGTGATGGAACGGACTGCACAGAAAACGATCAACTCAATAATTAGGCTTATCCAAAATTTAAAAAATCAAAAAATTCAAAAATAAACAATCCAAAATCCAAAATTTAAAAAGGTCTAAAAATCCAAAATTAAAAAAATCGAAAATCCAAACTTAAAAATAAAAAAAATCAAAGATTTTAAATTTAAAAATTCCAAAATTAAAAAAATCGAAGATCCAAAATTAAATGTTCAAAATCCTAAATTAAAAAATCCAAGTATCCAAAATTTAAAAAAAAATCAAAATTAAACAAATAAAAAATCCAAAATTAAAAAAATAAAAAATCCAAAATTAAGAAACAAAATTCAAAATCCAAAATTAGAAAGGTTCCAAAACCTAATATTAAAAATCCAAAAATTAAAAGAAGTTTCTCTTCTGTTGCGTGTCGTTCCACGCACACTTTTTTTTAATTCTGTTACAAGATGGTGGCCGTTTTAATGATTCGGTTTCATCATGCAGTCACGACCAAATGCGTTGTTCGATTTTCTTCCAGTTTGGCGTGGATGTCCCTTGAATTAGAACGACATAATGTATAAAGACTTTAATTTTTTAATTCCGTTTCAAGATTATGGCCGTTTTTAACTAATGAAGAGCAGATCTTTGTTTTGTTTGTTTGTTTAGTCCACATTTCACAGAACATAACTAGTAAAATATAGCCTAGTTCCTCGTTAAATGTAAGGTTTAACATCTGGTATTTATGAACAATAGGCCTATTTTTGTTTTGCCTTCTTGGGGTTCGTATAAAAAGTTGTAAACATAAGATGCCGTCACTAATTGAAGAAAAGTACGAAACAGAAGATAATCAATTGAATTCTTGGGATACCTTGGAAACATTTCTCTTTGTTGTGATATCGAATAAATTATTGTTTTATCTATTTGATGAAGGTGAACTGTATAGTCAACTGTCAGGTAACAATGACCTTTATGGATGAGATATCCTTGCCGTGATGTAGTAGCCTTGTTTTAAGGCGAGTAGTGATCTCATGTGCTCCGCATGACGTCATTGTTTTATTATCTCGTCTGAAGTACGTGAGTGCATACGTCATAGGTTTCACAGGTAACAAGCCTTGCCCGAAGGTATACACACTCATCTCCTCGGTTTTGTCATTGTGGGAGGATTCACTTTTGTAGGGCTTTTTATTATATTCGTATGTTATTGTAGTTATTATTATTATTATTATTATTAATATTAGTACTGCTGAATTATTTCAACTACCACGTGGTGTGAGGCACTGCGCCACAAACGCGGTTTCGATCCACCAATGAGGGTCGTTGTAGGATGACCATAATACAGGGTCCGGCAGAGGAACCTGACGGTTTTTAAATTGAAATTACGACAAAACTGTATCGTTTTCTTACATTGTTTTATTTTAGAATTACAATATATCTCAAAGTATTTTACCTACATCAATTACTTTTTGAAAATTGTGTTCCTACTTCAATCCACAAAGCTAAATAAGTCCATTACATCAAAATTATTATTATCGTTTCGCGAAAAGTTGGAATCAGCCGAAACTGCGTAGTGTCGTAACTCGTCGCCAGTACATCATGCGCTTGCGCATTCAAGTAAAAAACAATTGCCACCCACAACAGTATGGTATTTCGACATGGAATATTCTCATTTTGATGAATGTTGAAATGGCGGCGAAACTGATGCTATCTTCTTTACACATAAATTTCATAACTAAGTTTCGCAATTGTTTTTTACTTGAATGCGCAAAGCGCGAGATGTACTGGCGACAACGAGTTACGACACTACGCAGTTTCGGCTGATTCCAACTTTTCACGAAACTATAATAATAATTCTGATGTAATGGACTTATTTAGCTTTATGGATTGAAGTAGGAACACAATTTTCATAAAGTAATTAAAAGTAAAATAATTTGAGATGTATTGTAATTCTAAACTAAAATAATGTACGCAAACGATACAGTTTTGTCGTAATTTCAATTTAAAAACCGTCAGGTTCCTCTGCCGGACACTGTATTTTGTTCTGAAAACGGGACATCCTTAACAAGTCAAAAAAATATATATAATTTGAAATTTTTAATTATTATTATTATTATTATTATTATTATTAAAATCTCAGAGGAGTTATATGATGACTTACATCTGCTTCCGCTATCTCCCTGTTTTTGGAATACCGACGGGGCGGCCGGGACACACCTAAACCGGGAATATCCTTGTGAAAACAGGACTCATGGTCACCCTAGGTTGTTGGTATATTACTGGGGTAATTCTTCTGTTGGTACTCAGCCTCCCTAATATTATTAGCAAGTTCTATGAAACAGGGTCCTGGATTGCAGAAAGGCGGATCATGCTATTTAAAAAAAAAATATATTCAGCTTAGGTCGCACATGCAAAACAAGCAATAAAACAATAAAGTTAACCATAAAACGTTGTGAGCAGCGGTTTTGTTTTCTGCAATATTAAAGTGTTGTAGAGCAAGACTTTTTGTGAGGCGGTGTTCATGCCGTTGTTCCATATTTTTTACGAGCTCAGATAACTTTCTTTGTTTTGCTGCTGTACTGGTTTAGAGTCTCAGAAAATCTGATTATTGCACTCTGCAGCGACGACAATCTCCTTTAATCTCTTTACAACACGAGTGGGGCAACACAATCTTTGTCAAAACAGTTGTTCTCTGCTTGACACTGCCACCAGCCATTTTTATTTTCAGATAGTAATAAATAGGGCTCGGAAGTTCATGAGAAATCATATTTTTAATAATGCACTCTATTACATACTGGTGTTAAAATGTGTAAAGTAAGAACAGAAATTTGATGGTTTCATTTTGTATATTGTAGCCTATTGTTCAAAGTTAGGCCACCTACGTGGTTTTGTGGTTAGCGTCGCTAGCTAAAAATCCGCAGGCCCGGTTTCGATTCCCGTTACCTCCTCGGATTTTTCTGGGGTAGGGAGGCCTGGAACAGGATGCACTCAGTTTCGTGATACAAACTGAGGATCTACTTGATTAAGAAGTTGTAGATAACCTTTAGTACCTGTAGTAGATAACGCAGCAGTCGGGTGGTAGGCCCAATCTCTCCAGGGATGTAGAGCCATAGAATTTAGTTTTTTATTCGATCTTACCTGTGTCTTTACTTTATTTTTATTTCTTGATATTGACACGATTTAATTCATTCATCAGCTAAGGATGTTGCAACTAGTTGCGTCTGTGCTAAAGTGATCGATGTATCGATCGCCACCAAGATTAAAATATTCATTATTTTAAGGTTGGTACTCTTGCAACTTGACCACCATCTCGAACAGCTATTAGTGATTAACAGGGTTAGGATTTTTAGGATCGCACCTTTTTTCATAGGGCAAATTAGAGCTCATGGGAAAGAAACCACAATGTGAAATGTTGTCTCTAGTTGGCAATGGAGGCAGATTTCTAGCATCATTTTTCCCCTTTTTAGAACATTTAAATCTTTTTTTTCTCTCTCTATCTCTGCACAGTGCCCATAATCCCCTTTTACCCACACCTTTTGTATTTTACTGCATCTGTTTATAATCGACTAAAGTGCATTTAATAGTTTATAGCACTTTGAGTTTCATTGTTTTTTTTTCCCCTTTAATAATTATCTTGTTTCGTTAAGAACTTAAGTAACTTTCAGTAAACTAATCAGCTTGTGGTGAACGTGATGGGAATAATAAAGCTGTCTGTTTTCAGGAAACGTGGGATTAAAGGCACGCCTGCAACAATGAAAAATAATTAGGCCCTACTAAATATTCCATCTTGTGTTTTAATTTCACGGGAATTAGTCAGTATCCTTCTATTCGAGAATGTAAGTTTATTACAAGACGAGTCCCCGTTTTGTCGCCTACTGTGCCTTTTTTTTTTGGAACATTTTCACCAGTGGCGGACGCAGGAGGGGAATTGGGGGATATATCCCCCCCCCCCCGAAATTTGAAAAAAAGAGTATATGTGCACTCTAAGTGGCCAGTTTTATAAACTGATCACTTGTGTAAGTTAATTCTTTTAGTATTCTTTCTACCTATTCAGATCCCCCCCCCCCGAAAAAATTCTGCGTCCGCCACTGATTTTCACTTCCTTTTTCCATATGGAAATTGTACCTAAAAATCATAACCCTGGTGGTTAATTATTTTCACGTACGTAATAATTTTATTATTCTCTATTGCCGAAAAAAATAGTGTGCAATACACGTGCATTAAGTGCATTGTAGGATCTCGGGAGTTGAAAAGAGGAGCCAAAGGTTTGTCTTTCACACTCTGACTCCAGTCTCCAATGAAACACCATTCTTGTATCGCCATATACTATTCTAGGAGTTATATATATATATATATATTTTTTTTTTTTTTGCCAACACTTTTGATGAATTTATTTATATTATTTGTCAGCAGGGTCAGACTGGCTCTCTAGGAGCATTGGGACTTTCCCGGTGGGCTGGTGCTACAAGGGGCTGATTTTTTGGTATATTAATAGGCAAAAATGTGGTGGTGTGCTCCATAAAGCTCGCAATAAGCCTCCCGGTAGGTTCTCATATCAACGACCCTTGTATGGATGTTTTTTATAATTTTGAACCGAATATAGCTCTTATAGAGCAAAATGTGGCTAGTTGGAGGTTTTAAATAAATGGTGAAAAAATATGTTCCACAAACTTTCCCGCATATACGTGTTAAAGGCTAGCACAGAGAAAAGTAAATTATAAAAACAAATTTTATTTATTACTTTTTCATAAAACTAACAAGTATCTAGAACGGAAAGCATCTCCATGATATACTTGGTTTGAAATTGCATGTTCCTACACTGTTTGCGAATAAGAATGCTTTAAATGCTTTCCACTATAAGATTGTGAAAGGTTTTGTGTTGCTTTTGTTTTTTACGTATTAATGAATAAACTTTTTCTATATGTTAAACTTAACGCATCTGCCATATTTGAATGACAGAGTATATTCGTGAGTTTCTTATATTTAAATTGATTACGTACCGTACTTTTAGAAAAAAACTATTGGCCTATACGAGTATAACGTAGACTTCCTTTTACACTCGAATGTTTGGTAAAAATGTATCTATAAAGCTTTCAGCTTTTTTTAAATACAGAGACAGAATACAGCCAACTCCTTAGATTTTTAAATCCACGAGACTCAGTTCCTCTTATAATTTACACTTGACGGACTGCATAGAAAACAGTGAATACATTGGTTAAGACCATACAGTTTATTTCTTGTATTTCATTCTGTAATTTTACATAACATTTAAACGTTTCTTCAGATTTTCTTTTCGTAATATTATTACAAATTTTGATTACAGCATCTTATAGAATAAATTATTAATTTAAGGGGTATACAAATTTAGGTTTTGCAGTGTTGTGCTCTCCTACAAGTTAATGAACGAATTTTAGTGTCGATGACCTAGCAGTTCCTAGCGCATTAATATACAGAACATGCAAAGGGCGGAAATTCACGTCCTTACAACCTCCCTGTACAGGAATAACTTCCCGCCTTCCAACTATATCGATCTTACGGAGGTCACTTTGTTTCTACTGGAAACGATTATCCACGTAGTTGTTATATGACTCATGCTTATAACATGGCATTCCGATTAAGATAAGTTGCTTTTTGGGGTTCCCTATATGCTCTTTAGATTAAGGAAGTACGGAAGTTACCGCTCCCGTTCTCTTGTATAGTCCAGTTATGCATTGCATGGCCAGGCGGCTTCCTTTCGTTAGGAGGAAAAGTTTGCCGACAGCTCAACCCATGTTCTTTGTTTTTACCGCACCAATCAGCTAGTTACCCCAGCCAATCAAAATCTAAGAATGTCCTGTGGCGATTTTGACAGCTACTCGTCTACTCCGCGTGGAGTGAAATGCGAGGTTGCAAGATCAAGTTACAGTAAACACTAACACGTGTGAATTGAATAAAGCGAAGGAAGAACTGAGGTCAGTGATAACAATGAGAGAATATTGCAACGTTGCTTTTGTTTTGGAAAGCGGAAGCCCAAGACTGATTTAGTCAGATCAATTAACATAAAGAAACACCGAAACCTTTGAAGCCGACTGGCCATGCAATGAGTAACTGCACTATACGAACGTCCGTAATCGAACAGCTCCACAGCCATTTCATAAAATATGGGAACTTTTTCCTTAAAGAGAGATGTTACAGGCCTAAAACAAGTGTAATTGGGTGGTCAAATAAAAGTTTAAATCCTTAAATTCACTGAAAATTAAGGAATTAAGCCTATTTGAAGTTGCTCCAAGGATAAAATATGTCGATTTACTTATTTATTGCGTTGTAGTTAATTTTTTTTTACATATATAGCATGATTTTAACACACTTTAATACCAAGTAACCAAGAGTAATATCTATGTCCGTTTTGTTTTGAGAAAATATACATCTTAAGGTACAATTCGGTGTAAGATTAACTTAAAAAAGTGTGTGTGGTTAGGTACTATGTAAAATAAAAAACAGTGACATTTGTCCCACCCGTATTGGTGATAGTTTTATTAAATTGTTATTGACGAGTTAAATAAATGTTCGGACAATGTGGAAACAGTTTATAATCTTTAACGAATCCCTCATATCGTCATTAATAACAAAATTAAGACTCTAACAGCAATAGAACAGCAAATGAACTGTTTTTGTGCACTATTAAAATCATTGTCCAAATTATGTCCCACCCGTAGGCTAATAGAGTTTGAAAAACATATTTTAAATAGTTCATATCAATTTTAAATAATGCTTTCCATGTAGTATGGAGGAGAAGACAGCAAATTTTACTGAATGTGCAGAACCAGTTCATTATTTATGATGCATAATAAACAAGAATAGTTTTCAAAATATGCTAGAATGTCCCACCTTTAATTATGAAATGTCTGTCCAGTGCTTAAACTAGAACTTGGGCAAGGCAATATAAAAATGCTTTTATGAACTCAAAATGGTAAAAAATTACGTAATTTAAAAAAATTACGACTACTGTCTAGCGGTGAGCGGAAGGCCGAGCTGGTGGCATTGTGGGGGAAGGACATAGATAGTAAATGCAAGTGCATGGTAAGGTAGTGGATGAACTCCTGCTCGGCCTTCAGCTCGCCGCTAAACAGTAGATTTTCCTTTATTTCTTGTATTTTTTAGAAGAAACTAGTTGGATTTAGAAATCAATTCAATGGATGGCAGTGCATTTACAGTATAAAACGCTCTTATTTTGTTCCTAACGAAGCAAGTAAATGAATGCTACTTGGACACCATTTGTGAAAAGGTACACTATTATTTCAGTACTGGAATGTCCTTCAAATTGTCCTCACAAATATGTGCCATTACTGCTAGAACTGCAGTGATAAAAATGAATGAAAACTTGGCGGAGATTCTCAAATGAAAATGATTGTTTGTTGCTGAAAGTAATGATTTGTACCTCCAATGGAGATTTTCAGTGTATTTTTTTTTTCACTGGAGGAAATGTAGTAGATTTAAAATACACATTCCTTAAAAATAGCGTTAACAGTTATGCTGCAAGTCTGTTTCTGCTATTTTCTATGGTTTTTACAGGGAGATGATTTTATACCGGACTTATATTGTAATGTTTTCCCTAGGTTCTTTAAATCCTGGTAGCCTTAAGTAGACATTTTCTTGCACGAACTTCACTATGAATTTACTAAGAATTCCGTATTGATCTGATCATATAAAATTTAATGTAAAGCGTGGAGCCGTCGCAGTTAGGCCTGTTTGGATGTCAGTTCCAAGATTCTGCTGCGGTTATGTGATTACTACTTGAAATTAAGGACATCCGTGTAAGTACAGGTACTAGTAGAGGGTAGCGCATAAGAAACTTTAGGAGTCTAAAACCTAGGACAGCGAGATCGTATTTGCTTTGCCCCGCCTTCCACCCCCGGATTACCTGAGCCATAGGCTATATCTCCGGTCCAACAACCGACATCACAACACCTTCTCTTGATCATAGAACACAGGGGAAATGTTTGGTGAATTTACTTTCGCGTTTTATTCAATTAATTTTATTCTTGTTCATTTTTTGTCGCGGGGGGCGTGTCTCCGATCTGGTATTTACCTGTTAGAGTGAGGAAAACCCAGCGAAAACCTCACTCATATCGGTTGCTGCGAAGCTTCCATGCAAGCTTCCGAGGCAAGTCTTGGGCAAACTGCTCGGTACAGCCGTCGTGGATCTGAGCGTTCCCCTAAGGCAGATTCATCTCAACTTCGGTGTGCCTTAGGCATCATTTTGTTCTTAATACAGAGATAATGTAATGTAGTTTACATTTTATACTTGCGTCAATAATTTTTTATTAATTACAGGGCCGGCTCATTCACTTAGGCGAACTAGACAGCCGCCTAAGGCGTGAAATTTTTAGAAACCTTTAGGGGCGGCAACAAAAACGACTTCATAAATACAAGCCTTTCACAAATTAGGCCAATTCAAATCAATAGAACCTCTTACCAATACCAGGCTAGAGAATGTGAAATTCCATGTTGAATCAAATGGTAAAGAAATGGAATGATTGAGGTGGAATTTAGGAGGGGGCGCCAAATTATTTCTCGCCAAAGGCACCAGAATACCCAGAGCCAGCCTTCATTAAATATAAAAAAATACCTTAGAAATTTTCCAAAACTGCTATGCAACTATCAACTTAACTGTCACTAATCTCGAGTTGTCACTAGTTAAAATAATGTCACTGTTCCTAACCTAATGACCACTAATCTAAGGTTATCACTAGCTAAACTAATATCACTGTTGCTAGCTTAACTGCCGCTAAACTGAGGACTGTATTCTCTTGACCCTACGCTCCTGGAAAAATATCCCTGCTTTTCGTGTCTTAGTGTAAAATATGACGTTCGTCTTTCCTGTTTGCCAGTTGCAGGTTTACTTTTTGGAGCTAAAGGACTCACTGCCATAATTTAGCCTAATATTTGAAAGTCTCTTTTTAATACTCTTTCATAAAATAAAACTAAAATCGTAGTAGATTCTCTTCAAATTCTACACTAACACCTAGGCCTAAATATTAACAACTAGTAACAACATTAAAATGTATTATTCACTAAGTAATTGTAAAATTATATTGTCTTATTAATAAATCCGAATGTTTCATTGTCATCAAAAAAGATTGTAACGCTATTTAAACTGGATTCTTAATCCAATTTCTGCTACCGCTATCACTCTAGCAGTTGAAACAGGGCTTCTTATAGCCTAGGTAAGTGGAGAAGGACTGTAAAACATATAGGTTTAATCATTTAACTCAGTCCTTAATTTCTGGATACTTATCTCAGAAAAAAACATTTAGGCGGTTCAGGAACTCCCGATAATTGCACAGGAATTTAGGTTATTGTGATGGTTGTGTACTTTTGTCTTAGAGTAACGGGAAGCATAGTTCAGGGTGTTTAGGTCAACCGCGTAGTTCAGGGTGTTTAGGTCAACCGCATTTAGAAGTGATTTTCGTAATTTATTGTCATATGTGAATTATAGCAGATAAAACCAAAATGAAAGTTTTATACAAGTTAACTGTTCTCATTGTCGTTTAAATATTTAAATTTACTCTGAAAGTGACTGATCACATTTTTTCTAATACTTCATTTTTATCATTCAGTGCTTTGTTTACGTACGCGCTATTTTTGGCACAGCAAAGGAATGCACTCTTTTTGGGGACTAGTTACAACAAGACAACACACAAAAATGTACTGTCTGTTTCCACTTTAAGGCCCTGTAATTGATTTGGAAATCCTAAATTTAAGACATTAATGGCCCTAAGCTGGACAACCCCTCTTCATTAATAGGTAGAGCAAGGAGTGTATGTTGTGTAAATTACTGTAAAGCACAACACTAGGATTGTCCAATCCAAACAGTAACTACCAGTATCTTTTTCTATGTTGAAATAAATAGATTATAGATGAGGTTATTGAATTTTGATTGGATTGTTTTGCTCACTAACTGTAAGGAGCAGTGTGTTCTGATAATGATGTAATGACTTCATGAGACTCTATTCAATAACTGTAAACAACTTGATGCATATAGAATAGCCTTAGCGAAATTTTTAGGTGTACGGTGTCCGAAGTTCTAGAACTGGGAGATTACACTGTACAACAAATTCGAACATTTTTCTTGTCCTTTATATGAAACTTTGTGATTCTGTATAAACAAAGGGTTCTCGGTTCATATATCAAAACCAAAATGGTCCATCACGTACAGTTTTTGTAGGAGACACACTTTTCATATTTAGGCTACGTAAAAAGCAAAAATGTGAATTTATGGGAAAATGTTGCATGGTAAACAAAACATAATTGCAGATTCGTTATTTTCAGCCAAAAATATACAAGAAACGCATATTTTAATCTAAAGGACATGTTTCATGTTGTACAGTGACAACAAATTTGAACTTTTTTTCTGTCCGTTATATGAAACTATGTGATTCTGTATAAAAAAAAAATGGTTCTTGATTCATATACCAAAACCAAATTGTCCATCACGTACCTTTCTTTGTAGGAGACACACTTCTCATACTTACGTAAAAAGCAAAAATGTGGATTTTTGGAAAATGGTGCGTGGTATACAAAAATAATTAGAGATTCGTTATTTTCAGCCAAAAAGTACAAGAAACACGTATTTTCATCTAAAGGACACATTTCATGTTCTACAGTGTTATCCTGATAAGTGATAGGGAAGCTATTTTCGAAGCCTAATGCACTACTGGCGAGACATATTATAAAGATCTCCAGACATAAGGAAGGACATTGACTGATTATTCAGTGGAGGTAGAGGATTGGAATTTAGAAAGGCTTTTAACAACAGAGTAGTAGGCAAACTAACAATATCAACGTTTTTATTCTAATATAAGAGGCCAGTAAAGTAAATTATCGATTCCTGGACAAGGAGACCTTGCCACAATCGATCCAGTGGTGGAGTGACCAATCCAAATTCGTGGCATTTCACTTATTCATGTGCCGTGAGAATCTGTCACGCAATGCCGTGTTCTGGGGCCCTCAGGGAGAATTCAGTGCACAGCTTAAAGTGCTCGCTCAACTCTTCAGATATCACTGATACCCTCTGAACGAACCTCTCAAATCCTTGAACCAATGACCATATTTCATCCTGGTTAGATACGGCTCATTTTATTCAGTTTTCCTTGTTTGAAAAATTGTTACACTTGACAAACTATTTAAAGGAGTCCCCAGGATGCGAATTTGCGTACTATGCTATTGTATTAAAATATGGGTATGCTACCATATCTTAAAGGCCTATTCTGCTGATGTGGATAGTGTTTGTTTGATCTTTTGATGGAAGAAAGGTAGTACAGCCAGTAACAGAATCAATACACATTTTACTGACCTGAAGTAATAACACCATTTCATACTAGTTCATAATAACAGCTAATTATAATGTAGTACAATATATAACAGGACTAGAACAGAAATAGAAATCACTATTTAAGTTATATGATACTGATTTCATGCAGCAATATGTAGCGCAAGCATGAGGATTCTGATTTGTTGAAATGACTACCCGGGTAGCCTATGTTGAGCTCTAGTTGTCAAATACGCGAGCAGGAATGATTTGGGAGGACAAAGAAGTATTGGACAAATACAGTTTGATGCAATGTCTTTCTTTCTTTCTTTCTTTCTTTCTTTCTTTCTTTCTTTCTTTCTCGTAGTTTAACCTCTCCCTTTTAGGATTTAAGCGACCCCAGCCACCCGGGCCTTACAGGGCCGCGACCTGCCGGGAGAGGGATTATTTTTGGATCACATACCTACTTTTTTGACCAGACAAGGACATCGAGGGCCTCCCGGATGAGTGATCAGCCCAATGCCGGGGCCACCTCCGAGACAACACGAACACATAGGACGAGACACACCATTCACACACACACACTCACTCCAAACAAGGCGAGGATGGGATGAAGATGATAATGACGGCCAGATGATATCTGGGGACCACAAAGGCCTAAAGTTACCCAACATTTGTCTCAAAGGTGAGGAAAAACCCCAGAAAAAACCCCACCTAGGTAACTTGTCCCGACCAGGAATCGAACCCGGGATTGATAGGATTGAACGCATCCCCTGAGCCACAGCGGTGGACCTGATGCAATGTTTAGGTTTATATTTATTTTAAGGATTCTGTTTAGTGAAGATATTAAAATAAAATTCCACTAAACCTCTTAAAGTTTAATATTTAGTAAGAAGGCCTATATTGTTACGATATGTTTAAGTAAGTGGATTTTATATTACCAGTATTATTGGGTGCTAATATCCTGTTGCAACAAGCTATAGAATACTATCCGTGATAAAATTACAGTATTCACTGGTATTGACTCATAAAAAGTCAAGATAACGTAAAATAAAATTATGTTTGTTACCTTGGATCTATTTCCGCCTATGTAAAGTTCCATTTTACGGGCTGAGCCCGTTAAAGTAGAGAAAAAGGTGCAAGCATGTTATATAGTGCAGTTATTCATTGCATGTCCAGTCGGCTTCAAAGGGTTCGGTGTTTCTTTATGTTAATTGATCTGACTAAATCGGTCTTGGGCTTCCGCTTTCCCAAACAAAAGTAACGTTGCAATATTCTCTCATTGTTATCACTGACCTCAGTTCTTCCTTCGCTTTATTCAATTCACACGTGTTATTGTTTACTGTAACTTGATCTTGCAACCGCGCATTTCACTCCACGCGGAGTAGACGAGTAGCTATCAAAATCGCCACAGGACATTCTTAGATTTTGATTGGCTGGGGTAACTAGCTGATTGGTGCGGTAAAAACAAAGAACATGGGTTGAGCTGTCGGCAAACTTTTCCACCAAACGAAAGGAAGCCGCCTGGCCATGCAATGAAAAACTGGACTATACCTGTAGATATTGTAGAGGATATCCCCAGATGTGCCGTTCTTTTCCCTTTCTTACAAATTAAATTATCCATTTCCTTCATTTTAACCACTACAAATACTATTATTCCTACTACAGGTACTACTATTATCTATTACGGTATGTCTACTACTATAATATACTATTACTATTGTGTACCTACAATCATTTACCAATCAAAATAACGTAAATAACTATTTTGACAATAAAAGTTTTGTTCATAAACTAGATATTGGTTGTCTTAGAAAACACAACGTTATGTTATTACTTTCGCTCAAAACATTATTTACGACCTTCATAATCTCTCAGTACATTCAAAGTCTGCAATTCCTATTATCATAACGAAGAATTTGTCAATAATAGTTCCTTATTGCCGCCTTTTCTATAACATTTCTTTACCAAAAGGTCAATCTTTTATGCAATTGTTTCTGCGATGTTCAACTGTTTCAAAAAGTCATTTGTTTTAAAACACATTGTTGCCACCCAAAAGAGCCTGAATTCCAATACATACGAAAATACAAAAAAGTTTTTTGTTACTATTCTAAGCACAAGCAAACTAGAAATTACTGTTTTTCTTTTAAAATTTATGATACAAACTGACATAAAAGTCGTACGATGTCCGACGTTATAGGCTAAGAGCTTAACAGGATTTCACGAATAACAAAATTTGCTAGCGCTCGTTTTGTTAATTTATTGCTTGCCTTTTAAGTTCTATGTAATGTCTTACATCGTAAATAGCTATTACATTATAATATAGGAAGTAAGAGAAAAATTATAACTACACAAATCGTTAGACTATTGCCGACCGTCTCATCCCTTGGGCGCAAAATCGTCTCCAACTGGAAACTGCTACATACATAATTCCCTCGTGACTATATAATTGTTAACTTCTGTGTTGTAATTAAGTGCACTTAAACGTAAAATATATTTTTATTGCTTTTATGGTCTTTTATGGTTCTTATGGTAAATAAAATCAGGTAAACTGATGTAACAAAGTGCCAGTATGTTTTTGTTTAATCAGTTATGACTGCAATTATGATATGCAGAATATATATATATATATTTTTAATTGATTTCCAAGTTAAGCTCCAGATTTATTCATTAAGCAGGGCTTACGGCCACCTGGGTCATTTTAACGGTCTAGTTGGATAAGCGCATGTAAATCAATATTTTTTTGTCATAGCTACCTGTATTTTAATTTCCAAGGCCTTATAAGATCACAGTGAAACAATAGGCTATGTTGTCAAGATAACTGATTTTCATTTTTTTTATAAATTCTTTCGAATACGTATATTACCATAAAATAGGCACTAAATTGAGCATTACTCCGAAACAGGTCAACCAATTTTATCCATTATGAATAGACGTCTTCCCACGGACATTATAAATGTGTATACCAAGTTTCATAAAAATCCGGTAAAGCGTATTTGAGTTACCGCGTCTTTAAAATATACACTAAATTGGGTTTTACTCCGGTACCGGTCTACCGATTTGGTCCAATATCAGTAGACGTCTTTCCACGTACATTATAAATGGGTATACAAAATTTCAGGAAAATCCAATAAAGCATATTTGAGTTATCGCGACTTCTTATATATTAACATAAAAACACTAAATTGGGCATTATTCCGGTACTGGCCAACCGATTTGGTCCAATATCAATAAACGTCTTTCCATGGACATTATAAATGCGTATACGAAGTTTCATAAATATCCGATAAAGCGTATTTGAGTTATTGCGCCTTTAAAGTAGACACTAAATTGGGTTTTACTCCGGTACCGGTCAACAGATTAGGTTCAAATTCAATAGGGCACTTCTCATGGACGTCATAAATTGGTATACCAAGTTTCATGGAAATCCGATACAGCGTAGCCATAATCTATTAAAATAGGCACTAAATTGGGCATTACTCCGGTACCGGTGAACTGATTTGGTTCAATATCAATAGGGTTCTTCCCATGGACATTATAAATGTGTTTTCCAAGTTTCATGAAAATCCGAAAAAGCGTATTTGAGTTATGGTGCGTACAGACACACGGACAGACGGACAGACAGACGGACAGGCATTTTTTCGTCCACCACACAATCTCATAAAGTACCATACTGGCACTTAATAACTTCGAAAAAATGTAAGACACACTAAAACACGTGTTTTTAAAGAACTGTCCTTTTAATTAACTGCATTCAGTGCACAACAGCTTGTTTATTTGACCAGACTATGTTTGTTATACAAATAGCCTCCGGTTAGGTTGTAACATCCTTATTTTTAGAAGAGAAAGTTAATGTTGTATTACAATACAAGCAGACGAATATTAACATGTTTTTGCTACTTAACCGAAACAAGATAAAAGTGCTGTACGAATTAAAGTGACATATATGTGGAATTTTAAAGATGCCTTTTTCTAGACGTTTACTAAGATATTTAATAAATATTACAATTACTGTTACATTTTCATACTGAACGAAGAGAGGTTTACCTTGAGACGCACTGTGAAATTTTTAAATTATCTAAGAATTTTCTTTTACAATAAGTTATAAGAATATTCAGTATCCCTAATTCTATTTGAGCTCCCCCCCCAAATCATATCTCAATGTGACCCTCTCACAATTACACTGTAACACTTATAAAAGCAACTAGTGTAATGAATAATATTTAGTTTCACTTTTTGTATAAGTTCGTCTCTTTAAACCTGACCATTGTAATAAAATAGAAGCCTGATTTCTCTGGGTCCTTATAAAGTAAAACTTTTCTCAAATTCTTCGGCATTCGTGGCAAACTGATATTTTGATATGAACACTCGCAGTGTGGTGCAGGGCCATGGGTTCCAGTCTTCTGATGATAAAGAAACGTTTATGAAAGCTTGCATCATTTAAAACACTCCAGATGACAACGGATTGCAACTACGGTTTATTCCTCGAGGATGTAGGTGACCGGCATAAAAATCCTTGCATTCATCTTACCTTCACCATAAGCTAAGCAGTTGTGTAATGTAGTCTCTACAAATCAACATTTATCAACATATATCATATTTATATGTATTCTGCACATTTCTTACCACCTAAGATAAAGACCAGCGTAGCGAGTTTCATAATTTCATTCGAGTATCTTGATTATCATTACAGGCAAGTTGCATAGGCTTGCGACTGTCTTTTGTTATGATTTATTTTTTGTCGCTTTGACTCATGGGAGTTTAATCGCGACTGTACATTACATATAATAACCAGTTATAAATATTATAACAATAATAATGTCATAGTTTTACTGTTTTTGTTCGACCATAATTAGATGTATAAGTTTTGAGTTTTTAGATTCATTGAACCAACGAGTCGGCTGACCTCGGCGTTCAGTTGTTAGTAAGTTCTCGTCTTTTGCGGTAGATGGCAGGTGATGGCGTGCAGTAAACTGTGTCCTCATCTTTTACAAGCTTTAGAAAAACTTTATGATAAGATCAAAAATCATGAAAACCCTTTCATATCAGCTATTGGACAATACGACCCTAGAAATTACCCAATATACAGAACCCCGAAGTCAGTTCTACAGAATTTTTAAACCAGATGAACATATATATATATATATATATATATATATATATATATATATATCACAATTTTTTTTTTTTTTGAACGGGCGGTGGTTTCGTACTTAGGGGAGCATGAAACGTAAAGATATGAAAGAATTTTTCGAAAATCATGAAGTGGTATCCATTGCAATAGGTAGATTTTTCTTCGAAATCTACCTAAAAAAAAAAAAAAAAAAAAAAAAATCTTTCGCTTGGTATTTTAACCTCAAAGCGTCGCAATTTAAAACACACGAAATGAACTCAGTTTAGTGTAATGTTAAAATTAGCATGAACGGAATTGATTTTTATTTTAAATACAGGTTTTTTATGCAGTCTGAATTGCTACCTTCATGGCTTGAAGACTGTTCCGTGTTCGATATTAATCGATACCACACCAAATGAAATTCTGTATTACATGTATAATAATAAGCATGTTATAGTATGGTCGAACGAAAATTAAATATCTCTCAATAGTAATACTGTAATAATAATATGTAATAATAATTTTATTTTATTTATTTATTTATAGATGCTATAGACTATTTTTACAAATTTTAAATAGCAGGCATCTTAAGATATGATAATAAATAATAATAATAATATGATGATTGATGATACAGGGATGATAGTAATGATGATAATACAATGATTGACGATATAGGGATGATGATGTTAAACAAGCAAATAGGCTAACATTTTATACAAACAGGAATTACAGAATTCATTACATAACAGATCTGACTTGTAGGTTTGTCAAGTCAGCTATGGAAGCCTCTTTGATCAAAATTGACGAAAACTGATGTTGATGAAAATATCAGTAAGTGAATAAGGCAATATTGTATTAATGAATATGCCCTACTTTACAAAAACAAAGTGGGGATTACCTAGGCGATGCCTACAAGATATGAATATCCAACATTTCCGGTAGTAGTAGCTTCAACAGCAAACGGGCAGTTCATCCTTAAATACATAATGTGTCCTGTTGGATACAATGGTTTTTGGATACAATGGTTTATCTTAATGCCGGTTGTCGACCAAGAGCTAAGCTAAGTTAGTTTAGCTTAGCTCACATACATTGCGGGATTTCATAGTAGTTGTGCCGACAAAACTACATATGAAATCCGGCACAACTATATATGAAATCCCTCACTGTATGTGAGCTAAACTAAGAAAAGTTAGCTTAGCTCTTGGTCGACAACCGGCATAAATCTGTAATAAAATAACGGAAAATAACACGAAAAAAATGTAAAATTCATGTAAACTTTACAGAATAGGCTACAACTCTGTGACTAATTTTTGTCTTAATTTTTTTCTTCTTAGTCCGGCATGGATTTATAATTTGCGTGAGAAATTGAGTCTCGCCATCTTGTTTTAGGTAGATGGTACATCACGTTCATGCCACGTGTTTTGGAAATAAAACTGTTTCTTATCGTGCTGTTATTAGACACAGAAATCCCGATACACCTGTTCCTTGGAGATGAATGGCGTGCAGGTTACACTCTGACGTAAGCATGAGGTATTCAAATTGTTAATGTGAAGCCAATGCATTTTTATTAGGTCATTTTTGTCATTTTATGCTATTTTATATCTTTAGGGCATTTATTTCAAGTTTACGTCATTATTTTGTCATTTTCATGTCATTTGCTTCCTTATTTTGTCATTTTTTATGCATTTACTTGAAATAAATGTTGCTATAATGAAACATTTTTGTAGAATCTACTTTTAAAAAAAATTCTTATTTTTCTTCTCAAATATTCCAATCAAGAACAAACCTTTTAGACCTACAATATCCTTTCTACATACAGTTTTTAGAATTATGTGCAAACTAGTCTATACCTTTGTGTGCACAATAATAATTTTAAAAAATAAAATATCAGTTTTTAGGTCATTCTTTGTAATTATTAAGTCATTTTCTTTAAAATTTTGAGTCATTTTATCGGCCATTTTTCAAACAATTTTAGGTCATCAGAATCCGGTGCTTGTTCATAATATTCTGTTCTTGCAAAAAAAAAAAGTTAGGATAATTACAGATCAGACAGATTAGAACTCTGTAAGCCCTTGTTTGCCAGGTTAGGGTATATCTAACAGTAACCAACTTGTATATTTACTACGTCTTGCTTTATACAAAAAAATAACATGTTAGATGTAAAAACATATAATACTATTAGGGATAGTAGGAGAATTGTACCTTTTCAGAGACTATCCACAGTTTTAATAGTTTTGAAATTTTAGAAATAAAAATATTAAGTAAATTACCATTAATCTGCCATCAAAAGTATTTAAATATAAAATTTATAATTGTTAGATATGTCACCTTTTTTACTCTATAACGGAATTTTCTGAATGTGACATTCTTAAAGTCTTAAGTAAAGATAGCATTTTAATTTCAATCAATGTAATTTTTGTTTATTTTTAGTACAGTGTTTTATATTGTTCTTGTCTATAACTGTATAAGTCCATTGACAATAAATATCATTATTACTGATAATACTGCTAGTAATACTACTGCTTCTACTACTATTATTATGGCAAGACTCGAAACTCATCCAAATCAGGTTCATCCTGGTTACACTCTCATATGATTTCGTTGGGCAAGTATTTGGAGAAGTAATACACAATCTACAGCATAAATAGATATACCGGAACTCTGAACTGTTTACTAGCTATCGGTAACGAATCTTGTCAGTGTTTTCACTGGTACCATTCCGTATTAAATTCAAGGAAATTATCATGTTTATTTCTACATGTTTATTACTTTTCCACGATATTTTCCACATACTGTAATTATTTCTTCAAAATTATTATTTTGTACTGTTTAACTATATTTATCCATTTCCTGGCCTACTTAATCATTTTCTTCACTTAACGTCTCACAATTTAAAATTATTGAAAACCTGCTACACATTCGCTGTATTCTGATATTTTATTTTTTTAATTAATTAAAATTGGTCTTAGGAAACTGTAATAGGCTACTGTAGTTATTTACGATGTTAGACTGTAAGAGGCAAGGCAAGTACAAAGTGCTCAAGCGAGCCTGTTAAGTTATTATAGCGGTCAAACTTTTACGACGTTTTATGTTATCTTTAATCGTAAATTCTAAAAGGAAAATAATTTCAGTTCGTTTGTGCTTAGAATAGTTACCAAAAAACTTTTTGATAATTTCGTATGTAGCGGAATTAAGGCTCTTTTGATTGGCAATAATCTGTTTGAAACAAATCAACGCCACTGAAACGCCCTTAACTGTAACAATTTACTTGACCTGACCGTCTCTGGCCACACCCAGTTCATTACATTAATTTATTGGTAGTGAGAGCCAGACGGGAAAGTCACGGTTTCTTCACGAGGAGAAGACTGAGCGGATTCTTATTTTTCTAATCCATTTAAACATCACCATATTTTTTGTATAACAACATTATACCGGTACATAATTTTTAAATAAATTTTATTTAGAAAGTTGAACTGTGAGGGGCTATTTATAGGTGGTCTTATATTTAAGGTAACTGTAATATTTTCCAAAACATGACGGCCTCGTCTCACTCCATCGCCCGAGGACCGGAGTGACTTTGAGGTATGGTTTTACAATGTGTCCCCTCCTAATAAGGGTCGCCTATTGTTTGCCAGTCCCAGAGTCATTGTGTTTAGAGAGTACACATTCTTCTGATGTGGCACTGACGGCCGTTTTTACATTTGAGTCGGAAAAAGGACATATCGTTATTATACGCTAACACAGCTGGCGCAACTAATCAACACTATAGGCCTACATGATACTGGAATGAACAATCTTCGAAAAAAGATAAACTCAACAATGTTGCTTCTTTAATGAGGGTATCCTTTTGTTCTCTAATCCCAACATAAGTAAAAGAAGGAAATGTTATCTGGGTAGATCCATGAAATGAGCTTTCATGTTTTGCAAAATATCTGTGAAGCCTTTCTGCACTTCAGTTAAGTTGTTCAAAAGTAAGGCTTCAGAGAACTTATCCTTTCAGCATATGGCTAGCATTGACCTCTGCCGCCAGAGGGTTTGTTTAAAAGTAAATGGCCCCAGGTAGGCCTACTCATAATAGGCTGAAAATCTGTGCTACTACCTCCCGATAAAACATTTATCTGTCAGGTAGGGAACTTATCTGGCATTTGTATAATTATATATATATTACTCAACATATATTTGCCCATTTAGTTCCCCAAGGAATATATATATATATGCAACAAGTAGGCTGTCGTGTGAAGACAATTATACACTTCTCTGTGTTCGTACGAATTAGCTCATTTTGTTTCTCTTTTCATTAAACAATCACTAGTTGAAGAAATCAAGATAAAAACTTATTTAATAATTACCATGCTTTCATTCTCGTCATTTAAATAATCGTTTATTATACAGCAAATTTTCACACTGTACGTCTCTATGGGAATACCTTAATGGACCCTTTTACACAAAAGGTTGTAATTATTATTAAATACATTGAAGAATTTGACGAGTTTTATTTTGAATTGCACTGTACAGTAGGGAATTTCATTACATTACATTCAATTTCTGTTTGCCTCTCTGCCTATAGCACGCACTAAAAGAAAACACCTTTCTGCTCGGACTACAGGTGGATTTCAAAGTTCATACAGTATTTCTGAAATAATATTTAGAAGATTAGTATCAATTTTGAATGGACTAGATATTGTGTCTATTTAGGGAGTAATGAATTAGACCTAATTTTAGTCACCCCTAGCAGTAAGAGTTGTTCGTATAAAATTTGTTTCAGAGAATAGTTTTAGGTAATATTTAAAAGATGTACAATAACTTTGAACTGATTTACGCATTCTAAGGCAGTTAAGAATCTTTTTCTTCTACCACTATTTTTTTCACTCCCTGAGCTAATGGTTTGTTTTTATCAAAATTCCTTTCAAACAGTACTATTCTTAAAAGTAAAGTGATCCATATACAGACCACCGGGAAATGAGGCTCCCAAAAGTCTAGACCAAGGGTTCCCAACCAGGGGGGCGTGAGTCTCTTCTTTGGGGGGCGTGCAACAATTTGAAATTCATATTTTGATTTAGTGTTGATGCCTTGTCGGCCGACAAGAATTTTTAATCGGTTAACTTTAACCAAACAAATACACAGACACGTGCCGTAATTAAAAAGCTTAACAGAACAGTGTGAATTTACATTCTACAATCTCATAAATTGTAACTATATTTTCCCTGTCACGTTAAATAGTCATATTTTGTCCTCAACACGTTTATAATTTGGAAATCCAAATACGAGTGATCTGCCTTGTGCTCTGTCAAACATAAAACCTAATATCTCAGAGCTGATGAAAGCAAAATCGTGCCATTCATCTCATTAATATTCAGTTTTTGATTCTACATTGGACATTTGTGTTTCTACATTTAACTTTTTCTTACGAACTGTAATGAGATTCAAATAAGATTCGCAATAATTAGATATGCATTTTCGTGTTTTATGTGTGTGTGACAGCAAAAGCATCACTGGATAAATAAGAATAATAGAAGAGGTGAGCAATATTAATTTTATTTTAACAAGTATTATAGTACTGACAATCACGTTTTTAGGCCTTCTTCTCCCCATCACTATCAAAGGGGGCGTGAGGAATTCATGATATTCGAAGGGGGGCGTCAGCTGAAAAATGTTGGGAACCACTGGTCTAGACATTCAACACGTGAAGGTGACAAGGTTTTCAGCCTTAAGCACCGGCCGACTTTATCCCCAGGATTTCTCCTGGTACTCATTTCTGTTACTGGCTAAGTCCATCCCAGAGCCATAGTGCCAACAGAAGGTCAATGGAAAAATCCCATTGACTTCATCGAGGAACGAACCCTCAACTTTCCGGTTTGTAGCGCTGGGTACTACTCTTAGGTTGTATAATAACTTTGAACGGTGCAATATTTTTCATATTTTCAGTTTTTAAAAAGACCTTCCTCATTTCTACCCTCTTGGTCAGATTGTTCTCATTAATGTACTCAACCGAGATTTAGGTCCTCTGTATTTTATGAATAAGTATGGAAGTACAGTAATTCGTGCAAAATTATGGCAGTTATTATGTCCATAAGAATATAATACATAGGCCTAAACATTTGAATTGACGATAAACAATAATGCTTCTTCTCTATAACAGTTACAGTATAATACAGTTATCATTCAATCATAAGAATTTCTTTGACTCATTTATTTGGCTGAAGTGCATTAAAATATTATTGAAATAACTCATTTTCAACAGATAAGGGTTAATATTAACTATTTAATACAATATTCCGCCTTTACCCTTAACATATAATATACAACTTATCTAGAAAATGCATTTCGGCGTATGTTGCGCCATCTTCAGTTCAAATAAGATGTAATGAACACCACAATTCTTCACAAATAATGTTGTTTATAAAATTTTGTTAATTGGTAACAACATTTTATAAACAACATTGTTTGTGAAGAATTGTGGTGTTCATTACATCTTATTTGAACTGAAGATGGAGCAACATACGCCGAAATGCATTTTCTAGATAAGTTGTATATTATATGTTAAGGGTAAAGGCGGAATATTGTATTAAATAGTGCATTCAAATGTTTGCCAATTTTGCATGGAGATCACAAAAAGATTCACTACTGTCATTTGACTGTTGATGAACGAAATTGCGGATGCTAACCATTGAACTGGTACTTAGTTGTTAGTTGTTTGCAGGCAACACAACCAACGAGTGTTAATTAGGCCTTCTAATAATAATAATAGCACCAGGTTATACCAGTAAATAAAGACTGCATATTCAATTCTTATTATTGTTACGTCATGAGTCGTGTTAGGAAAGTTCCAATTTCCTCGGGATATGCTGGATATCCAATCAATATTGATGTGTCGCCACTATTAAATTCAACCCTCGTATTAAGAATCATCAAGGGATGACGTTAGTGCTAAGCACGCATGGGGTGATATGTTAAATTGTATAGTTCATGTTAATGACACTTCTATGTTATTACTTTGACACTTTATCTTCATTCTTTTGTATATACAGATTAATTGAACAACTCATAAGTCATAACACTAATTAATAGATTACCGAATACCAAATAGTCTTCTGTAACAGATGTTAGCTCTAACATCAGACTTGGTCGGAATTTTATCTTGGGTTTCTCCATATTGGCTAATCTATTACATCATCTCCATGGTTTTACCAAATAGAGAATAGCTAATAACATTTAATAGTAATTTACTGTTGAGGCAGGTGTGGAATAATTAATATATACTACATGCTACCACGGTCGAGATTTTCCATTATGAACGTGATCAAAGATTTTACTTGCGATGCTGTTAGAACACCTTGTGCTTAACGCCAACAGAATCTGCAGATATCTCAAATACTTAACGAAAAGCTTTCATTTTGGGACATATTTTGTGTACTTGGGTTTATTGGAATCATTGTCGTGATGAAACGTAAACTTGTCCGAAATAATTTCTTCACTACTATTAAAATTTCATTTTTAGTACACGCTCTCTAAATCTGCTGTTTCTCGGACTGCTAACACGTTATAAAGTAGCACTTTTCACCCTAGGCCGCTAAAGTAGATCTATCGGCCTAGGCCGCTAAATTTGTCTTGGTAACCTCTAGTGGACTTAGTTTCAACTATGACACCTCGATGTCTCTATAGTATATTCCAGGGCAAGTTTAATTGTACATGTTAAGAGGGTTTTATTGTTCAATGTCTTACCAAGCATAGTAATCCTTGTCATATATAAATCGTGAATTTAAGAAATAGTTTTTATTCTGACTGCGGGTGGACGCGAACTCGCAATACCATAGTCCCCGAGACCACGCGTGCAAGTTGTAAGAAATGAGTTTAGATGAGCCTTTTGTAGGATTGCTTATTTTTTAACATCATAATAAAACTTTTTTGCGGAAAATATGTTAAAATTACATGTAATTTTAATTGAAGGAAATATATTTAGTTTAATTAATCAGCATTATTATCTTAACGGCGTCTTTAAAAGTTTATTGAAGGAAAAGTAACAATCCACAGCAAGCAAGTTTTTAAACTTGCACTACTGATACAGGGAAAAGGTAATCTGCGCCACTTCTACCTTTTCCCACAACCTACACGATGTAAACTGCGCCACCGACATATGTAAACTGCGCCACCGACATTTAAATGGCGTCACCGTCATACTAACGCACTAACATTTTCCTTCCCACTTCTCCAGATTTAGGATTGGCTATGAAATTGCATAGGTGTGGTTAAAAATGTTAGGCTTGGTGGCTTTGTCATTTAAAAACATGTTAAAAACAATACCCTAATTTATTTTGCATGAACGCTTCGTCACTTATAAAATTGTTAAAAACACTACCCTAATTTTTTGCATGAGCACTTTGTTCTCATATGACGCCTTCTTAATAAAATAAAAAATCAAATATTGTTCTCTCCACTTGAGTAGTCGAGAATACTTGTCATTTATTTTAACTGTTCTTCTTACAGTTATCCCTTGTTCAGTACTTCTCAGTTTTATGTAGGCACTTGTTTGGAACTGGAGAAGTGCATCTACATATCTCCGTGGCGCAGTTTACATATCTGTGTGCCGTAGTTTACATCTCATTTTTATTCTATTTCAAAATCGGTGGCGCAGATTACATACACCCCTGATACAAGCATCATCATCTTTGCTTTCTTTACTCAGAATCATTGAAAATGAGCGAAAAACTGAACTCGTTGTAAAATTAGAGAACTTTTACTAATAACTTTTATGTGCACCATGTACGCAACAACTTGATCGGGCTCATCACGCATTTCAGACTCGGTTATGCTTGTTCGCTAAAGCCTTGCTTTGCTATTTAGGCCTATAATTCCTAAAATTGAAACTACAGTATTATTTTTTGTCAAGCCCACACCATGAAGTCACTAACGACATATTTCGCTGTTGTAAATTATGTTTTGTGAGTTCCTTACTCAATCTCGCTACACTATTATTCTATCATCAGAAACCCTAAATATTAAGAACCTCGCATTAAAAAAATACCTGCTTTCACCACATTTCGTCCTTTTATTTTGTTCTTTCATGAAAAACAGCCATGGAGTTTTCAGGTGCTGATGATTTTCGGTGGAGTGGCTCTGTGTTGAGATAGTTTTCAAGGGTCGTGACAAAAATGTTACCCGTAGGTCAAATTCTATCAAATTACATCATATTGCCGTTTGAGCACATCATTGCGGCGTGTTTGTATAGTACAGTCAACACTCGATATAATGCCCCTCTTTACAGTGCCACCCTCGCACTGCGCCAATAAATGCAAGTGAACGGATCTTCTCCCATATAAAAAGCATAACAAAACCTCGTTGTTGTGCCAATTCATTTAGTGCCAATGAACATATTACAAGATTTTTCTAAAATATAGCTTGCAGTGATTTTTTTTCTCAGTTACACAATTATTTTAGGTAGATTTTCGAAGAAAAATCTACCTATTGCAATGGATACCACTTTATGATTTTCGAAAAATTCTTTCATATCTTTACGTTTCATGCTCCCCTAAGTACGAAACCACCGCCCGTTCCAAAAAAAATTTTGTGATATTATATATATATATATATATATCTTTACACGATAGCGGCCGTAATTTTGAAGATATTTGAACCAAATTTTATTATGTTATTTCTAGGCCCAATAGTTCGGACAAGTTCGTTAATGGGCAAAATTGGCCCAAGGGGGTGGTCGGGGGAGGGGGTTGAAATTTTAAAACATTTATATCTCGGCCCCTATGAAGTATAGAGGGAAACTTTGTTTGAATAAATTAGAGTACTCCCTATGGAGTTCACAGTGACACCAACAATTCGGGGGTTCGAGTGAGGGTGGGGGTGGGGGTGGGGGTGGGGGATGAAAATTCGAAACTTTTGAAACCACGTCTTGTGGGGTATCGTTGAAAAGCTCTTGATGAGTACTCTACAAATCAATAAATAGTTTCTTGATAGCTCTCATATGACGCGAGATTTTAATGTTTGAAAATAATAACACTTAAAAGAATTATTATAATATCATAATTTTGTCTTGTTTAGCGGCTTTGCTAATTTTATTCATTGTTGATCTTGCGCACGGCCTCCCAGAATATTATATCCTATTCTTGTTGTCGAAACAAATGATTGTAGGCTCTTCCTCTTTACCGAATTCAGTTCTTATTACTGCAGGTTTACCATGCCAAAGCTAAAGAAAAAGAGTGCTATGCAGCGACAATAAAATTAAACCAAAAGCACTTCGAAATCTACCTCCGCCTGTAGGCCTGCCTAAAGGGATTTTTTAAATTGGCGTGAATGTTAGGAAAATTATTTGAGAAACATGCTGTACTGTATTTCCAAGAAGTGAGTGTACCCCTGCCACTAACTGTAAATGTAGTGTGGTGGAATGTTAAGAAGTCGGACAGACAGCCTGCGTGAGTGTGGTGCAGGTAGAAAGAGCCCTTCATACAACGAGACATTCCAAACTTTCACCTCTTTTAGCCCAGTGTCCATTCAGTGTTAAACATTACACTACAGTCATTCAGTTACAGTTAATCATTTGCATGGAGCCACATGATTTTCAACCTCTTTGCGTACTGTAGCACTGGGCATAAACTGTAATAAATTGAGTTACTGTACAGTATTTTATTTTGTGGTAAAGTCCTCTATTTGCCTTTTATTAATTTTCTTTCATGATACAGTACAGTAAATAAATACAGCACTGTATTATGCAATTTTTATTTTAAAAATTAAATTTTGTTTTAGTGCCACCCTCGCTTTGTGTCTCTAAATGTTACAGAACGGATGGTGGCACTATATCGAGAGTTGACTGTATTATAAATATGTTGTTTAAAACATACCTAATTAGAGATTACGGTCATTTCATCTTATTCTCCTTCACTTAATTATCATGACAAATACTGGGTGGTGGGTTTGAAGCTGTTTGAAGTATCGAAAGCTTGCTTTCTCCGCTCCCACAAACAGATTATAAAGTCTCTTGTGATGCAAATGTTATGTATTTCATTGCCGTTCTGTGGTTGTGTAGTGGCCATTGAAACAAAGTAGAGTTTCGTTATAAAGATTCATAATTCATATTTCAATACTCTCGCTCCTTGTTTTGTTTTACAATGTGTTTATGACTTAATTGAAATGAAATATTGCCAGTAAAGATTGCAGATGTCAGTAACGTAGCGTAAAGGTCAGATTTGTAAGTAAAATGGTGAAATGCAAAGTAGTTTTTAAAATGTTATTCTAACATCAAAATATTAATGTAAATAATCAAGAAGTAACATTAGTAAGGCGTAATATCAACCGGGTATATTATTAGTTCGTCCGCAACTTGTATCCTTCCGCTTTTTCGACGATCGAAATGTCTTTCGGAAATATTTTTAATTGTTGAAATAAAAAAATATAAAATAAAATCCATTAAAACCTTCCAATACAGCGCACTTGTTTTTAATAAGGTTTTATAATATATTAATTGAAAATAAAATCAGGTAAACCGATGTAACAAAGTGCCAAAATGCTTTTGTTTAATCTGTAATAATTACAATTATGATATGCAGAAAATAAGTTATTTTTTTAAATCGATTTCCGAGTTAAGCTCCAGATCGATTCATAAAGCAGGACTTATGGAAGAACAAAAGTGGGTATGTGGGTAGTACTATTTGTCAAAGTTATCAATTTTGCAACTTCCAAAGCCGTATATGAACACTGTAAAACAATATGTTGTCATAATAACTAATTTGCATTTGATAAATTCTTTCCAATATATTGCCATACAAAATAGGCACTAAATTGGGCATTACTCCGGTACCGGTCAACCGATTTGATCCAATATCAATAGGCTTCTTCCCATGGACGTTATAAATGCGTATACAAAGTTTCATAAAAATCCGGTAAAGCGTATTTGAGTTATCGCGCGTATTAATTGGCGGACAGATAGACGGACAGACATTTTCCCGTCCCCCATACAATCTCATAAAGTACCATTCTGGCACTTAATTACTTCAATTGAGCTACTGAAAATATATTCTTAAGATGAAGTTTAGTGAATTGAAAGTCCTAAGCAACCTATGTAAGAACTTGATCAAAATAGGTTCTATTTTAAGTTTATTGTGAATTTTCAGGTTTACCTGCCGTCATCTTTCGAGCTTGCGGTCATCTTATTTCCGTGGCCTTCATTTGGAATGTGGAGCTGGAATAAGCGTGTTCATGTTTATAGAAAAGAGACATAGAATTCATGGTAGAAACGTTCTCTCATTAGCTGAGACTATTTTAAGTTTATTTATTCATTTCCAAAGAGCTCAGGCACTTGGTACTACGAAATAAGTTCTTAAATTCACAAGCAAACTGTAGTACTTCAGGTAGATATAAGTCGTGAACAAAAGGTATGATTTACTCTCATTGCAGATCTTTCCGGATTGTTCGCGACATCGATGTGATAAAAACTGCCACGCGTCTTCATTTTATGATTTAAAAAAAAAACATGCACGAAGCTAGTTTGTTATGCAATCTACCATGAGCACATCTCAAGGTGAAAACATACCTTCAGGTTATGTCTCTGTTTTCTGCAACCGTGTGGAAGGAAATAAATAAGAACTGTTGAAATGGTAGACTGGATAAAGCAGAAATTGTAATATATAATAATTGTAATAATAATAATTTTTGCAAAGTTTTAAATTTAATTGTTTATTTTTATTTATTTTATTTTATTTCAAAATTACATGAATACATAGATAATATATAAGGTACTGAAACCCCGCAAGAGCAGGAGCTCGTGCTGGGGGGCAGTTCCATGCTTATATTTAGGGCCTACATGTTTTACATTATTGAAATATAATCTTAACCTAAATTTACCTTAAAACTAAATGGACAAAAATTGTAAAATAGTATTAGGGGAAAGACAAAAGCTGAGAGTAAAGGCATGAGTCGATTGATCTAAAAATAATTAGAATAATGAAAAATAAATTATCATAATAGTAGTAGGTACCAAAAGATAAACCTGTTTTAAATGGGATAAAATCTAAGTTAACAGCTATGTTGATAGCCTATTGTATTATTACAAAAGGTGAGAGATTTTATACATTATTATATTGAAATCTTTTTCATCTAAGAGTTTTAGTTTTGTTAGACCCTACACAGTCTAATCCAAAATCAATATAGTGTTCTTCCTATGGACTTTGTAAGTGTGAATACAACTTTCATGAAAATACGGTAAAGAGTATTCGAGTTATTGAGCGTACGGACGGCCAGACGGACATACATTTTTCCCGTTCACCATATAATCTTAGAAAGTGCCATTTTGGCACTTAATAATAATGATAATATTTTAGGATCTTTGGCTATCCGTGCCAATGCTCTTACCAACTGAGCTACGCCAGAATTCAATTCACAGCGCCAGATAGATTCTCTCTCCTATCACTGGCTGCCCTTATTTGTCAGAAGGATTTTTCTCCTAAAATATTATCATGTAGGCCTAATGTCCAATAGGTCGGCTGCGGTGGTCTAGAGGTAGCGTGCCCGCCTCTAGATCCGAAGGTCGCGGGATCAAACCCGGCCGCAGTCGATGGGTACTCCTGGGCACGGAGTCCTCCGGGAGGGACTTTAAGCTGGGGGGGCCCATGTCGTAGATTTACGGCACGTAAAAGAACTCCAAGCCTGAATTAGAGCCTCTCGACAACATTTCTCGGCCCTTTCACGTCCAAGTAATACCTTAGTTTCCGGAGAGGGGTTAAGGGGCCCTTCTGCCCTCTCTAGGAAAATAAGCGTAACAAAATTCACATAGGTACAGAAACCTCCGCTTGGAGGCCCTACGCCCCAACAAGGGGGCACAGGATTCGACAGAGATAACAATATGTGGTACATGAATGCATATGCATATATCTAACTTAATAATAATATAATAATTAGCGAGAATAAACCTTCAATATTTGTGAAATGAAGTCTTCTGGCATTCGCCTTTACATTATGACTTCGAATCCTGTCCTTCATAAATCAGGAAGCTCTTGTTCATCACCACAAGCATCAACCATTGAACTGGGAAGAGAGATAATTCAGTACCCGTGCAATGAACATGTGCTGAGGTCTTATCTCACTGTCTACGATACTAGGCTATTTACCCAGAACACGATGTCATCAACTGCACCATACACGACATTCCTTCAAGATAACTTTAAGCCTGATCATATGATGCAGGGGCGTATATAGTTACTTAAGCGCCCCAAGGCAGAAAAAAAATATTTTCGCCCCCTAGTACAAAGTAACCTAAAATAAGCATTATTATAACTGAAATAGTAGGCTAATAATAATAGTAATAATAATAAAAATATTATATAAAATAAATAAGTAAATAAATAAACAGGTGCGTATTATTGCCAATGTTATTCATTTCTATTTTATTGTACATTACATTAGTACTATTTTGAAGAGTCATGATTAAAATGAGAATACTATAGGAGAAAAATTCCTCCGACACTGGGACTTGAACCCAGGACCTTTGGCTATTCGCGCCAATGCTCTACCAACTGAGCTAAGCCGGAGTTCAATTCACAGCGCCAGATGGAACCTCTCTCCTATGACTGATAGGTCCTGGGTTCATTTCCCAGTGTCGGAGGAATTTTTCTCCTATAGTATTCTCATGTAATGTCCAACAGAGACAATAATCTGTGGTTCATGAAAGCTTATATATCTATGAATAAAATGCTTAAAAAACAGTAAAAGCTTAAAAGTCGCCCCTTCAAATCTGCCGCCATAGGCAGCTGCCTAGTCTGCCTAGGCTTAAATACGGCACTGATATGATGAAAGGTAGCAGCTTTTTCAGGCCTCTGTGTAGTTTCGTTGATTTACATTAACAAATTTCTTCTTTCTTTCTTTATCTTAGTTTTACCTCTCCCTTTAAGGATTTAAGCGACCCAAGCCACCCGGGCCTTACAGGGCCGCGACCTGATTAACAAATTATGAAACATAATAATGCTCTACAAAATATCCAAACAAGTGGAGAAATTCACATATCTGGGAGCAATAAATACGGATACAAATAACATCGAGGTAGAAATTAAGCGTCGACTAATATCAGAAATTGCCTGCTTTTACGCAATTCAGAAAATGTTATCTTCTCGTCTTCTGTCTAGAAATCTAAAAATATAAAGCCGCATTGCTTACCCATTCCCTTAAATTGTTTGCCCACTTCCAGATGAACCAGAAGCTTGAAATTTGGCATACTTATAGATTTTAGCCTTTAAAAAAAAGCTCCATTTTTTTAAAAAATGTTACCCTCCGAAAACATTCAAAATGGCGGATGCAACTTTTCAGGTCTGTGGAAATCTTCCTCTTGAGGCTTATACCAGCTAAACGACAAGTCTTATAAAAAAAATCCCTTTAGGCAGGCCTACAGGCGGAGGTAGATTTCGAAGTGCTTTTGGTTTAATTTATTGTCGCTGCACAGCACTCTTCTTCTTTAGCCTTGGCATGGTAAACCTGCAGTAATAAGAACTGAATTCGGTAAAGAGGAAGAGCCTACAATCATTTGTTTTGACAACAAGAATAGGATATAATATTCTGGGAGGCCGTGCGCAAGATCAGCAATGAATAAAATTAGCAAAGCCGCTAAACAAGACAAAATTATAATATTATAATAATTCTTTTAAGTGTTATTATTTTCAAACATTAAAATCTCGCGTCATATGAGAGCTATCAAGAAACTATTTATTGATTTGTAGAGTACTCATCAAGAGCTTTTCAACGATACCCCACAAGACGTGGTTTCAATAGTTTCGAATTTTCATCCCCCACCTCCACCCCACCCTCACTCGAACCCCCGAATCGTTGGTGTCACTGTGAACTCCATAGGGAGTACTCTAATTTATTCAAACAAAGTTTCCCTCTATACTTCATAGGGGCCGAGATATACATTTTTAAAAATTTTAACCCCCTCCCCCGACCACCCCCTTGGGCCAATTTTGCTCATTAACGAACTTGTCCGAACTATTGGGCTTAGAAATAACATATTAAAATTTGGTTCAAATATCTTCAAAATTACGGCCGCTATCGTGTAAAGATATATATATATATAAATATCACAAAAATTTTTTTTGAACGGGCGGTGGTTTCGTACTTAGGGAAACGTAAAGATATGAAAGAATTTTTCGAAAATCATGACATGGTATCCATTGCAATAGGTAGATTTTTCTTCGAAATCTACCTAAAAACCGATTGCATCAGCAGTGTTGTATTTTGAGAGATGTACCGTACAAGTTTGGTCGTATGACTTTTTGTGTCGTCTGCATCGATTATACCTTGGATAAAGTTAGATTTTTTTTAAGTTAATTTTGTTAATTTTTTTTTATAATTATGTAACAAACCGTGCAATATTTGGTGTTTCTTCCTCTCCTGTAGATATGGAAAATGACCGAATAGCCGATCGTCATTGACATCTACGACAATCTTGATAAATTGTCAAATATTCCAAATATATCTATATTAAATGAGTGGATTTGATTGTACCAATTGTTCTGTTTATTGGTGAATTGTTGTCCACGCCTGTGTTTACACGGATAATAAAAAGCAGTTCTCTTAATCTACAGATTTTACTGGGTACATACGAGTACAAATACACATTATTTTACACCAGGATCATTAGTATGACGGTAAACCTTTCAATTACATATGTGCTCTCCGTACATAGTAGATGCGTTGCATCTTTGGTGAGGTTTGTATGGATCTAAAAGAATGTTTGGTGCGGGGGCTTTTTACGTTCCAGGAATATCGAGTAGTCTTTTGTGAAAGCTGAAAGTCCGGATGCGATTCCCTCCCAGACCTTTTTCTCTAAAGAATAGTAAATATCTTCAGTGAATTAATACAGAAATGTTTTCAACTAAAACTTCAGGTGATTTATCTCGCCAATAATGTCTTAATTCGTTACTAATTTATTGTTATGGCTCTAAGCTAGGTACTATAGTTTACAACTTTATTTGGTACTATGTCACTGCCCTTAATGGTATATAAAATGTGTCTAACTAAATTTACGTGACTGAATGAGCTGGAAGATCCTGGAAGTAATTTACTTAAATCTATTTGGATTTTTCATTTATTCCATATCGTTGTACGTTACCTGTACATTTCCCCCTTTAGACGTGAAATAAAAAAGCATGACTGAGAGAATGGAAATTCATGAGCAGTTCACTACAGTTTGCTTGTACACTATTACCATTGTCAATGATACTCAAACTTGTGCCTCATGATGCATAATTCATGTTCCTCAGAGTTAGTTTTACTGGCAAGGGGGTGGTTGTGGTGATAACCTAATTTGCTAAGTAATACTCCATCAGCTAACTGGCGTGAAATTAAATTTGTCTGTCAGTTTACCTTACCTTGTCTGCACTCGCCTGTCCTGAGAAGAAATACAACCTTCCAGTGTCTGACAACAAATATTTCAACAAAGTATATTTTATCTGAAAATATATCTTGTTTACTACAAAAATAATATGGCTGTAAGACACCAGACTTTTTCTTACTGTCAGATAAACAGATATATACATGTTTAGGATTTTTAAACCTTTGCACTGCCTCTGATACAAAAATCTCGTATGTCACTGCGAAACAGCTGTTTAAAATAATTTTCGTAAATTAATAATGGACATTATTAATGGATTATTTGATAATGGACATTATTAATTTAAGGACACTTGTTCAAACTCTCAGTACGCCACATTTTGATTATTGTGATGTCTCAAAGACTACAACATGTTCATAATACGTGTGTCAGATATATAATAATTATGTAACATTCGTAAGTATGAAATATGTAATACATAATATGTAACTTAACATTCGAGCACATAACTCCGTCACTAGAACCTCTACAATGGATACCCATGCGTGAGCGAAGATATTTCCACTGTCCCATTCTGCTCTACAGAGTCCTTCCTTTCCAGTCTTTTCATTACCTATCATCCTACCTTAACTTGGGCTCTTTCATGTTAATAAGTAAACATATTATTTTTTCAGCATTTATAGTAGTTAATATTGTAATCATTTATTTAAATTTCATGTATTATTAGGAATTAAGTTTTACTGTTCTTAAATGTCATGTTTTCCCCCTGGCTGAGTGGTAGAGAAGGTCTTATGGTCTTAACTCCGCTAGGTTAAATAAATAAAAGCTAGAAACAATATTAACAAGCATCTGTCTTTTCTGGAGGTTGTTCAATCCAGGTCGTGCACCGTGTTGAATAGTTGCACCCGCTATGTTAGTCCAGACTTAATGTAAAAATGGCCATCGTCTCCACCCTCATTGGGGGGGGGGCACATTGTAAGACCATTCTTTAAAGTCACACCTTCTCGGACGGTAGAGTGGGAGGAAGCCGTCATATTTCGGAAAATACTACTGTATAATGGTAACTTGCTGACCGACCGTCACTGAATACGTCACCAAGCTAGTTCTAGATATTATAATAATTATTTGTTTATTATTTATGATTTATTTATGTTGATAATTGCCCAATTACAATGCTCTCTTATTCTAACTACACCAGTTTTACGACACTAATACCGTATTATGTGTTTAATCTAATACAAAAAAATATTTTAACTAATACAACTAAAAAAATACAGATAAAAGAAACAAACACATACAATATGAAAATTACACAATAAAGGGAACTGATCAAAACAAGTAATATCACAGTCCTAGAGGAAACAAAATACTTAGGCCTAAATAAAGAAAATGACATGGAGCATATTTTAATTATCACTTTTTTTTATTACTACTATTTTAAAGTTTTCAAATTTTTATCACTTATTTTTAGTATTAAATATTAGTTAGTATTAAATATATCTATATTGCCCATTTTGTGCAATTGACTGTATAGACTGAGCACAATTTCTCAGTGTGTTCCAAAAATGTTAGAGAAGTACGTTATAGAAGTCGTTCAATGTCGTTACATTAGCCCGTGACAAATTGTTTGTTTTTTAAATCAGGAGTGTAATGCATTCCATACTCAACATCATTAGAGACATCGTGTAAATGAATCACCGGTTCTCTCAGCAGTAATGAGAAATCGTGTCTAAGTTCCTATAAGCATGGATTTCTTGACGTTGACGAGCTTTTGTCATTTCGACTATTTTGGACACAATCTCTCCCAGATCTGAAAATTGTGACGTATTATGAAGTAATGCGCTGATTACAGACTGGAAAACATAATATAGTAACTTATTTTTAGACTCAAGGGACCTTAGTTTGAAATCTGATGCATTATTACCGTGTACAAATGTACAATAATATATTTTTCAATGTGTTTATTGTACTTATTACATTGTCTGAAAATGATAAAAAACTAAAATAAAATTATTTTAATATGTTAAAAAATGTCCGCCGCCGTGGGTGAGTAGGTAGCGTGACTGCCAGCCCGGGTTCGATTCCCGGCCGGGTCAGGGATTTTACAGAGATGTAAAGTTTCTTTCCTGGGTCATGACTGGGTGTTGTGTCCTCATTCCCATCCCGCGAAAGGAATTGGCCACCCTGCGCGGTTTCATCCGGCCTAGTGTCCCTCGGCCTCTGTCCCAGGGCAGGATCGGCCTCCGGGCCGAACACTTCATCATCATCATCATCATGCTAAAAAAACAGTAAAACAGGGTTTATAAAAACCTGAAAATCCGGGCCCTAGATATCCGTTATTATTTAAGTTGGTGAACGTGGCAAGGTCTTTAAACTTAGGTTTCCTTATCTCAGTTGCTCTGTGACATAATGAGCTTGGTAATTGCCATGGTAAATACTAGGTTTGTGATAAACAACATTATGTCCACAAGACAAAGTGAATAATTAGACTCATGTCAGGCTATATAAAGCACTAACGACATTCCGGTCAGCAAACATTACATAAAAACGTATTGTTTACAGCTTATTTAGATGTACAGCTATTCTTTCATCACGAAGTGAGACGTATGGCTATTGATAAGGTCAGTCTTCACTTTGAGAGGAATTATGTGTATGTTTATTGAAGATAAAACTTTCCGCTTTATAACTATCAGCGGGATCTTACATAATTTATAGCATATGATAAATATTTGTCACTTTCTTTAGTCTTATAACTGTAAGAGTTCTAATGAACCTTAGATGTCACCAGAACACATAATGCCACACCGCTTCCCTCGGCTCATATGATGGCGAAGAGCTAAGTAGGGTACATGATCTTTACCTCCCATATGCTTCAAATGCTGTAGGCCCGGTATCTCTTGATGGGCTAATTGATCTAGTATTTACTGATTACTAATAAGTAGGGTTCGGGTGTTTATGAAATGTCATATTTTTATCCTGACCTCCATTCTCGCCGAAAACACAAATTAAACACGAATTATTTTGCATATAAAGTCATATTTTTATCATTTTCATGGTCTTGATCATATTTCAGTCACATTCGTAATTTAACGTCATATTTCAGCTTTAAATTCGGTAAAAGAGCACAATGATGCAGTATGTGCACTAAATTGTCGACTTAATTATTTTCCGAAAAAGAGTCACGAACATTTTGGTTTTACTTCAACTGAAATGTGAAGAGACAATAACAAGTAATTTAGTACAATTACCTTTTCGTCCTTGCTGTTAACAACTTCCAATAGACATGTTTTTAAAAGATTTTCAGTTCACAGTGACAGTGATTTCTGGAACCATTAACATATTGGAAATTCTTTACTAATAAACCTGTAAATCACGTGTAAAATTGTTAAAAAGTTATTAATGTGATGTAATAATTTAGTGTTATAAAATATTTAAATTGGAACATTTATTTTTAGATAATGCGTTCTTTTATGAAGGGATATTGAGAATTTTTGGGTCATATTTTATCATTTTTAAGTCATTTTTAAGGTCATATTTACAGTCATATTTTCCACTTTTTTTAGGTCATAAACATTCGAACCCTACTAATAAGCAACAGAATTTACTGAAAGATTTTATTCACTAAAATGTTTGTATTTACTTAAAGTTTTGCAGTAACAGCATTTACTGTATTTTATTCACTCCACTCAATAATTGCAATACCGGTATCACAAGCATTGTTCACGCCACATGAACATTATTGGATAAATAGTTAACTTCAGCAATATACAGTCAACCCTCGATATAATGCCACCATCCGTTGACTGTATATGAATAAATAGTTTATTTCCTCCATATGCTCGTTCCAGCTGCACTACAGCTTTCCTCTTCAAGTTCGCCCCATATTAAACCTGATGTCTTATTCCCGACCATACTATAGAGTTATGAGCATACGTGAGGCTGTTGTTTACAATGGTCAATTTAGAGCCTCTCAAAGTTTCTTCTTTATTCTCTATTCTTGCACTAATTTACTTTTTATTTCCTAAATTTCCTTAGCACATTATTCCTAAATAAAGTTCTCAATGTGTCTGTAATAGAGCATTCAAACGGGCCACCCAGTTTGTTTTGCCGCTGCACTAAATTCATGTAATGCATTCTGTTTTTCTCAATGTATGGATAACATTTAGCAAAGTATATTACGTAAAAACTGTACCGGTATTTTCAAACACACACAACTCTTTATTTTCCTTCTTCGTTATTTCCTTTCCCTTTTTTCATCCTCTAGGCTTCCTCGTGGCTTTCTGGCCTTGTGTACTTTACTTATCTAAGGCCTTTGTTCCTTTTCCCATCCTCTAGGTTTCAGGAGTATTTTTTGTTTTTGGACTTGTTTACTTCATTTATGTAAGTTTTTTATTTTCCCTTTTTTCTTAATTTTCCCTCCTTACGATGTTTTTATGATTTCGACATCATTAGTTTTTTTTCCCCTTTTTAATAGCATTTATGTATGCTTTTTAACTTTTCTTTCTGTCATTACTGTATTTTTCATGTGGCAATCTAATTCTCGCGTTTCTTTTGTTAAACTTCCTCGTAGTGACCTTTTCTCAGTCTCTTACGACACTCGTACAGTATAAATGTTTGAAGATTCATAACACTAGGAATGTTCTTAGACCTATACCAGTTTAAAATCACTGATAAAATCCTTATTTAGTCGTTTGAAATGCATTGCAGTGCCATCATTAGGAATAAGGAATAGGCATTGAAAGACAAATATAAATTGTCTTTTCTTCACTCACTGTAATTTGCTACCAATTCTTCAGTGCCGAAACTAGAACTCAGAAGAAACTGAATTCTCGCTATGCACGTAAAATCTATCAGAATAGATTATTATTATTATTATTATATTATTATTTCATTACGTCTATAAGCTACACAACGTATAGGTGGACATAGTCAAAAATACACAGTGTCTTTGTAAAAATAACATGACAATCAATACCATGAACAAAGAAAGGAATGATAATAACTAGGGACAGGCAATATATGAAATTTCATATTCTAAAATATGGCTGCTAGCGCTCTGAAAACTCGGATCTTTACGATGAATGCAATGCATGCAAGAAAAAAGTTCATATTTCATAATATTTTGGTAAAATCTTCATATTTCGTGAAAATCTTCATAAAGCTTCGTATTTTGTATGATTTGCAAATTTTTCCTTTGTTAATAGGCTACTTCTATGACAAATGAATCGAGTTTTCTACATTATTGAAATGTTTTGAAAAGTTTTCCGGGAATCGCATCTCAAATCCCTAAACGGCAAACTCCAGAAAACTAAGAAATTTTGGCAACACTTTCTAACTGTTAAGAGGAAGATCGCGGAAGACAAGAACTACGATAATTTATAAACAGCTGATTACCGCGGTCAGCCGATTTCTTTTTTATTGATTTATGTATAGCGTAGAGCTTTATCACTGGTACTCACTACTAAATTGCGGTATTTTTACCTGTTGGAGCGCTTTCAACCGCATGGAGCGGCCATCTTCAGCAACTGACTTCCGTGGTGTTGTTGTTGTTGTTGTTGTTGGGAAGACATTTCTGGATAACTGCATCGTACAGCGCGTGCGATTTGAATTGTAACTGTTCGTTTAGGATGTTGTTTTTTATTATGAATGTAAAAATCTCAAAACTTAAATATTTAATGATGGTCGGTCAAAAACAGTCGTATGCAAATTGCCTAAAATGGTAATTAAAACTCTGATATGAAAATTACAAGACTCACTCTGCTAGTTTCATAAACATACTCGTATCTTAATAAATGTCATCATAGGCTCGTTTCATAATGTACTATTCTGCTTTAGAGACCAAACAGACAAACACCAGCACCAAACAAACTAGCACTAGTGACATCTGCAGGTCGGGAACTTAAGATCTGGTATCATAGTATGCCGCAAAGTTGGGAATTTTATAGAGCACTAGCTTAAAAGACCCGGCGTCGCCCGGGTTTTGTATTTTGTAATTGGAAATTAGCTTATGAAGGATTTTCAATTTTAAATTCTAGGTCCTTATATAGGCATTTATAATTTGAAATAGGAAGAACGACTTATTACACTCAAACTATTCCCTCAGAAAACGCTTGATATAGTTTTTTATGGCTCATAGAGGATCTAGAATTTTGCATCCCATCGCTTGTACAGTGCACAGCAAGCCTGGTAGAGGTTTAAATAAGAAGAAACAGAAATTCCTGTAACATAAAATTGTAATATCGAGGCGGGAAATTTCCCACTCTTATGTTACCATAAAGCCGTTTTGGGGATGAAATTAAACAGAAAGCATTATCACTTTCATACTTTTCTCTCCAAAAACCTGCGATATAATATAATAATATACACATTACCATACCTCGTTTTGTTTTCTCTATGTCCAGGGTAGAGAAAGTTATGTGATTCCATTATTTTAGTGGATTTCATTCTGTAATATTTATTTATAACATGAATTATTTTGATAACTTCTCTTATTTGTCAAAAGTGCATTTCATTTGTTTTTTCCAAGCCCACCTGATAGCATTTGGCAACAATATATTCTGTGATTTGGAATTGATAATTCTGTGTAAAAAGGGATTAAGTATTTTCAAAAACATTTAATTTTTGGCATTTAGAATCAGAATTTTTCAAAATCCTTTCTTAGTGAGCACCTACATTATGAAACGAAGGTACTGTCAAAATTCCAAGTCTCTACCTGTTATAGTTTAGGCTGTACGTTGATTCCTGTCATTCAGTCAATCAATCAGTCAGTCATTCATTCAGTCAGTCAGTCAGTCAGTCAGGACAAAGCCTTATATATATATATATATATATATATATATATATATATATATATATATATATATATAGAGAGAGAGAGAGAGAGAGAGAGAGAGAGAGAGAGAGAGATTGTTTAAATTATTAACCCTTCCGGTTTCCGTGACTCGTACTTTCAGTTTGCAATTACAGGCAATTTTAATAGCTTATGTGAGGGTTGGGCGTACATTTATCAATTCCATAGTGGAATACAGACTGCAATATTTATTTCGTTCTTGGATATTTCTATTCACGATCTAGCGACTATGAATAATTTCACACAGTCCACAAGAGAGGAGAGATAGATTGGCCGTCAATTTAAAATTATTGATGATGGGGAGAGAATATATCCTGTTTTGTGGTTCGGGAGTAACTTCACGCCAAATGTTGGCAGAATGTGAAGTTACCGGTATTTACCAGTCTTTCAATGTATCCTTTAGGGGTCATCTGACGACATAGGATTTGTTGATTAATAACTTACCATATTTTTTAAGGGTTGAGGAAATGTCCAAAATGAGACAGCTTAGGATGGAACTGGGCGAGGGGTGGGACAGAGGGAGTAAGGGAAGTATATCACTATAGCTATACAGCTGTAAATAGGCTGATGTGTTTGATATCTTTCTTTGTTGGAGGGTTTTGTTGGTATGTTGGTTGGTTTGGGCAGTGTGTTTGAAAGTCTTGTTATACTGTGTTTATTTGTTCAATTGTGTGTTTGTTAGTTTTGTTTTTGCTTGTGCACAATTTTAGCACTGACAGTACTCGTCCAACGAATAATGTATAAAGTTTTTTCACTCTTGTTGTACCAATAAAAGCACTTCATTCTTTTCTTTTCGGTATTGAATACAATAGACCTACTTAACTTTCGAGCTCCGGTAGAAGAAGTGTTACATTGTTTTTTTTATAAACACATTGTGAAGGGCCATAAACGGCCTTTCTAAAGAACAACAGTCATTCATAACTGTTTAGAAAGGACGGAAACATTACTGTTAACAACAGTTCCTTCACAACAGTTTCATTTCCATGCCTTTACATTAACATTTTAGAAATAAAATTTGCTCTGAAAGTGTTTTCGAACCTGTGAGTCCTTTGCTAACATTATAGATGCTTTACTATTGAATTATATCAACACAGTCGAGCTCTTCGATCCCTTAAGACCTTGTTATAGAAATTAAATTTCAGTCCAGAAGGGAATAGTACGAACGCTGAATAAATGGTGAATCATTATAACGGTGAGTAATGCATTAATTAGACTTACTGCTCGAAGTAATGTGAAAGAATTGAGTTCCCCACTCCTTTTTTTTAATACGTAAACATGACTCAGTCAGAACTTTCAACATTCCGTGCCTCTCAGACCTGAGAAGTAGCTTCCCCGGAGGGCAAAATCCCATTTCGATCAAGAATCTGAAAACGTTCACTGTTCAGACCAGAAACTTTATGTGGTTTGCTTATACTTTTCTGAGATTCAAGAGACCATCCTTTCAAGTTTAAACGAAGTTCTTGAAGCCCAAGGCTAGTAGACTGAAGCCTGCCTTTCTCTCTACTAACTCTACTAACTCTAGCCTACTAACTCGAGAGAACTCTAATAATTTTGATTTCTGGGGGCATTGATAATTTTTATTGTAACAAAACTTCTATTATCATAGGTTGAAAAACCCATGGATTACGCAGAAGGATAATTCCACGAAGTCCTTTAATACTGTTTTATTCTATAAGTTCTATTCATTGTTATTAAGATGTCTACTCTTCAGTATGAAGTCTATTGCATTCTCGAAAGCATCCAACGAGATCTCGGGCTTCGTGAGATGAAACGAAAACATCACTTATCTGATATTACTATCGGCATAATATTATTTTCGTTGGCCTATTTTAAATGTTTAAGCTATTCTATTGATCAAGGAAATTCAAGAAGAATTATAACAATTCAAACCAGCTTCGAACATTTTCACAACTCGAAAGAAAAGGCATTGTGTTTCTTACTGTGACTTATTTGTCTTTGAACGCAGAACGAGTTCTTTATTTATTCTTTATTTTAGTCATTTGTATTATATGTTATTCAAGTACTTGATGTTTGAATTTTTTCCTTTGTAGTTGCGCTTGTATTTTTTATATTATGCTAAGAGTTCATAAATTATAAAATTTTATTTTGGAAACCATCGTTTCTATACGCCGAATTTTTATTTTTAGATTGTGAAACGTATCTTTGCTCTGATTAAGACGTTGAGCATTTCAGCTACCAATTAAAAGTATAAATCGTAATCTAGATAAAAGAAAAAGTGCAGACCCTCATAAACCGCTATCTGCTGCCTTCACGGTATGCGAAACGTGTGAAACAGAATGCAGCTTACATAATTGGTTGTCAAGCTAGTTATTTACTAAACTTTTGTTTATTTTACTTATCAGATGGAATGTTACTGTGAGAAGTCACGGTCTGCTTCTCATCTTACTATTGTTTCAACTCTTTCTACTTCTGTACGACCTTCAAAGGTCGCCAAAATAATCATTTTTAGAAAGAAGTTCCGGTAAATACACTTTAATATTATTATATAGTGTGTATTTGGTTCCGCACATTTTATTCGCGTGTAACCAGTTCGTTCATTCATTCAGTATATTCTTTTATACTTTCCTGTTTTCATTCCTTTCCTTTATTCCATCTTGCTTCTTCTTGCTATTTTTCTTTTATAGATTTTATTGCCAGTACACGTTTATTGCTGAGCACCCAGAATATATAAATTACAATCTCAAACATTTAAAGAGGAAAATAAAACAGAAAAATATTATATAATATTAATAGCACAACTTTAATTTTGTCTTGTTTTTCAATGTTTCAACCCAATTTATTTCTATAATAATTTTTTTTAAATTTCTATATAAACTACTGGTTAATGATGCAAAATTATTTTATATACATTGTACTCATACATTTATAATTTTCGTTTGTGGTATACTGTGCATATATGTATAATTAGATTTATATTAATCAATTATACCTCTAGACACGAGCTTTGCTCATCTAGGGGCATACCTTACATTTTTTAATGCTAAATTATAAATATTATTTTCTGTTGGTTTTTGTTTTTACCTATACTAATGTTGAAATAATGTAAATAATGAAATGCAATAATGTAACACTAAACTTCAAACTTCAAACCTGCTTTTAGATAGTCGAAGGTAAAAGAAGAAATTTTAACGATAGACTGTATTAAATAAAAGAAATTATACCACTGAGTGGTATAAAATTATAACACTCCAGGGTTACCAATTATGATTTCACTCATATGGAAAATATTCTTTTACTTAAAAATATTTGCATATGATTATGAAATAGACTCAGTTTGATAAAAATTGAGAATGTTAAATTTCGTTAGGCCCTACGCCTTTCTAAATGTTCAATATTTCTCACGATAGTCGCAAAAAGTAGTCAATTTGTGGCTGAAAAGCGTTATCCACTCCATCCCATAAGTTGGCAGCCATGCTCCAGAAAATCAGTAATCTCTGCCTACGCAAGTACATACTACGTTGCAGGACAGCTGGAGGCTCCCAAAATTGCTGCACGATCCGCAATATAATTATTTCACAAATATTAACTGCTGTCTAAAAATCAGTGTACGATACATACGGAAAATTATTTTTGCTCGTAGGATTGGTACACTCGCCATTACGCAAACATGCCTACTCGCAAAATAAAATCTTGTTTTTACCATTGTTTCATAAGTAAATATTATTGTTTATTCGTTTCTTTCGTTCCTTAACCTTTTTTCTACAGTTAGTTTTTTTATACTATCGATTCGTCATTTCCCAATTCTTTTTCTGTGTCTCTTCATTAATTAACCTTTCTTCTAGCGTTCCCTCTTCTAGAATGACCATTCTTTAGTTTCCTATTCTCTCACGTGTGTTCCCATTTTCTGTCCTTCATATTTGGTCCAACTTACCTCTTATCCTTTCTTCCTTCCTTACAACTCTTACTCTCTTTTCATTCTTTGCGTTCTTTATTTCAATCCAACCTTTCTTTCTACCCATTCTTTTTAGCTTTTTCTTGATTGTTTGTTGACAGTTAATTCACATGTAGTTCGAATTGGAGTAACAGATTGCTTTTATTTTTCAGGCCGTAGCACAGAATTCACACTACATGGTCTCTTCAAATCTGCTGCAGTTGATCCCCAAACTGTGAGTCACACTAAATATTTTTTGTACTAATTACCAAAGGTTTCATGAGGGATTCTTAGTGTAAGTAAGTTTCACACAGGGTAAATATTTTTTACTTATTATTGAATTATTGTTAAATCAATATAATATGCTAAACTCAAATTATAAGACCGATAAGAGTTCACGAATAAAATCTATGTAAAAGTAGAGCTGGTAGAGAAATATTGTTTACATATATGGAATAAGCACACTATGTATAGCCAAGTAAAACATCTGATACACCAAACAACAAGTTACTTTTTGTTGGACTGTGTAATCGATTTTAAGATACATCTCTGCAAAGCAATTTTCTTCATTTTCTTCTGGTGTTTTATTATCTGATTCTTCCTTTGGATGTCTTGTAGGTAAAAGTTCGAACATTTAAGGATTAATGTTGTGTAGACCTTCAGAAATTTCCAAGTTTTATTTTTATTCTTTGAAAAACACAATTATCTCCAATCTCCATAATTATAAATAGAAAAGCTTTATTAGGTCGTATAAAACATACATAAACTTATGGGAGAAATTATAAAAATTACATATGATCCTCTAGTATAATTTCTGATTTTCTTATCTGAAACTTGACTCAGAATATAGCGTAGCATACTTTCACGCTTGCTAGCAGTTGTTAAGTCCATTGACTTAAATTGCCAATGGCTCTAGTTCTCATAGCAGAGGAATTCCTTGGAATAGTTTTCATTTAACATGTATCAGTACAGGCTCTGTTTGCGTACAAAAAGTAGGTGTTTAAACGAGGTTTTATGCAATAGCTTCTTAGAAGTCATTTAAACTTAAAGATTGCATGTCCATAACTTGCTTATTCTCTCAACTATTGCGAAATTGCTTTACTTCATTTACGAGTGGGAATTATTCTAGTCACCATTCTATGTCACTATAGCGTAAAGAGGGATAATTGTAATATAATATTTCGCAATTTAGAAGCAATTTCTAAAAGTGATTTTAACAAAATCATATGCGAGACTTAAGAAAAACTTAAATACCTTAAGAATGAATTTCTAAATCTTCTCGTTTATATTTCCGGCTTGTATTAAGTAAGGGTTGAACATTACATTGTTTCCCCCGTGACATAGTGCAGAGTTGATCATCCAGCAGCTGCTCTTTCCGAGTTGGCTAGCATATAACTATAGTAGGTAGGTATATTGTTATTTAACGACGGGGATGTACTGCAACTTAAGCTTATGACCGTCGCCGGTGTGCCGGAATTTTATCCGACAGGAGTTCTTTTACAGGGCCTGTAAATCTACAGACATGAGCCTGTCACATTTATGCACACATAAATGCCATCGACCTTGGCCGAGATCGAATCCGCAACTTCTTGCACAGAAAGCCGCAGACTGCGCCACCCAGGCCAACAGTATAACTAAAGTCTGGCCGTTCTAAGGAGGAAACCTGAAGTAAACAAAACCCAGTACATCTGTCTCAATCTGGCACATTACTCGTATGACTTAAGAGTGAGACAGACATAATGGTTTTTGTTTACTTCAGGTTTCCTTCTTAGCTCGTCTCGGGTTTATAGTCATAACTAGAGCAAGGCATTTAATGACCATAAAATAGTGAAAAAATGCAAAATAAAAAATGCATTTATGACCTAAAATAGTGAAAAAATGACCCGAAATCTTAAAATAATGACCAATAAATTTACCATTATTACTTATAATTAGTTTTTTCTTAAGTGATGAATTGCTAAATACAGTTTATGACGATGCTTTATATATGAATTTACAATATAAAACGCACTTATTTTGTTACTAAAGAAATCAGTAAATTTATACTACAGTACTTGGACACCCTTAGCGAAAAATAAATTCTTTCTGAACTGGCATGCCCATCAAATTGCCCCTAGCAAATATGTTCCATTTAAAAAGAAATAAAAAATATTTATTGTTAAAATGCCGAAAATTACATAAAATGCTGAAAATTACATAAAAATGCCGAAAATGACCTAAAAATTGCCAAAAAATGACCTATCTCTTGAAAAATGACGAAATATGCAAAATAAAGCAAAATAATGCAAAAACAAATTGTCCTTATTTAATTAATTATTTAATTATATACATTTATATACATTGGAGCTATCTTTTAACCTTCATATAAAAAAGATGCAAAATCATCAAATGCCTTGCCCTAGTCATAACTATATCTTCATTATAGTAGGCATCGTCATTTGACATTCTATTCATCATCATTTGCCCACTCTTCTTCTTTGATTCTCCATTTATCGTTTTATGCTTCGTCTTCTTCATAGACTAAGATGTTTGGCAACTTTTGTGCAACAAGATATTTTCTGACTTGAAGTTTTCACGGCATGAATTAGTATGGTTTCTTGGTGACAATTTTATCAAATTCTAGCGTTCGTCCATCTTAGCTTTATGGTCTTCATCAGAATATAGTGGATTCTGGTGAGAGCTAGACAATTCCATTAGCGTTGCCTACTCTTTTCTGCCTAATATGTCAACAGGACTACAATTTAAAGTTCCATTTTCACATGTTGCATTATTATTATTACTAGTATTCTTTTACACTCATTAGAGTAGAAAAAACTTACATTATGATAAAGTACAAACAATACTAATTAAATAAATATAAATACAAATTATCATCAAACTTTTTCTATTACTATTTAGGCTACTAAACGTCATTACAACAACAACAAAACCATTGGAAACGGACTATTTCTTAAATGCATGAATCACCTGTAGCGATGGATTACAATTATTTTCTGCACTTTTATACATCAATCCGTCAACATCATTCAAATCTTAAGACCTGCTCATTATATAATATATATAGTATTATATATATATATATATATATTGTAGAGGATTGAAGAATTATAAGAAAATCGTGGAATATTATGTTCATATTTATTCAATTTGTCAGATAGTCTATGTCTTGTTAACTTATAATTCAAGTATTTTGAAGCATTTACAGGTTCAATTGAGTCACTCTGGCCCCCGGCGGTGTCTCACTTCCTGGATAACATATGCGTAGAATGCATGTTTACAGAAGTGTGCTATGTTATGCATGATTTGAAGATCTGTTATTCGTCTTAACTACCGTATTATTTTTCCATTACTTCCGTACATGTATCTTTGGCATCTAAATAAGCTTATATTCCATTGCTCCTATACAATGTCTACAATGTAATACATAATTCGTACCATATTTACATATATTAGACTTTTCTGCATACATCTAACAGTTTTGCATTCATTTTTTTCTTATCCGTTGTTCTCAATCACTTTCTTCTTCACATCGATCAGTCGCGTGAAAAATGTTATCTGAATGTATTATCACGTAATGATATGATGGGGGAGCAGGTTTCACCATCACAGATTTTATTAATTAAATTTAAAAATCTCAACTGAATTTGAGCGCTGAGATACGGAATTATTTTACAATCAATAATAATACCCCCATAAACCGCCCCTGTCGGCCTGGGTGGCGCAGTTAGTATCGCGCTGACTTTCTGTGCCCAAGGTTGCGGGTTCGATTCCGGCCCAGGTCGATGGCATTTATGTGTTCATAAATGTGACAGGCCCATGTCAATCGATTTACTGGAATGTAAAAGAACTCCTGCGGGACAAAATTCCGGCACACCGGCGACGGTCTCAGGCATAAGTTGCAGTAAATCCCCGTCGTTAAATAACCACAACCAACTAAACAGCCCCTTACAAGTAAATGGGGCAATATATGCTGCTTACACTTTCCCACATAGAGTTTTTAGGCGGGCAAAAAATATTTAGTTTACGGTAGGCCTATGGATATATTTATATATTTTCGTAGTTTTTTTATTTAATATGAGTTCATAAACAAGAGAATAGCATTATTCATATAATATTTTCTGATATTTCATTTCTAACTCGATAGCGCATAGTTCATAAAGAAATATTCTGACAAAAATGTTCTTTCTAACCATGAACCATCTGTAGAATTTGACTGTGCACACTTTTCAGTATCTTCTTCCATAGTTGAGAGAAGTTTAAACAAAATCGTTAGAGGCTTTCCAAAAAGACTCGAAATACAATTCTTTCATAGTGTTAAGAGTAAGAAAAGGTCGTTGATATGCTTCGTATGACATCCATGGAAGATACTAACCGAAATTCGATTTTAGTTTCTGGACACACTCAGACACACACATTTACACATATAGACGGCACAGGCAGACACACAAACACACACAGACAGCACAGTCACACACACACACACACACACACACACACTAGTTTCTGAAAATTATAATTTTGTACTCAAGGAATCTTAAAACGTGTTTTGCTAAAAACTCGACGCCGATTTTCAGGGTAGCGTCTAAGTCAAGGTTAGAGAAATTGTAAAAATAATAAAATAAAAAAGGAGAGAGATATCAAAAGAGAATATCTATAATTTCTTAATATAGCACAGTCCCGCTATTCCGAACCCCGCTATTCCGAAAATCCGCCTATTCCGAACAGAGTTGAGAAAAAATACCGATTTTTTAAACTTAAAAACAGGAGAAATTTAAAAAGACGTTCTTGGAAAAAGTAATTTATTGTTAGGCCTATAGGCTACAAAGAAGTTAAATAGAGACATACATAGAGCCTAAGCTTGATGAAAACGCCTGAAACCAAATTGGAATGAAAGCTAGCACTTAATGTACGCCTTAACAAGTCAATAGCCTACATTGATATTATTCATGAAATCCGCCTATTCCGAATTCCCGCTAAACCGAACGGTGTTCGGTCCTAATTAGTTCGGAATAGCGGGACTCTACTGTATTTAAAACATCAAAACAATACCCAATCGAGAACATGAACTTCCGACACAATTTATTAAGGAATTACCAGTTGCTTTGAATGTCGAATTCTATGTTTTAAAATTAAAAGATGCAATAACAAAAAGTCTTCCTTCCTCGTTCTCTTTCAGAATGAAGGGATATTGGTGGAACATATGTAATGAAATGTTTTGTGTACAGATTTCACTTTCTCAGAACTTCTTGGAATGTGATTCCGCATTCCCCTTTCGATAAATAACCGTATCCTTTCCACGGCAAAGTTCCCGGAGGCTTAAAGAGTTTACAGGATTTACTCTTTTCTAAGCTGGCTCTTAATAATGAATTCTAAAACTATGTCCATGTGTTCTAATAAAATATTCACCGTGCAGGTTCGTGAAAATTATCAAAGCCATATTCCCCTTCCAACCGTAGATACAAGTTGGACAAATCGGGCTTATGACCAGAGTTTTTTAAAGATCAACATGTAACTCCGTTCATTGTTATCATAGTGAACGGGTAATTTCAAACAGCATCCTGAAGGCACATTAAGAAAGATCATACCAAAATGGATTTCAATTGCAAGGGTATCCCTGGGTCCAAGGAAATCTCCTTGATAGCTGTCGAAAGGTTCATTCTCTGTCATGGAAAATGTTGGTTGAAATACGGGTTAAAAAGAACGCATATGCAAGTATGCCGACTTTGAAGCTATTCTGTATTTACTATTCTGTAGCCTGTATTTTCTGTAACCTGTACCCGTCGCCGGATATAGTAAAGGTAATTAAGTCACGGAAGATGAAATGGGCTGGACATGTGCGCGCATGGAGGAGGAAAGGCATATCTCAAAAATATTGACGGGGAGACTCGAAGGGAAAAGATCACCTGGAAGAACTAGACGTAGGTGGGAGGACAATATTAGGATAGATTTAAGGTAATTCGGATTTGCGAGGGATGGTTGGATGGAGTTAGCAAAGAATAGGGTTGAATGGCGGGCTCAGGTAAGCGCGGCAATGAACCTTCAGTTTCCATAAAGTATAGTAGATAATATTCCGTTAGCTTACTTAGGAGTTGTCTACTGCCATTGAGTCAGGAAGTAAGTAAGTATTATATTTGTAACTTAAGCAGGAAAACTTTAAGACAAAGTTTAGTAGACTATTTCTAATTTACTGAAATGAGTTTTGAAATATTTTATGTTTAGTGAAACAAATTATATCACTAAGTAGTTTTATCCACGAACTTGAATTTCTGAAGTTTCTTTCCTGTTTCATCGATTTGTTTTGTTCGTATCTCATGCCATTCAAGAACGCCTCCTCTTCACCCCTCCGAATTTCTCCGGCAAAGACCATTACCACAATCTCACAGCAGATTATCTCTTTAGTCTACATAAGTTAGGCCTATCTCTTTTTCTGGTATTCCTACTCTGGTATTCCTACTCTGAAATATGAAATTAAGTTTCCATGGGCTATACATTGTTATTTGAGGTCTCCCGAGTCCAAAAACTGTCTTAAAAATGAATTAGTATGCGAGCATAATAGCTCGAAATTGAAAATCCATATGAAAAAAATAATACTCCATTCGAATTAGGCATATTCAGAAGTCGTGGCACGAATCATGTCGGCGATTTTCTCTTACTTTTACTACTGCTACATCAATAATTCCTGTATCAAAATTCATAGAAAATATTATCTTCCCTAAGAAAATACTTTATTAAAATGTGCAGATTTTTACGAAGTATCATGTCTTTCGTCCATACAGTATTTTGAAATATACTCGATAGATCCTAGAATGACATGCTACGTTTTCGTCAAAATGCCACAAAAAATGTGTTTTTTACGAGCTAATCAGGTCTTTTTTTTAAACATACTGTAAACAAAGTTTTCTTTAAGTCTGAACGGTCCATTGAGACCATAGCGTGGAGTTAATAGTGATAATGCAGCATAGTGTAATATATACATAGGTCCACTATACTTTCGTATATCTAACGATATAGTCGGCCGCGGTGGTCTAGAGATAACGTGCCCGCCTTTAGACCTGAAGGTCGCAAGATCAAACCCGGCCTTGGTCGATGGATTTTTCAGGAGTCCTCCGGGTGGGACTTTAAGCTGGGGGGGCCAGTAAAAGAAATCCAAGCCTAAATTAGAGCCTCTGGACAAAATTTATCGGCTCTTTCACGTCCAAGTAATACCTTAGTTTCCGGAGGGGGATTAAGAGGCAATGGGCTTACCACCTGTCCCTCTGCCCTTTCTCGGAAAGAAGCATAACAAAATTCACATAGGTAACAGAAACCTCCACTTGGAGGCCCTTCGCCCCAATGCTATGTAGGGGATATAGGATTACAGATACAGATAGGCTATTAATATAACTTATGTCATTGACATACTTCTCTGTAATCTACAGATAAGTGTTTCTTTTACAGTTTTTTTTATTCCAAGCCCATTTTGATTAATTTACTCATTTATTTGTCTGCTACCCCAACCCGGAATCCTTGATGTAGACTTTTTTTTTTAGTACCGTAGGTATGATTTTCGATAATTTCCCTTATGGCGAAGATGATGTTGCAAAACTAGTGTATGTTTGAACTCATAATAATCAATAAAATAAATCATAATGACAGCAAATATTTGTATGTACAGTCTATTATTATTAGCGCGAAGCCTTGACGTTAATTCTGACATTACTGATTCTTTCATAGAGTTGTCACATCTGTTGAAACCGTATGATAATATCGCATGTGTTATCTATTAGAATATCTTTTAGTTTTCAATATGATTGATATGATGGCAGACAACCAATTTTTTTTACATTCTTCTTAAAGTCCTTATCAGTTACCACTTACCACATATGAGTGGTTTTGGAGTGCCGTCTGCAGGTAAAGTTATCTTCTTCCCTTTTAAACAACAATATGAGTTTTTGTGTAGTTTCAACTTTAGTAATCAGGTGTACACTGAACTCAGCATCTTTAACACGACGTATGAAGCTCTTAAATTTCACTTAGAGGAAACATTTGTTTTCTCTTCACTTCTAATGTTGAAGTATAGACGATAATCCGACCAGTTTGATTGCATTCCAAAATGTTTTTGAAGACGGCTGTTGAGAGCAGTTTTCACATGTTGCGCAGGGTAGGCACTCTGAAAACAAACAAACAATCTTTACGCTGGTACGAGTGTAGAATAGCAATTATTTTCCATGAATTATCATTTTCCTCAAATTTCTTTACATACATAACAGGCTAAGTAAGTTAGGAAATCCTCGAAAAGTTAGAAATGAGTACTTACCTATCGTAGGGGAGACCGGCCTTGGTTGTCACACGGGATGGCTGTCTCACTAGTATGTAACTGGATACACAGTTGGCAGGAGTGATTGGTTTTAAGTGGGAAAGATGCTCCCTTGACCATTAGCACCCCTTGCAGCTTCCCGCGAAGCAGGTGTTAGTTTTTTGTCCATTGTTGAAAGATTTGTGATTTTCTGTGTTGAAAATAAAATATTTGCTCTGAAGTTTACTTCTACTTCTTCGTAAACGGATAAGTTTACAAATATCTTCTATATCGCGTTAAACAGTACATTTATTTAGGAGTATATTGCTATATTCTTTTCGGCTTTTGCTAGGTAGAAAACCTCGCTAGAGCAATGGAATTCCGAAATGGCGTCAAGGGTTGGTTGTCACATGTGACTTCCATCCCCGTCCGGATTGGTTATCTCGTGTGACAACAGACGAAATTAGAAGCCTAACATAAAAGATTGAAGGTGATGCAAGGTCTCTATGCTATAATAATGTTTATTCATTTTTCTATCAATTTTAAAGAAACAAAAAGTTCCTTGTTAGACTCAACCCCATGTATCAGTCAAAAGTTTAATCTGTCACATGATACAACACTTTGTTTTTGTCAACAGTTTAATAATATTGATGTTATATTATGGGAATGCTTTCCTTGCTTTCCTGAATATTAAATGCCACACAGTTGAACTTACAACATTTTTATTCCAGTTATTTTTTTTGCAATGTGACAACCAACCCCAATGACTGTGACAACCAACCCTGAGCTGGGGATGGTTGTTACATTTTACCTTTTTGTTTAAGATTATATTTAAATACTTTCTGTTTCATTGTTTGTTTTGAACTTTGTTTTTCAATATGCCAAAGAGTTGAAAAGACAAATTTGATAATTAGTTAAATAAAAAAACCTATAGGAATAATTAAAAAATATATTTTATTGACAACCAAGGCCGGTCTCCCCTAGAGATCGCTAAAGGAGAGTCTGTGAGTAAAATAGTAGGAAAATTTTATGCCAGATATTTACCTTTGTTGGGATTTCCTTATCTTCAGGACAATAGCATGCGCAATTGTCATCAATACTGAGGTATGTCTTCATTTCTGTTATTAAGTGCCAGTATGGTACTTTATGAGATTGTGTGGGGGACAAAAAAATGTCTGTCCGTCTGTCTGTCTGTCTGTCCGTCCGTCTGTACGCACCATAACTCAAGTACGCTTTTTCGGATTTTCATGAAACTTGGTATAAACATTCATAATGTCGATGGGAAGAACCCTATTGATATTGAACCAAATCGGTTCACCGGTACCGGAGTAATGCCCAATTTAGTGCCTATTTTAATAGATTATGGCGCCTTTCTCATAGAAAGGCGCCTTCACCCAAATACGCTGTAACGGATTTCCATGAAACTTGGTATACCCATTTATGACGTCCATGAGAAGTGCCCTATTGAATTTGAACCTAATCTGTTGACCGGTACCGGAGTAAAACCCAATTTAGTGTATATTTTAAAGATGCGGTAACTCAAATACGCTTTACCGGATTTTTATGAAACTTGGTATACACATTTGCAATGTCCGTGGGAAGACGTCTATTCATAATGGATAAAATCGGTTGATCTGTTTCGGAGTAATGTTCAATTTAGTGCCTATTTTATGACAATATACGTATTCGAAAGAATTTATAAAAAAAAAACGAAAATCAGTTATCTTGACAACATAGCCTATTGTTTTACTGTGATCTTATAAGGCCTTGGAAATTAAAATACAGGTAGCTATGACAAAAAACATATTGATTTACATGCGCTTATCCAACTAGACCGTTAAAATGACCCAGGTGGCCGAGATGGTAGACCTTTCTTCTTCCGTAAGCCCTGCTTAATGAATAAATCTGGAGCTTAACTTGGAAATAAAAAAAAAAAAAAAAAACATATTCTGCATATCATAATTGCAGTCATAACTGATTAAACAAAAACATACTGGCACTTTGTTACATCAGTTTACCTGATTTTATTTTATTTGTCTTGAGAACATAACAGGCACATCAGGCCCTGATTTATAATTGGGGAGACTACGCCTATGGTCGAATAAAAACAGTCGTATGACACTTGCCTAGCTATTGGTAATTAAGTCACTCGTATGAAAATAATGAAACTCACTACGCTCGTTAATAAACAAACTCGTGTTTTAATAAAAGTCATTACAAATAGGCTCGTTCCATGATGCGCTAATGTGTTAAAGGTAAGACAAATTTCACCTAGTCCTACTTATGTTTTAAATTGTGGAAGTTATGACTAGAGACCGGATTTTAAAGGGAATTCCTTTTTTTATATTTCATCACAAAACGTGACAAAATTGAACAGGACATTACTGAGTAAGTTTCAACTGCAAATGACCTGGTTTTAACGTCCCTTTTTTCCCTTTTTTAGGCCCATTTCCCTTTTTTTAAGGGACTTTCCCTTTCCAGCACCTTTTTTGCTAATTTATTTTGAAAAATTCGTAAATTACCCAGTGTTTGGTAATATGAAAACATTAAAAATTGTTTTCACTGATTCACCAATGAAAAAAAATAATTCCTCCCAGCAGAATAGAGCGTTACAGGGAAATCACAGGCTTGCCATTGCCTAAGTTTTCCATTATAACAAGGTGGGGAACATGGATTTCGTGTGCTACTTTCCTCTGTGAGAATTTCAACAAGATCAAAAAATGTCTTCAGTCATTAGATGTTGCAGAATCAGCAGCTGTAGACCAAGCAAAGGCTTTACATAAAACAAACATGTATCTCTCTGTTGAATTTTTACACTCTGTTACTTTTATATCCCTTTTTTCCCACCTTTTTTGGCAATAATTTTCCCTATTTTCGTCCTTTTTTGGATGAAAATTTTCCCTTTAAAATCCGGTCTCTAGTTATGACTTAACATTTTCGAAAAATATTATTTGAGAAAATCAGCCTAAACTTCAGATTTGAGAAACTGTACAACTTGTTATTTTTTATTTATTAAGTATTTCATAGATATAAAGCTACAAGTTCTTATAAAAATTACACGAATATCATTTTTTAAATAATTTTGGTGCACTTTCGAAGATCTATACCTCCTTAAGAAATCGTCCTATCCCAAAATGTTTTACACTAAGTTTCTCTGTTGTGAAGTACGTCTCACCGTAACCTTGACAACGTTTTATTCTCTGATTGGAAGAAGAGGTGGGCATGGCTGAAGGTCGCCAGGCAGATAATAGTGATTTTTAAAAGCTCTCATGTTACTTGCAGCATCTTGGACTTACATGACAGTGGGAGAGGTAGCGGGGGGGACGGAGTTATCACCTCACCTCAGAAGTTCCGAACTCACGTCAGTCTGCAAGAAGTTGTAGCGGTGAACAGTTGAGAGTCAATACTCGCTGCGAGACCGAGCGACTGCTCGGCAATGAAGTGTTGAAAAGTGACTCAGTTCAAGGAATATTTTGTGTACCGCTGTGAATTTATTTAGATTTTTCTGTCAATTCATCTTGCAGTGAAGAAGTAAGAAAATAACAATGAAGCCCAGTGTTTCACTTCACCAAGTGATACTGTACGTAGTCATCGTCTGTTTGACAGGTAAGTGATTCATTCATTTTTTTAATCGTAGATTTTATTGATATTTTTTAAGAAAATTTATTCTGTGAATTTGTGCATTTTCCTTGATTTTTAAAACAATTTTGTAAACTTGTTTTTAAATTTCATTTTCTGTTTTTACCATTTCACTCAAACGCTCTTTTTTTTTTTTTTTACAATGAAGTAAGTATACCATCAAGTTATAAAACCGCAATTATATACCATGTATAAGCTCTGAAGCAATATTTTGCTAGTTAGAATATTTGAATATATTTTTATATAAATGATCTATCTACCTAAGTCCGAAATATCATAGGTGTTTCTACTTTTAACAAAAGAATTAAGTCAACATTCTTTTTACATCAAATAAAATATCTTAGAAGTTATTTATGACTTCAAAGAAAGAAATCCAGCGTTTAAAATGTTGTACGAAATATGAATGCTTTGTCTAGAGTAGGTTATCCTGTTACAAAGCAGGATTCTTTACCCTTTATAGATTTATTAGATATAAAATGGTCTCTAATCTTTATATTCGATCATAATACCCAACATTATGCGTTATGTTATTCATATTTGTGAAAAATGTTTTTAAAACGCATTGGCGGTGGAACATGGTATTGTAGGTAAGGACGCTATACGTCTTATAGTATACTATTATTAAATAATTTTAGACAAAAATGTACTTTCAGATATATCAAAGATTGGTGTCTGTGTAAATTATTTCCTAAATGCAATAACTAAAAGTGTATTTTCATCATACATCTGTCTTCTTGCTTATTCTTGTGTAACTTTTGTGAATAGATAGCAGGCACATTACAGGAGTTGGCCTTAAACATTCTCTAGGAATCTCTCCACATTGTATTCTGAAATTTGAAATAAATATCAAGGAAGTCCTTTATTGATAGTAGCTTTATAAAAAAAAATTAAAATAGAAAATATATGTGCCTAAATACTGAATATCAAGTAAAAAATCTCAACTGAAAAAATGTAGTTCTTAGAATTTTTTATTTAGCTGTGTCCAATTGGCACCCGTAAGTTAAGTCAACTACCTGTAGGCGATTTCCTGTATATTTATGGAATATTGTCAATAACTGCATGAATAATTGCATGAGACTCAATTTTTCACGCAAATTATATATCTGCGCCGCACTGCAAAGAAAACAGTCAACACAATGACTAGGCTCATAGTTCATTTAATGTACCATATTCTATAAATTTTATGAATTTTAAAATTTATTTCAAATTAATTTCCGTTACATTATTATTTTTATTATTATTATTATTATTATTATATTACAAATTTAACGCAAGCCATTGTATCCTATAGGGCATATTATGAATGTAAGGTTAACAAAAATGTCCTTGCAATTATTCACAGGAACTACAAATAACATTTTTTTGCACCATAGACGACCTTAGGCCTAGAACACTTTTTGTCACTGGCAGCAACACCTTAAACAGATCAAAAAGTATTCCACCAACAGTATTACCTTCAAAATTGGAGTGACCTATAGAGCTGTGTAAATACCTAGGTTTCTTCTACAGAAAACAAACCAGCAATTTTAGGCCTAATGCTTTCTAGCTGAAAAATAAGCCTTTAGGCACTTTCATATCCACGTTTTTGTCATGCATGTATAATTGCATAAGTGGAGTGTTTTCCTCATAGGCGTAACGAGGGGTGTTTGAACCCCCCCCCCCATTGATTAAAAAAGGGAAAATAGTACTATTTATTTCATTATTGTGATATATCACCTTTTTTTTTAAATTTGCTTATAAATTACTTAATATGAGTTTAAAGCGTGGGAAGCTTAAAACGCGTTATTGTGCACCTTAATTTTTAAAAATTTCCGGGGAGAGGACCCCGGAACTCCCCTCTCCAGATGTTTTAACCCCCCCCCCCATATGGTCGGCCTGGTTACGCCTATGGTTTTCCTCAGTATTGTAATGCTTTCTGAAGTTTCTTGAACAACAATTCCGGGGTGCGCGGGCAAAGAGAGTTAAGTCCACTTTCTTGTTACTGAGAATTAGAGTGACTTAACACATTACACCAGCACAACATAGCTTTAGAGATGGATAAACCCGTGAGGCATACATCCATAACTACCGTACAATTTTGAATATTACTGGACTTAACACAAATGTAGAGAACATTTTTATCTATAACTCTATGGATATATCTCATTTTTTTTAGGATGGTGGACTTAACTCTCTTTGCCCGCGCACCCCGGTTATTCACAAGCCTTTACGGTCGGTCTTATATTGTGCGGAATCTGAATTAATTTTATTCGTACACATTTTCTTTCGATTGGCTTTAAAACAAAAAACAGTATGAATTTTGCTAAGAGATCCTAATTTAGTTTGAGGTTATTTCTGGGGCTTAGATTTGTTTTTTGACCCATGGCTTACAGCAGCGGTGTTCATACCCTACGATTATGGGCAATACTAGCCCCCAAGGCTGCATCAATAAGGCTAAAATCCCTTTTAGAAAATAATATACCAATTTTTCTAGAAAAACAGCTTGTATGTATGTTTACAAGGAGTTAAATAGCCACTTCTCAAAACCTTCAATGTTAAACATTCATTCACCCCGAAAAGTCTATCGTCCACCGTCAATATTAAAGCGGGACTCTTTGAGTTCAAAGCCCAACAACACAACCAACTGAAAACGACTTCCCTTTCCATTACTTCTGATAAATCCGAGGAACTACCGAGGATCGAACCTGGAATTCTAAATCCTACACAACGACCACTGTTCCTAAGTGACCATCACTATTTGCTGCGAAGAAAATGATAAGCGAGCATATTCTACAGAGTGGTCCTAAACTTTGTGTCAAAAATGTAAAGGTAGGTAGAGGGGACCTAAATAATCATATTTCGTACAGGAATGTGTGTGCAGTAATGACACATTAAAGCACTAGCTTGTAAAGCAGTATGAACCACAGGAAACTGAAAAGACAAGTAAAGACAAAAGAAAACACAAATTTATTCAAAGCCTTTCGAGCACCTCTTGTAATCTGTTAGTAAACGGTTTCTTTTGTCTTTACATGTCTTTTCAATTTCCTGTGGTTCATACTGCTTTAATGTGTCATTACCGCACATACACTCCTATACGAAATATGCTTATTTATGTCCCCTCTACCTACCTTTACATTTTTGACATATAGTTTAGGACCACTCTGTATAAGAATGATTCACTTGGCCATCAGACTCTCTCTTCCAGTTACTTTAACTACAGTATTCGTTGTTCTGTATTTTCGCACTGAGTCACTTACAGGTATTGCAGTTGTCTCAGATGACTAAACTTTTCCTCTCTACTTTACAACTGTCATGGAAGTGATATAATGAGTAATTTTATTTCACTTCTTCCTAGTGTGTACGCTCACTCACCTGCAGGAAGTGTTTGTTGTAAACTGTTTCAAATTCCTCCGTTTAATATTTCCTGTTTCTGTCCTCCGGGAAATCATATGGAATTCACTTTTCCCAGCAATACTGTGAGGCAGTCATGAGCTTATATTATTAGCCTGTTTTATGTGTAATATATATATTTTTTTGTATTAAGGAATATTGCACAATACAATGGTTTTCCTTCATCCCACAACAATCTTCTGCCTCCATAAGTCCCTGTCCATAGCATAGCATGTGTAATAATAATAATAATAATAATAATAATAATAATAATAATAATAATAATAATAATAATAATAAGAGGCGGATTTCTATGACCTAAAAAATTGCATATATGCATGCATTTATGACCTAAAAAACATTAAAATATGACCAATAAAATTTAAAATATGACCTTACCACTTAAACATTGTGTACATTTTTTTAAAGTTTCATTACAATACAATTTATTAAAATATAATGTTAATTATTTTAAAATATATAAGTTCTCAAAAAGTAACTTATCATTATAATGCAAAAGTTACAAAATATGAAAGGAAACTTCAAAATTTATTTAATATGCACACAAATATGCAAAAAATTATGACCTAAATATGCATATTCATACTAAATATGCTACAATAGTTGAAAATTTCCTAAATATGGAGTTACATGCACAATAAAAGCCGTTCCATTTTCACCAGGAAGCTTGGAATCGGGTTTAAATTAGTCGGAAACCTGAAATAATGCAAAGGGGAAAAATATGACATGTCATAGAAATCCGCCCCTAATAATAATAATAATAATAATAATAATAATAATAATAATAATAATAATAATAATAATAAAACAATCACAACAATAACAGTAGGCCTAATAATAATAATAATATACAATAGTTTTTTGGTCAAAATGAGGTAAACTATCAATGTAAGTCGGAAACTTGATAATGACTACCCCATGCAACTTTTATATCCTTCGCCACAGCCACTTATTGTATCCGTTATTAAATCGCATGTACCAGTACTAAAATGAGAAAATCATCTAGTTTGAACAGGAAATACCATACTGTATAACATTTGAGTCTGAAAACTCCATAGAAGAATAATAGTAGGGATACCTATTTTTTTTTATAGACATAGGTAGAAAGATAATTTTAAGTGAGATCATAAGGAATTAAAGTACTCTTTCATGTATTAGCTAGAATATCTCATTATTTTTTATTTATCAGTTTTAGTGTTTAACTTATCTCTTTCCTTCTTTAATTAATGTGTCTCTCCAGCTTATTTGCAGAACTTATTTCTTTCTCTTTTTTCTCCCTCTCCAACTTTTCAAATCAGATTTAACACTAGGCCTATGTTAGTTACTTTCTAATATTTCTTTACTGTGTATAGTTATAGGCTTATATTTTACTGTTAAATTAAATCGTTTTCCTTGTTTTAGGAAATCTTACACGCCTATCACTAATTAATATTTTTCCTTGTGTGTATTCTCTCTCCATTTATTATTTTATTTGTCTGTTGTAAATTGACTGAAATCTATGGCCTTAACTCTGCCAAGGAAGATAAAACATTATTATAATGAGGAAATTCGGAATGAGACAAGCATCTTAGAGAGAAGAAACTAAGGTCATGAAAAGGTGGTGGTTGTTGCGGTGATGAACTTTGAGTTCTTAACTTCCACTAAGTTAGTTATGTTACTAAATGTCATTATCTTTTATTTTACGTTATTATTATCATAATGAATTCCATAATATCGTAGGAAATAATGATTCAGCAGATGATAATTATAATATTGTTGAGTTCAGATTGATTTTTTTTACGAACGACTTTTTCTAAGATTTCGCAACCAGAGCTAGAGAGAAAATAAATAAAATTCTTCCAAAATCAATAATTGTTTTGCGTTTTTCTGGGGTAATAAGGTAGTAGTCAGATAGATATGCAGAGAGATAAAAAAAAATAATAAGAAATCCACTTCGATCCCTGTAAATGTCAAAAATCTTAAAGTAAAACATTTTCGGTTATGGTTGCATTATATGTACAAATAGCCTAGTTTGATATAAAGTGACGTTGCTTCATTGCTATTCCCAGTGTGATAAAGCGGTAACCCTGATATTCAGTGCACTCAGCAGAAGTTCAAAGTTTCTCTCATCACTATATTCAAGTGACATAGCAACAAGGATTGATGTCTTTTGTGGACTCTGTTCAGTAGCGTACAGGCGTACTACATACACTTGACGTACGAAACATAAGACCTTAGGTAGAGGAAGAATTGTTTGGCCCAGAAACTGGATGTCGAGTTTTCAGCATTAGTACATGTCTTGAAGGTCCATCCGGCTGTCTGTCTGTCTGTCCGCCCGTATGTCTATTTGAGCTATAACTCAAATACGCGGTATCGGATTTTCATGAAATTTGGTATACGCATTTATAACGTCCATGGGAAGAAGCCTATTGATATTGGACTAAATCGGTTGACCGGTACCGGAGTAATGCCCATTTTAGTGCCTATTTTATGGTAATATATTAGAAAGAATTTATCAAATGCAAATCAGTTCTCATGGCAACATAGCCTATTGTTCTACAGTTTTCATATACGGCTTTGGAAGTTGTAATAGAGAAGCTTTGACAGATAACACTACCCACATATTTCTTCACATATCAAACTACACCTTTGTTCTTCCGTAAGCCCTGCTTAATGAATCGATCTGGAGCTTAATTCGGAAATCGATAAATAAAATAACTTATTTTCTGCATATCATAGTTGCGACTGTCACTGTTCTGGCACTTTGTTATAGCCTATCAGTTTACCTGATTTTATTATAATCGGAAACCTGCATCTGCGAATGTGTCTTCTGTCTGTGAACGCAGCTCAAAACGGAAAACTGCATTAGACAGAAATGCCATATCTGGATTAATTATTTTCCGGGGTATGACACGAAGATCGTCGACGAATTTTTCTTACTCTTTCTAACACCTTACGGAAGAAAATCTGTCTCTTTTTGTTGTGATTTTTTCTAAAATGGCTGCTACAATTTTGTTTACATTTTCTGTACGCCTACTTTCTGCTTATAATTTACAATTATTTGAAATATTTTTCGAAAAAATCTTCTAAAGATTCGTTATGAGTAGAGATCTGTGAAATTCGCGATACGCGATAACACGAATTGTTCTAATGTCGACAAATATTTGCAAATCTTTCTTTTATAATCTCCTATAACCCCCCCTCCCCCAAAGAAAGAACACTCGCACTAGTGATTTTTTTTTTTATATTTTGAAATATAAGCGGCTCGCAAACCAATACCGTACTCATCTTAACTACAATGCCAATATTGAACAAAAAACAGTGTCAAGTCTTAGATGAAATTTTAAAAAATGTCACTGTGCTTTGTCTTATTCATTAACATTGCAATGTGGAAGAAGAAATATAAAACACATACAGATCTATAATGTTGAGTAATTCGTACAGATGTTGTAATATAATTGATTCATTTGTTACGTAAGTATCACGTTATAATTCAGAATTAGAACCTTTTTAAATTTAAGCCACTCCGAGATCTGAATGTATATTAATATAAGCATTCACCAAGTGATAACACCGGGTTTAAAATCAATGAAGAGAATTTTAATGAAATAATTGGTTTTCATAGATGGCAATCCATAATGTAAGGAATATCTGTGTTAATTTTATATATCTGCTTTTCTGCAGTTTCGGTGACGCATGCACACGTCTATAGCAGTGAAAAGCTTAACATGAGTTCTGTTCGTAAAACAGTAAGTTACACTGCCAAACTTATCGTCATTGGGAAGATAACCTATTTAAAAATTCCCTCCAGGGCTCTGTTGTCTGCTATAATGTTCTCTTCCTGGAATTGAAAACAACCTTTGCTCAATTGCTTTTTTTTCTGCATATAGAACTCAAGATAAGAAGTGCACTGGGGAAATTTATTAGAATGCACAACTCCAGGGAATTTACAAAGCACACTGTTGCACGCATATATGCCAGGCAAGGTCGTACGTATAACTTTTATTGGAAACAAGCGTTTTTAGAGCTAAATTCAATGGCTTAGGCCTATTCTGGTTTTGATAGAGCTTGGAAATTGGAATGAAATTTATAGAACGATATTTTAAGCAATGCAAATTTAAAAGACAAAAGCGGCAAGGGAAGCCGCGAAGGTCATGGATTCGAATCCCAGTGTCAGAGGAATTTTTCTTCTCTAATAGCTCAATGCTATAAGACTTAGAGCTTTCACGGCGATGATTATTTAGGATGTCTTCTCGATTTGTCAGCCATGTCAATATTATTAAATTAATTTATTAAATTAAAGAGAGAAAGAGGAAGACCCATGAAGAGATGGAAGGACCAGTTTATCTGAGGACGGAACAGGTCGCAAGGCCTAACCCCTGATGTTGATGATGATGATGCTTTCGGCCAACATCACTCCGTGGCCACGAAACGATAACACAATTTTGGTTAGGAAATTGCATTAGATTAATCTAGACAAATCAAGCGCGCCATATGGCTCCTTTTTATTTCGGTCTTGAAAGTGTGTACAAGGAATGGATTGTTCACTGTCAAGGAAAACGAGTGTTGTTACTATGTAATTAGTTCTTAGGCGAGCCCATGTCGAGGAAATTCCAACGCTGAAATGCCATATAATTATGGACAACTATGTTGTTGAGAAAATAGATTGAGAAGTTACAGATTTATCTAGACATGTAAACATGGATTCTGTTTCGAAATTTCAGTAACATGACAACATTTGTAACCAGTTTCAAGTATGTAGCATTCTGAAGAAGAAAAGATGAGCAACACATTAATTATAAATACTTGTTTTATTATTTTACTCGAAATGCCACGATTGCAAGTTTTCTGCTGTGGCAAAAATATATAGACAATTTAAACAACTTAATATTTCTAAACTATTCATAGAAATGAGGATTTTACACATAGGAAATGAAATGTATGTTTTAATATGTTTTTCTCATATGGCTATCTTTTAAGATTGATAATGGTAATCTGACAACCTACTACAGCTTCCTTATCAATTCCCATATCCACAGCAAGTATTGAAACTCATGACATCTTTCTTAGAAACCTACTCCACTCTGTAAAATCAAATATTTAGTCCTTTATCAAATAAAATATGTTTCCTTTTAATGAATATAATTTATCATTAATACTTCATTACTTTTGAACGATCTGTATCCTTTAATTAGTCTTATCCTTTTGGTGTAACTATGGCTCTGGGGTCGATTAGGCCTCTAGAAGTGAACTCTACCAGACAAAAAAAAAAAAAAATGCAAGGGGGGTTTTCGGGCAAGACCGTTAACGCAGTGTATAGTGCAGTTATTCATTGCATGGCCAGTCGGCTTCAAAGGTTTCGGTGTTTCTTTATGTTAATTGATATGACTAAATCGGTCTTGGGCTTCCGCTTTCCAAAACAAAAGCAACGTTGCAATATTCTCTCATTGTTATCACTGACCTCAGTTCTTCCTTCGTTTTATTCAATTCACACGTGTTATTGTTTACTGTAACTTGATCTTGCAACCGCGTATTTCACTCCACGCGGAGTAGACGAGTAGCTGTCAAAATCGCCACAGGACATTCTTAGATTTTGATTGGCTGGGGTAACTAGCTGATTGGTGCGGTAAAAACAAAGAACATGGGTTGAGCTGTCGGCGAACTTTTCCTCCTAACGAAAGGAAGCCGCCTGGCCATGCAATGAATAACTGGACTATAAGCATTCGGGTCCTCAGCCATCAGGAACCCATGGGCTGCATAAGACAGACATTTTAACTTTTCTGCATCATATTATTTTGCAAACATAATCTTGTAATTCGCAAATAATAATGACAATATGGTTTCTTCTTAATAGGCAGCCTGTTGCCAGAACATTAAACTGTCACTGATAAGATACCTGAGTACCATTATCATTCAAATTACAAAGAAGGTAATAAATTTAAATTTAAAATTGAATAACCTACTATATTGTTACTATATAAGACAGTTTCAGAGCATTAAGAAACGTTTAGTTTAGTAGCTTAGTTGATATTGCAATATGCCTTTTATTTTATCTTTTTCATTTTATTTACACCAAGGGAACAATCCCTGAGCATCATGATCATTTTTTTCATTCAAAAGAAAATATATTATTCTTGTAGGCAGTTAAAAAACAAGCGATGCACAATGCATTCCTATGTACTGCCATAGACCTATACAACATTTACGTACTAGAGTCAATATCGTACTTGGATATATTTTATGAGATTTCATTGTTTTAAAGGCAGATTCTCGTACTTCATAAACAATTTATATGAATATCTCAACAACAAAGAACAGGATATTAAATTTTCTTTACTTACGTATCTAAGGCTATCCTATGTTTAAGGGAAGGTCATTTAAGTGTTGTTCACCTTGTCATTATCATAATTCTTTACCTACAGATTGTCCAGTGATATTCTTTATATTCTGTGTATGCAATCTGTGATAGATTTAATACGACCTGGGTGGTAAGGGTGAAGAACTGGCTTTGCCGAACATTTGAAAAATATCTAGGCGTGTGAAAGAAGTAGAATAAGCGTGTTAACATGAGAAAATGTGAATCAGTTTCATTTAGCTGACAAGACTTTCGCCTGATTAAAGGATTCTTTATGCATAGAAAATTATAGTCTACTGGGTGATCCAATGAACTATGAACCGGCTGCGCGATGTTTTTCTTTTCCGATTCGCGATAACGTCGCGCGTTGCCGTCTGTGGCTATCATAGAGTAGCGCTGATACAACCATACAACAGTTTCCTCAACTAAGTTGAAAGGCTTTACTTACCAACGTTATGAAAGGAGGTGCTGAAACTGGCTACTGTCGTTCCAGAGTGTGTGGGTATGTTTTAATTTACCCCAGAGATGAAAGTCGCAGGGGGTTAGGTTGGGAGACCGAGGGGGCCACATATCTCGATTCTTTTATATGAGGGGGTTAAGTTTTCTGTTGTCTTTTTAAAATCTTCTTAGTTCTATCGGTCGAGACCTGTTTCCACCTTCATGGATATATTGTGTGTATACACCAAATAATCGTCATTGGAGCTCTGATAAGCCTAGCTATCAGCTATTGTTACTTGCACCAATTTTCTTTTTAAACCCTTCAATTTGTCGAATACTATAGCCTATATAATCATTACGTGATAATTAGTCCCCCTTTTACGCTGCAATCTATTTTTCTAAAACTCCTGCACAAAAAAATTTACTGTACAATTTTAAGACCACATGCCCCCCCCCCAATTCTGCCCTCTGCCTATGGTAGATGACTCAGCAGTCGGGTGGTAGGCCTTGTCCCTTCTGGGATGTTAGCGCCACGGAGTTAGAAAGTATGTAAGCTACGCATACATTTCTTCTTTTTTGGTTCCTTTTAAATTTAATAAATGTATGGGGTGGTCTATTAAACAATATACTTATATCCATATGTATTGGTTGGTTGGTTGGTTGGTATATGGTTGTTTAACGACGGGGATGTACTGCAACTTAGGCCTGTGACCGTCGCCGGTGTGCCGGAATTTTGTCCCGCAGGAGTTCTTTTACATGCCGCAGTAAATCTACTGACATAGGCCTGTCACATTTATGCACACATAAATGCCATCGACCTGGGCCGGGATCTCGAACCCGCAACCTTGGGCACAGGAAGCCAGCACGATACTAACTGCACTACCCAGGCCGACAACATTGATTCATAAGATGCAGGAATAAAGAAGTGACCAAATTGTAAAGAATAAATAAGATGTAGATTCAAAGACAATAAAAATATAACATTTTAAAATTCGTTTAGAATTGTAGAATTTCATAAGGTAGCATGCAGTTCTAAGCTTTGCGTGGTTTAGAATGCGGCGCCGAGTTTGTCTAGAGTCGACGACGCCGAGTATAATCTAATCGATATGATCAATATTGTGGCTATGAGCGCTAAGCATAACATGGGGAATAAAGCTAAATAACTTGCATATTTTCCGTTAAATAGGGTTAGTGTAACGAGGTCGTTGTTGTTTATTGTAAACAGGTCATGAATACTAATCTGTAATTGCATTTCCTAAAACAGAAACACATCATTTAACTTAATGAAAGAACTCCAGAGCTTTATGATTTCACCTCCGCCATATCTTCAACTTGTCGAGAGAACTCTGCGAGCTGTTTCCATATTCTTGTTATTTACAGTTCTTCTTTACTCTTACACATTAATTTCTTGTACACCAATGAACACAAAAGCAATAAAGAATCAAGTCGTAGATTTATCGCAAGGATTCAATGAATGTTTTTGTTTCCAAATTTTCTTGTACAAGACCATTTTTCACCCTTTTAATTGCGTTCCACAAAATGTTAAAATACATTTTCACCCTCATAACACCAGACAAATTGCCTTTTCACTCTTCTCTCTCTCACTCTAATCCTATTCCCCCATGTTGGGGCGAAGGGCCTCCAAGTGGAGGTTTATATTTACCTATGTGAATTTTGTTACGCTTATTTTCCTAGAGAGGGCAGAGGGACAATTGGTAAGCCCATCGCCTCTCAACCCCCCCTCCGGAAACTAAGGTATTGCCGTACTTGGATGTGAAAGGGTCGAGAAATTTTGTCCGGAGGTCCGAATTTTAGGCTACGACACGGGCCCTCCCAGCTTAAAGTCCCTCCCGGAGGACTCCGTGCCCAGGGTTTTTACGTCCTGAAAAACCCATCGACTGCGGCCGGGTTTGATCCCTCGACCTTCGGATCTAGAGGCGGGCACCACCGCAGCCGACTCTTTTCACTCTTAATTTAAATTAAATATAAAACAACTGCTTTACAAGACGTAGGTTCGGGAAGGGCCCACCAGGTGTTTGGGGGGTTCTCCCCTGAGTTTTTCGTTTTGTAAAATTGAGCCTTCAAATGTGAGTATGAAATAAAATATTCATTTAATCGAACTTAAAATGCTTGAGACTAGAATAATACAAAATATTACAATATACAAACAACACAAGAAACGCCATTAAGTTATGCATTAATAATATATTCGAAAGAACTTAAATATTATATAGGCATATGGTACAAAGTGCTGTTAGAATTAAACCTAGAAAAATTTACCAAATAAATATGAAAATGAATGCTTCTTCTTTCACTCAGAGGAATCCATGATGATTAGGTATACTGATGGCGTTATATGGTCAAATTTCCGAATATTGCAAACAGAAAAGTAAAATAACTCCTACGGGACAAAATTCCGGTACATCTGGCCTAAGCTGCAGTAAACTCCCTTTGTTAAATAACCACCAACCAACCGAACAACCCAAAATAAATTCCAACCAAGACCTTGTGGTTCACGAGCAGGTGGATAAGAACTAGCTGAGAGCGACCTCATAAGAGCCCATAGTTAAAACAAGGTTTTCGTTTACAACCATGGTTTAAAACCATGTTACGATTGTTAAAACAAAATTCCAATCATTTTTCTGAGCCACGGCTCAAAAGCAAGATCATCTGACGAACCACGGCTATGGCAGGTTTAAATTAAAACCTCGGTTGCTTATAGCCTATATTAAAGATGTTTGAACTCGATCAGCTAGAAGCTAATTACAGGCGAATTCGTCTTCGGAGGGCATTAAATGCACATGTTAAAATATTGAAGTCAGAAATAATCGAATACACAATTTCACAAGAAGGTTTCTTCTTTTGAATGCATCTACGCAAGCACAAAAGAGTTAGCAAAAATACTAATTCATAATCTATAACGTGATACCAGAGGTGAGGGGTTATGTTTAATCACTTATTTCGTGTTTCTCTGTGAATAGTTTTCTCGAACTACTCAATTTTAGCCCTATGTTTACGCTGAATAATGGAGACAGTAGACACCTTCGATACTTATTACTAATAACTATAACTTCATTATAACTTCACCCAAATTCCTGGTTCCAACAACTTGAATCTTCGTAGTCTTGTTTCTGGGGCAACTTATTGACGTAACAATAATAAATGTAGATTATTTTGTATATTTCCAGTGTGAAACAAATAATCATAATTTCTATTCAGATCGTGTCTAGTCTTCGTTTTAGAAATCTCACAGGGATTCGAACCTTGGCCACATCTTGAAAACAATCACTTCGAATCACGATCAATATCACGTTTTAGCAACCAACCCATTGTGTTCATCTTCTTATAGTTTGTCCGCTGGTTGTATCATTCTTCACTTAAATGGTATTCTGATATCATTTTCGTCCTTGTCTCCATAGCAACAAACTGAATCAGTTACTAGGTCCTGTCTTCATTTGACCTGAACTTTGAAATGTTTGACGTGTGTCTGTAGATATGGTACATTTAAATTCGTGTCTACGTTACATCTAGACTAAGAAAACAACGTTATTATCTTTTGATACACAATTTTTTACCGCTAGGTCTGTGATATTCTAAGAGTGCGGCCTCTGCCTGACATCCTCAAGTCTCATGATCGTTTCTCGGTCAGATTCAGTGACAATTATCATCATTCTTCACCACCATCATCGTTAGGGCCCAGACGTTTATGAAAATTCATATTCTTGATAATGCACTCTATTAAATGCTTGTGTTAAAATGTGCATGGAAGAAATTACAGAAAATTTATGGTTTCATCCTGCATATTTTTGCATAGTTTATTAAAATGCATCTTATTTTGATTGATATTAAAATATCCATACATATTTTATTAATTTGTCACATTTTTAACGGCATATTTCTGGCAGATTTTAAATGTGCTCATCTCAGTTCATTCAAACATTTACAGCATATTTGGATAGGTGAATGTTTTGAGAACCAACTGTACAATAAGTGACAGTACATACCCTAATGTTTGCGGATCTGATTGCATAATATTAAAGCGACGTTTCACTTCATAGTTTTCAATTTAATAAAATTTATTGAATTGCCTTTTTAAATGTAATTTATACAACTTCTATTATTTTTTGTAATTTATAATGCAATTCAGCTAACGAAAACGTAATGTATTAAAATTGCTTGAATAATAGAGCATATTTCATTGGTTCCGGAGCATATTTTACAAATGTTAGAGCATATTTTACAAATGTTAGAGCATATTTGCATGCATATTTCGTCTTCTGTATTACCAGAAACTTCCAGATGGAATTCATTAACTTCCGAGCCTTGATCATGATCGTCGTCTGTCTTTACTGCTTAGACCTGTTGACCTGTTCCGACCTCAAATTATGAATTGGTCTTCCACTAGCACTTCCTCTTTCAAATGGGGATAGACCTATAAAACTAATGGTTAAGGAATGACGTAATGAAGGGGTTTAGATTGTGGATGATCTCATAAAGATTATCAAGTCTCGTAATGAGTATTGCTGGTCTAATCTTTGTCATGTTACGACGTAAAGCTGCACGTACGACAATTCCGCGCTCAGAATGTGGAATGCAATGGAGTGTAAGGATCAGTATCACGTGTCATCTACAGTAGACGTGATGTCCATGCGGAATCGATTCCTCTTCTCATGTCTTATGTCTAACTTTTGTAGAAAAAATAAATAAACAAAAAGTCAAAAGACCAAGTTCGTGTAGTTCAAAGACGTTAACTAAAGCCATTTAATCCTTTCAGAGTTGAATTTATACGCTGATAATAAGGCAGATACCAAGTGTAGCCATCAATGTGCTCCAGGTTTAAAATCGATGAGGAAAATTTAAGTGGATGAATGACAACTATAACATTTGGTTTAAAATTTTTCAGATTTTAACATAAATAATTACTGTTTTAATCTTATATCTGTGCTTTTATACAATGGACAACATTCTGCAGAAAGGAACCAATCCACATGATTTTGAAGCTAAGAAAAAAGCATTTAAAGTTAAACAAAAAGCAACCTGGACCTTTTCAGTGTGTTTTTTTTTTTTGCTCCATAGATGGTATACAAATAGATGAAGACGGCTGGTTAGTTTCCACAACGTAGATATATAGTTCAGTAGCAAAAATTTAGCATCTACTCCGGTTTTTTAAATTTGAAGGTTGGTTTCTTTCTGCAGAATGTGGTCCAATTTTGAAAGCGACGAATTTATATGTTAGTAGCAATCAGGCCCCGATTTTAGATACTTTGCACCCTGGGGAAATATTTATATAACCGCCCTTTCATTTATTTTATTTTTAACCCCTCCCACTTTTCCCCACCCCGAAGTTACTGTTTGATTACTGTTTAGTCTTAAGTTTGAGCTTTACCTAAGTATTAACCAATAGTATTCCGATAGATTTTTTTTTATTGTGAATAATCCTATCACTACCTAGGCTACACAATAAAGTAATTACGTTTTTGGGGGAAAAAATACATGACTGCTAAAGTAATTTCATTTACAAAAAATGCCTTAAAATACTAAAAGATATTTGTAATATGTAGGCTAACATAGTCAGTCGTTGAAATTTTACAAAAATATTTAATATATTTAGTAATTTTAAAACAAACCCTAAATTATATTTAATTATGTTCATAAAAATGTGTTTTAAAGCTATACTGAAACCAATATTTTTTAAAACAGAACACATACTTCATTGCCTTATTTCTGCTTTACAATGAGAATCTAAAACTCAGTCTAATATTTTTCATTGATTCGAGATTAAATCATTTAAATTCAATTGGTATAAGATTTATTTTACAACAAAAAATTACCCTTAAAAATTTGCCACCCTGAGCAAATGCTCAGTTCATTGATATATCAGGGCGTGATAGCACTGAAAAGGTTAATGAATCATGCGAAAAACAACGTTCCTATCATTCGTAGGTCGTTAAAATAGCATTAGAGTTGTAATCTCGCTGTATTTCAAATTTCTCTAATCCAAATTAGCTATTAAAAATCTTAAATTCAAAATTGTATTACCGCTGCATTATTGTAAAGAACAAAACCATTTAATTGCATAGCTGCAATATGAACAATATGTAATTTGACGGAAGATATTTACATTACGGAAGTAATCAGATATACGTTAAAATATTTTACTTCTATTTTTTTTTAGCCATATATGAAGAGGTTCAAGCACTGTTTACTCAAGATAGCATTAGGCGCGTCGACGTCATTGCCATTAGAAATAATGTAGCCTATTCCTGAACCATACCATTAGGTTTTGGACTGATGCCGAACAAATGGAAAAAAAGTACAGTACCATAATGAACAGTACTTACAATATTCCCTATTCCCTATTACGGTATATGGAGAACTACTAAGTAGATAACATCGATGTTTTTGGTTTGATGGTTGGGGAACCATATCCTCCTTCATATATATTTAAAAACTTGACATCAGCGACCATTAGACAGCGACTGCTGCAATAGGTTTTGTCAAAAATTACAATTATGTCAGTCTCTAACATAGTCATCACCTTCTTTCAAAAACATTTCGTTTACTGTACAGTGCTTTATCTAAAGCCAATTAGTCAACCATCTCTTGAACTCATTTACTGGAAGATTAAGTATGTCGGTAGGTACCCAATTTAGTATTTTTTTCACCAAGACCTATATAAGAATTCTTACATTTTGATAGTCTGAAAGGACTACTGTACTGGTACTGTACATTGGAATATCACAGTATTACAGTATATTATTATGCTGTGGTTAATGTCTAGGTCATATCAATTTGCCCCTTTTTATATCCATCTTTTTTATGTATTTTTACTTTATCTTAATATTTTAGTCATAACTCGAAAACTTCAAAATGGTAAATCCTGATATTTTGGCAACTTTTGAATAAAGGAAGCTTGCCAAATAAAAATTGCACAAATTATCAAATAAATAGTTTTATTATAGTCATCAATTTTCCGTCTCTGATTCTATTGGGGAAATGTCTTTTATACGTTAGAGTTCAGATTAATTCTTTTTTCTGCAGAAAAGTCAGAATAATCCCAGTGAAGTCAGAGACAGATTTCAGCAGGTTGCAGAGGGGGTGCACTTAATTTGAATTTCATTAGAGTTTCTAGTAAATCCGAAGAGTTGAATGGAAGGATTAAGCTGGGAGCGAGATTCCTTGCATTCAGACAGGGACTGTTTTCCTTCCTGTGAATGCGAACGCGAGGAAATTCCAAGGCAATATAATGGCATTTCCCTTCTCTCGATGATCGGATTAACTGCGTGACCTTTGATACACAAATCAGATATGCTCATTTCTCCAACACCTGAGTTCCGGGTAGCAACTATCTGGCTAAGTTTCCAAGATACTGATATGTTGTTGACATCATTGCAATAATAAATGTAGAGTAAGATTACTTCCACAAAGTCTCTGGGTTTTTACGTATATACCTTAGGAGTGAGTCTCGCCGTTTCTAGAGTTCCTGCCTAGGGGAGGTAGCTGCACCCTGATTGGCTCAGCTCTTCTATCCCACTCCACGTGTTGTCTGTCTCTGTCTCGCTGCGGCATTATCCTTCCACTCAACTATTATAGTATTTTCTACGACTGGCAACGTGCTGCATGATTTTCACTCTGTGCTCAGCAGTAGATAAGTGAACTTACGCGCATGCGAGTCTGCGCCAGCTGGTAACGAGAAGCTCGCTGGCTGGGTTAGTCTTCAAGGCCAGAGACTTTGTGGAAGTAATCGCACTCTACTATTCAATATCCAAGAGGTAAAATAAATGATGTATCCTAAACATGGATTTTACTATTTTCTTGCTTCTGATAATGACCAACATTAATTTCTCCCAGCCTCCAGCAAAGTATTGTTTTTCACTATTATTGAAAAGACTATTTGTTTATACTAGGATCGTCCAGAAAGTAAAGAATGAGTTGGCTTAACTTAATAATAACGAAAGCTACCAACACAAAATTTATTACAAAGTAATCGCCATTGCTGTCATTTATTGTAACGTGGTACCAGTTTTTCAATGCCGATCTTATACTCTTCTACTGCCAAAGACCTGAGCCAAGATGTCACTGCCGCTTTGAGTTGGAACTCTTTTCCACCCAAAAAGTCCTTTAGTTTCGGAAACTAGGGAAAATCGCTGGGTACCAGGTCAGGGCTGTCAGGAGGATGTCCAAAAATTTCCCACTTAAAACGTTGAAGTTGTGCCTGTTTTTGAGTAGCCGAACGAATAAACACCTTTTCAGACAACTTTCTACGTCTCTTGTTTTGGATAACGCGTCGTATCGTTGAAGATTTGCACTGTAGGCCTTTGTGTTTATTCCCTGTCTTCTTGGCAGAAACTCCAGAAACTGAGTAATGAAAGGGCATGGTATATAATATATTTATAATGCAGATTATAGGTATTAGTTATAGGATAGTGAAGGAAACAGACACCATAAACAACCATATACGACTGCATCGTGCTAGTCTAATGCATTGTGGTAGTCGGAACCATGAAAGCACACATACCTACTCCATGATCTCTTAAAGTTCAGTACGGATGGACATTATTCCCCAAAGCTTCCATCAGCTCCTTGTGGTATATTCTGGGCATTTCTTTCTCGGATAGTGACTAGCTTGACGTAAGAATGCTGTTCACACCTTGTCGTTTCCAATCTGTACGTCGGTTGGCTCACAACTAAATTACCACCGCCTCTATTCGTATAACCATAAATCACAATGAACCAAATGATGTATACTTATACTAGTGATTCCTCTCTCTCCCGTGACATTCAAAATGTCATGGTACCATCGCCTTACTTTGAGGAAAGAAATAGTTGCCTTAACTTATGCTCCATCCCTCGTAGAAGTCAATGTACTACAGTACATTTAACGTTCGTTCGCTTTATTTCTGCGAAAGACATCATAATATGTTCCAGGACTACAAAGTTATTGGATCAGTTTTAATATGCAGCTTATGCTATAAATGTACATTCTGATTTACATTATCGCGTTCTGGATATCAGGTATAAAGGCTAAAATAGAGATTTTGAGGCGGAGTTAATGAAAAAAGAACATCATACATAACCCCACGCTAAGAACTATTTCTGACGTATTCACCCACCACCCAGTGAGCACGTACATAATTTCCAAGAATTCTGTGTCAGTGTGGGTTTTTGCTTGTTCGTGTGGCGAAGTAGTACAGACGTTATTGGAATTAGCTTTACATTATCTGGAATCTCCACTTCATTCCTAGAGCTGTCTTTCATTTTCTAGTAGACCCTATTACAATAAAAATCTTCCTAGAGACTTCTTATATTTAATTCGTTTGTTATTCTTAAATAGAATTGTCTGACAGCTCTTTAAAGAATTGTCTGCAATTTTAATAATTCATAAATTCAATCCAGTTTGCTATCGTGATGTGATATTCTGGATGAATGCAATTACATATATAATAAATATAAGAATTTTGGATCAATAGTTACGTGGAATATTACTAATTTTGGGTTAAATAAATATTATTATTATTATTATTATTATTATTATTATTATTATTATTATTATTATTATTATTATTATTATTATTATTATTATTTTGTGCTAAGTGAATCAGCTATATGAACACATGAGTTTTCAAACAACAACTGAAAGTAGCATATAATTTTTAGATAAAACCGTTGCTAATATTAACTTTTAACATCAGTTTTTTCACTTTCTCTATTTTCAGATTATTTAAATATTCAAAACGTCAAACCTTTACCATTTTGATGTTACATACCTGTTTGATTTGTTAGTGCATGTCTGTAAGATATAGTTATCAAAAGTGAATATCCACTTTCAAAAGAAAATAAAAAGTTTTACAGTCATTTTGTACACTCTATAACATCGAAATTTCAAATTAGGAAATTTGTTTTGTTATACTAGGCTCCATCCCATAACGAGCCTCAAGGTCGCTGGCTGTCTTCAACCCCTTGGCCCCCAAGTCTAAATATTTAACAATACGTTGCCATTCTGTATTAGAGCACCAGGAAAAATTCAAAATGCATTTCGACTTTTTTACTTTCCATAAAAAGGAAGCTTTTTATGCTCGAAAATATGAATGCGCTAGTCTTAGATCTAAAAGCAATCACCACTATTCCAATGAGGACTCTTCTTTAGCCTTTCTAAAGCAATTATTTATTAAATAAAACTTAAAATGGAATTCTGCTTCTTACAGTGATTATCTTATATCTCTGGAATATATGAGCGAAGTTCGTTGTAAAAATCAACGCTCTCAGCTGTGAAGCAATGCTTTATCTTATCGACATATTTTATAACTAAGTTCGCGCTTGGAGAAACGTGATGTGACTCCAAATGTAGAATTTAAATTGGCTTTTTTTACCCTCCTTATCGTTTCTTTTTAACCACCACCGTCTCCTATTGCCAAGTCTATAAGAAGCTGTGTGAGGTCAAGGACTCTTCTGTCGAAAAGGCGATAAGAATGACATAAGTAAAGGTGAAGGGCTTAAAATAAAGTTATTAATTGCCTAAAGTGTTATCGCAGACAATTGTAAATGTTTCGTTTCCTTCCGATAATTAGTTAACCTTTGGATGACTTCGAAACCACATGCGGGAAATCACCGTAGTCCATGTTCAAGAATGTCTCAATGTTGATAACGGTATCAATACGAAAATAGACCTGAAGATCATTTAAAATACGTCATTAGCCGGGAACGTCAGACAGATTATACAGAGTGTAACAAAGAAGTAGGCCACATCTTTGGAAACATACCATGCATATAGAGGGTGAAATTATGTTATATGAACATGCTTTATTTCCTTGTTAAAGCCCTTTCTTTACACCTCGTAGTAGAATACTCGAAAATAGAACTATGAAAAACATAAAATCGTATGAAATGGTACTCAAAAACCAAACGGTGAGTAACGGAATATCAAATGATATGTTTAAAATGTCCTCCGTTAACACGGATACATCCGTCATCCCGCCGTCGCATGGACTGCCTGGTAGGCTGATGTATCCCTGGAACATATCGAATTTTCTGGCAGCCTTGCACTATACGAGCACGGAAACTCTCTACATCTTGCACCGGTGTTGCATACACAAGAGTGTTTAAAGGCCTCCACAAGGATTCAGATCAGGCGAGCGTGGAGGCCAAGGAATTGATCCACCTCTTCCTATCCATTTATCACGGAACCGCCATCCTGCATGAAGTCGTATTCGTAATGGCACATGTTCCAGCAGGATAGGTAGGCTACCTTGGTCCATTCAGACGATGCATACGGTCCCACCGAACAGTCTCAACCAAACCAAACTCCGTGAGCTATATTTCATAAAAGAATAGAGCCTACACTCATACTACTGCTTAGTAACTAAAGTGTACCGTTGAGCTCGATCAATAAAATAATTACGAAATACCTTTATTCTAAACTTCTTTTATTGCACAAATGCCTTTCGGTTACATGAAACCATCATCAGGGTATCTTGTTTATATAGTTAAATTTAAGAAGAATAAAGCTATTGGCGTCATTTTAACTAAAATTACTAAAAATTAAAATGTCAGTAAAATTCATTTATTTACTTCATTCCCCAATCTCTGAATTGGGGCCTACGGACAGCATGTCGCCTCACTCTCGTCAGTAACGAAATTTAAGTTTTTAACTTACTGTAATTGGATTCAAACCGAATAGTTTTAAAATAGGTTTAGTTTGGCAGTAAAATGTTATTTCATTAATATTTTTCATCAGAAGTACTTGCTAATTTATTTTGACTGGTTTCACTGATTTTACCCTGCGCATATTCAACCTGATATTTCCTATTTCCTTAAGCGATTTTGTATTACATCGCTAATATATTAAGAGTAATTATTGTTTTTTTTCTTCTTTAAGTCTTACATTGCCCTTGGCCCAAGTGTTTTCAGTTTAAGATATCTACCCACATTTAATTAAAAACAGTAAGAAGTGTAATAATAGATATTATAAGTATATTTTATGTTTTTATTTACATTTTCTCCTGCTGGCTTGCTTGACTTGAGCGGATAGTTCTTTACCAAGTAGTTCCTCGGTTGTCCTTTCTAGTTTGTATTGCTTTATTAGGGCAAAAATAGTTATATGAGTACATTAGATGAGATTTTATTTTGGTTATGTGTCCTTCGACTTTCTCTTCATTGCACAACCATTTTATATGAAGATAATTTCAATTTTCGCTGTTCTCAGACCCCACGCAATATATCTTTCCGAAAATAAGTTTTTATTTTTATTTTTATTTTTTTTTATTCAGTGCTTCAAAACATGCATTATTGCTGAAAACTCGACACGGAATTTAAGGTTCTATCTATAGTACCTATGGCATGGGTAAAGAACGTAAAAATAGAAAACTTCCTTCATTGAGTATGCACGCATAGGCTTAATATATCAAACGGTTCGAGACGCTTCTACAAACCGTCGTGTTTTAACCTTGTAGAAATTGATTTTAGCTACAAATGGTTTGGGTTGTTCGGCCATAATAGTTGTATGACCCTAGGAAACCTGGAATGAGCGCAGACGCAAAGGTGAAGTGCTTGGAACATTACTCATATTTGAATATCTAACTAGCTTTCCTTCTGCGTGCAACCAAGCAAAATAGGGCTGAGGACTTGTGGAAGATGACTATGCAAATCTCTCATATCCCTTCAGGATATTACTACAACTAGGACAAGATGAAGTGGTTTTCACAGATCTAATATGTAGCAAAGTTGCATTATGTGTATTTAGAAATGAATTTCAGATAAATCACATTGTTCACAATTTAACAAAAAAAATATTGTACTGAAAGTTCCCCACAGGTGATCAAGTTGTACCATAGAGCCGCTTTTGAAAATGTTGGAATATGTTCTAAAGTCGTACATGTTTAAATCTCGCGGTAACAAAAAGCGTACATAAAGAGTTTGATTTTTTTTTCAACGACGGACAGCTTATTGCGCGAAGCAATTAAATTCCATAGGAGATATGTCTAAAGAACTTTAAAACCATATGAAAAATGCGTCATTCTGCTTTTGCTTTTGTAAATTCGATAGACTATATCGGTAACATTAGAAAATATATTTTCCATTTCCTACTCTACCTCCCTTCTCTGTTACCTATAAACCAATGCCCATGGGTGAGGGACATATCTATGGATTAATACGTTTACAAGACTTGGAATTGGTTCGTGGCCTGTGATTAACTTCACGCACCGCCTTCTCTGAAGACAATACAGAAATGCACCTTAACGGGCAGGGAACGTTCGGGAAGGTATTGAATAAATTCCAAACCTGTATTCCCGTTTTCGTGTGTGGGAAAATCTAAAAAAAAATCTAACACATAGATAGGTTTGTCGTGGGATTTGAACCTCCCAAACGTGAGTCAATTATCATAGAATGATGTACATTTTTTCATTGCTCTTTTCTAATAAATCAGTTAATGTATATTGAATTAGACATTTTTTCACTTTACTTTCTTATAAAACCCCTCTCCACGATTTACCGCTATACAGACGAATGATATACAGCCCGAAGCTACGGTGCAGCTGTTGGGGCGTGATTGAATAATCAAAAGCTGAAAGTCTCAGTAATTGTGACATTCTGTGCCACGTGTTGAATGGCATCCTGTATACTAAGGGATAACAGTAATAGTATTAACAGTATTAATGTTATTACTTTATCTTTGCCATAGGTGCAGTAAGTATTGTTTTAGACCCAGAAAACCTATGTTAAGTTTTCAGCATCAGTAGGCCTACACGTTTTCAGGTATCCTGAATCCTAAAATGCAATACTCAGAAACATGTCTGTGTAATATGTGAACAGCATAGCCCGAGAACGAAAATTCGTATAAAAAGATTTTATATTTTGGTTAGATACATGTTAGATACATGTATTTTAAGGAAGTGACTCGAAGAGTGTCTCTTACGTTTGCAATCACTTTAAAATTCCAATTTTCTACATGATGTTTAAATTTTGTACGCAAGTTGTAGTTAGAGCTAAAAATTTTATTTGAAATTTTTTTCGTGAAAATTCTCTGTTAGAATTGTTACAAGTCAGCCATCGTTTGCACAGACGTTTTAAGTGTTGCCTAATGACTGATGAACTTTAGATTGAAGCTAAGACAATTGAATACGCATTCCCTTCAGAAGGCTTTCTTATTATATGTCAAAATGAGAAGTGATAAAGTTAATGTGACCGAACCACATCAGATTCTTTTTAAAGAATTCAAATTTTATTATTAACGTTAGGCTATTCCTTATCGGCTCCTTTCCTTGCTTTCGAATCCGTTTCCGGCTCATACTGGCCTACTCAAGCATTGCTATTATGAAAATAAAATATTTCATACATTATTTAGAGTTATTCAACTGACGAACAAACATACTATTGACGTATGAGAGAAATCAATTTTACTTCGATCACAACATATTCGAAAGATATTTATTTTGAAGTATAAGACAGTAAACACCTTAATGAAGACGCACATATACGCGTATTGTGTTTACGAATTCTCGCCATTTCGGTATTGATTCACTTAGTGCTATTTCCAATTCAATCACCTTACGAACAAACATTCTATTGACGTCGCTGAAGGAAATTCATTTTGTGTTATTGAAAACATTTTCGCAATACATTTGTTTTTCGGACGTTTAATTTTACTTTAAGCCACTTCCGATATCTTAATATGTTTTCAATAGATTCTCATTTATTCTTGCTTAACAAATGTTACCTTTCAGCGGAAATAATTTTTGCTTAGTCACTGGCTGATTACAGCGTTGAGAAACTGCTTATTATTATGTACGTAAATGCGGTTTCATAAATTGTTAATTTTTTAACTTTCCTAAGTACATATTTGAAGTATTTTTTTTATTTAATTTAACTCATTGACCTTCTACTGGCCTTTCTATTTATTCCTGCTCAGGGACTTCTTTAGTATAGTTATAAGAAAATGACTTAGTTAATTATTTTAAATTACCTTTTATATCAGAAGAATGGCATTAAAGCAAAAAATTAAATAGATCTGCATTCCCAGCAAATTAGATGCTCGTTTACCATTATTTATAACGTGCAGTATACTTCGAGCTGATGAAACGCATGACTGTGGATCTATCTTCCATGTTAAACCGTAGTTTATCATAGGCAGGGTTAAGACCTTTAGGTGCGCACTTTTTTTCGTAGATCAAATTAGAGCTCCTGTGAAAGAAACAACAATGTGAAACGTTGTCTCTAGATGAGAATGCAGGCAACTTTTCCCTATTCCAGTTACACCACAAAGAAGCTTGTCGTCGTTTGAAACCGACATCTGTTCAGAATGACTTCCAGCTGTAGTATTGTCCACAGTAAATACTTCAATTCAGAAATCGCAAAGAAAAAATAGTCGCACCATTAGGAGACCGCAAAACGGCTACCCCAAAACCTATCACAATCAGGATAGATTTTCGGATTAGTCAACAATGCTATTGTATTCTCTTTTTTTATAGAAAAACTATGGTATGGGAAGAAGTAATCTTAATGTGGAATGCACTATACTGTGTCCGTACTTAAATCAAGAAACTATGTGTAACTTATGCTGCTTTTCCTGGAATTCACATACGATGGCAACTGGAATATCAAAAGTATAGAAATATTGAAATACATCCATAAATGTAATAATCAATTTCATATTGCAGTTATGATACCCATGTGCATCTTTCTCCATTTACTTATCTCTAAAGGTGTATCTTTAAATGGCCAGTTGGTTGCGATGAATTTCTACGAACTTCTTTTTTTTCCACCAACTCTTTCTACAATTTCCATTTGATATCGAACAATTTATAAAGAAAGTAATTGCACAATTATTCCAAAATTCCCCTTACTCTTTAAATGAGCATTGAGGCACCGCAATACATCTTATGCACACAGTGCATATTTAAAAAGAAACCAGATAGGCCTAATATAGATTCCAGGAATAGTTTACTGTGTTTAAACTTAACTATAATCACATGAAATATACATTGGACACGGAAACAGCTTGCTTACATGGCATGATCAAACACCCACGGACAATAGCTTGATCGCGTGATCCAAATAACTCAAGTAATTGTAATTGTAATTTCTTTAGATGGTGCAACTCCGGCAGAATTAACAGCATCCATTATTTCATTACAAGCATGGCCACTGTAATTAGCCAATTACTGCAAAATTTTGAACCACAGTATTTGCTGATAATGTATGACTTAAGATTTTCCTGGTATAGAGGCTTCTCAGGTTGACAGCCATGTTTGAAGGTCTATTGACTCCGTCGTTCCAGAGACTCACGCTGCCTCCATCTTCAGGGGTATTACTTGGTGGTACTACACAGCTTCTTGTCCGATTACCTAAATAGTGAAAATATTTGAATGTAGGCCTAATATCCCGGGCTAAAATTAAAAAATAACACATTCCCTTCGTTATAGATAATAACAAATTTTACCTCTATATCTGAAATGTTAGTGTTCTTGTCCAAATTCTTCTTTCTTCCGACTACAAGGCGTATTTTTATTTATGGTGCAGGAAAATGGTTGCCAGAGCTATAATTTATGACAGAAACATATTTTATGGCGTTTTACATAATACCGTAATAATCTTCTACAAACAATGATATCTGGAATGATTTAATCTGCTACTGACGAAGGCTACATATGCATCACTGCAAAAATTGCATAAAAATATAAAGTTCAATAGAACAATAGCCTACTTTATGCTAAACTCGGAATATATTTTGCACGTATTTTGACTGTCATTAATTTTATGGAAACAAACCACTTCATTGGAATTATCCTAAATTGCTTTCAACTTAGTGTCCACTAATGATTTCACTTGATGATTGCTCATATTATTACATAAATTCAGCTCTGGAATTAATAATAACAATTTTTTCCACATTTTCACATCTTTCAACTGCAGGACATATTTTTATTTGCGGTGCAGGCACTTATGGTGCAGGAAAACTAGCTGATTTTTACATAATGATTCAACTAATTTGTATAATTTTAAAAGAATGGCTCAACAATTTTGTTTCAAATCGTTTTAAATTCTTATGGCCTAGCTATAACAATAAGTTCCAAAATTATAAGTATGCTTCGAGAGTATTTTATTATGGTCAAATTTATGGAGTAGCTGTTCCCAATTTTGATAATTTTTCTCTAGGTGTATGTTTGCGAACTTTTATGACCTTTTCATTCATATAAATCCTATTTCCGGGAATGCTATTTCATGGTCAAGATTACGAGTAGTTTATTTTTAGGTCTTGACACTGTTAGTGAAAATTATAGAGGTACCCCAATAAATTACTATAGTTCAAATTTAGATTTAATACTCTAACTAAACTAATATTTATATAAATAACAATTCCAGTTTATCCTCGAAAACCTGATTTTGTAATACGTTCTCCTAGCAGGTAATGGTTATTTAACGTGTGCAACAGATCTTTTAGCAAATATATGAGGGAGGTATGTGTATGGGGGTTTTAGGCTAGTTTAAGAGCCTAAAACATGGAAGCTAACACTCTTTTTTAAAAAGTTGCATTTTTGGTCTAGTTCAAGTCTAAACTCTCTACCAGGTTTACACAGACTTGATAACGAAATGTGCTGTACACAAAATTAAATTAACATGGAAAAAATCCACATACTGAAATAAGTTGAGACGAAAAATTTCATCGACGAAAACCATAATATCCATTTAAAAACTAATAACGACTATCGGTCCAAGAAATTTATTTATATTTTATTATCATTATTATTTTGATATTCATTATCAGGGGGCGGATTTCTATGACATGTCATATTTTTCCCCCTTTGCATTATTTCAGGTTTCCGACTAATTTAAACCCCATTCCAAGCATCCTGGTGAAAATGGAACAGTTTTTATTGTGCATATAACTGCATATTTAGGAAATTTTAAACTATTGTAGCATATTTAGTATGAACATGCATATTTAGGTCATATTTTTTTGCATATTTCTGTGCATATTACAGAAATTTTGAAGTTTCATATCATATTTTGTAAATTTTGCCATTATAATTATACATTTTGAGAATTTCTAATATGAAAATGCATTTATTCAAACCATAATTAGCTGAGATGAAATGTGATAAACTGGAAAAATTTTCAGTATAGACAGATATTTTGAATAATTAAGACCCTATTTTAATAAAATGTATTGTAATGAAACTTTAAAAAAATATACACAATGTGTAAGTGGTAAAGTCATATTTTAAATTTTAGTGGTCATATTTTAATGTCTTTTAGGTTATAAATGCATGCATATATCCTATTTTTTAGGTTATAGAAATCCGCCCCTATTCATTATCATAAAATTCATTATAGAAAAATACTGTTGAAAGTGGAAGTGTTGCAACAAAATTAAAATAGCAGTGTAGAAATACCCATCAATAAATTCTATAATGGTACAATAACACAAACAAAAGCGCATATCATTCTATATAGGACATAAGTTTTATTTCATCAATCAACAGTCGAAAATATACACTAAATTAATAATATTTACAGCTACTGCTGACGTATTTAAATTCTTTCAGTTGTACACATCCTGTTCCCTTAGGAAAAAACCCATAGGCTTTCTGCACTTCAAATATTAATTTCAGAATGGTTTAAGGCTTCAGTGGTACTGTTTTTAGAGTTGCAAACAACTTGAAAAAACTTACAGAGAATCTGACTTGCATTAAATAAACTGACATTTTAGACAATAATCTGTGGTTCATGAATGCTTATATATTGACATTTTAGACTTTCGCTTTCTTCTATCATTTAAAACTTCCTATGAGCAGCATTTAAATCAAACTGACAGTTGAAATGATTGTAAATCTGTGTCTGAATTGCTTCACCCTGAGGTTTTTATGTTTAAATAATTGCAATCATTTTTATCTATGCTTGAGTGAAAGTTTATGTACACTGATGTCCGCAATTAAAATGAGTCTTTAGCTTTAGGGGGAAACAAAAATAATTCGTCTTAACGGACCCTTTTCTTCGTTCTAAGAGATTTTCAAGAATCCGCAGACCACAGTTTGGGAACTTCTGCCCTAAACTGTGTAAATTTAATTAAACATAAAATTAATCAACTTAAAAATAAAAATTATACTGCTTAAATCATTATATGCAAATCAGTGTTCCACTAGACACAGAGTGAAACCATCTACCCTGGCCTAATTTATTAATCCGTCAGAAACTGTTACAATATACACTGCAGGTATTATGTTGTCTGAATAATGAAGTACTAAGCAGTATACAAGTCTTATAGATTGCAATCGACCTAGACTTAGAAATACGATATCCCTTTCAGCTATTCAGGTATGGACCAGGTTTCACAATAGGCCAATGTCAGATAATTCAATACAAGATGAATAGCCCCGGGGTGAATATGTGGGACGTTATAATGTAGTAACACTTTCCTTCACCCGGTTTATTGCAGAGGCACCTTGGTAATATGGATCAGTAGTAGAGATGCACAAGGTAGCACTGATGATGTTATTCGTCTGCTATTTTGAAATTTAATAGCCGCAATTCAGCTAGAAGAGTAAATTGTAAAAGACCGCTTCAAGGCTAAATTGATCCAGACCAAGGTATGAATATCATTTCATAATTTCTTGTAAGAGGATGGACAAGTATTTATTGATCATGATAATGTATTTTGTTACAGTTTAGAAAATCATAAAATTTATTCATAAAGCAGGTTTGCACTTTTCAGTTTCAGGTCTTGATAATGTATTTGCTACAGTTCAGAAAATCGTAAAATTTATTCATAAAGCAGGTTTGCACTTTTCAGTTACAATTTTGTTGGAGTGGTTGACAGTATACTCAATAGAGAAATATTTGTCCTTAGTGGGAATCGAATCCGAGTTTTCATCTACTCGTGTATGCTGATAGCCTACAGTATTTTCCAAAATATGAAAGCCTTGTGACACACCACCGGTGTTTTTACGGCGTATCCCCTTCTAATGAGGGTCGCTCATTGTTCGCTAATTCCAGAGTCAGTGTATTTACAGAGTACACTATTTTCAAATGTGGCGCTGATGATCATTTTTACTCCTGGGTTGAAAAAAACGGCATATTATGCATTAACACTGCAATACACAAAACGATACACAACACGGTACTGAACATTCTGCAGAAAAGACAGAAAATTTAAAGTTTGCTTATAGGTCTTTAATGAGGGTCGACTATTGTTCAGTAATCTCTAGAGTTAAGTAGAAACGGGGGAATGTTACCTGGGTAGCTCCACAGCCCGGCAATCTGGGTCACGGCGGTGAAGCCTAGCCTTGCGCTATGCCGCCATCTTGCCTCACCTGAAGACACTCATTGAACTACACGTAATTCAATGGGAAACTATCACGAGAATTTAGATTAAAGTCTATTTTCACAATTTTCTATTGGCAATTTTGTATCCACAAGCGAACACACCGAAACCACATTGAAAAAGCACGTCCTCTTGCTATTTTTCTCAAGTATTGGTTCCTATTACTTGCTAAAAATTAGGTTTTTTATGTGAAACTTCTTTAGCCGCGGTAGGATTAAATCGAGAGCTTGCGTTACGGACAAACTCGTCACGAAATTAGTTTGGTGTGACGGAACGGACTGCACAGAAAACAATCAACTCAATAATTACTCTTATCCAAAATTTAAAAAATCGAAAAATCAAAAAAGTCAAATTGAAAAATCCAAAATTTTAAGTCTAAAAATCCGACATTAAAAATAAAAATAAATTAAAAATATAAAATTAAAAAATTAAAAATTCCAAAATTAAAAAATTCAAAGACCCAACATTTAGAAAATTCAAATTTTAAAAAATAATCCAAAGTAAAAAAAATCCAAATATCCAAAATTTAACAAATAAAAAATCTAAAAAAAAAAAATAAAAAATCCAAAATTTAACAAATAAAAAATCCAGAGATCCAAAATAAAAAATCCAAATTTGAAAATTTACTATCCAAAAGTTTAACCTTACTGTACCAAGAGGTATATTAAGGTTATAGTTATTTACAAACATAAATTAAAGCATAACATATGAATATTAATATTATAGTGCATAAGATGGCTTATATGTTAATAGTTACTTACAAATATTATAACACATTCTTAAATTCTTAAGGAAGTATGAATAATACAAGAAATAGCTATCAATGTATGCTTACAGTTATTTATAAAAATATAAAACATTCCTAGTAACTAAAGCATAATATTATTTACAATGCAAAAAATACGCTTAAATTGAGGTTAAGTTTATTTGCAATTTCTAAATGCTAAAGTAACATATGACTATTTACAGTATATGAAATAGTTAACAATATTAGGATATGGTTATTTACAACTACATAATATATTCATAGAAACTAAAGCATGCATAATGCATGAAATGGCTAACAATAATAATGAAAGGCCTACTTACGAATGTATTGAAACGTGTTCCTTTCCTTGTTTCTTTCTGTCGTAGTATGAAAAATTACACCCGAATACCACACAGGTATTCACCATTTTAGACAAAGTATTTATACTCCTCAGTCCAATTACATTATTAGCTTAAATGCTAAAATTCACATCGCTGTAACGCTCTTGTGGCTTGTACTCAATCAGCTGCTACAGTGTAGTAAAATGGCAGTCCGCGCATGAACGTGGCTTCACTGCCACCAATAGTACAGCATACACCATTGCCGATCTATCTCTATATATCTGTGGGTAGCTCCAACAACTGAGGCTTTCATGTTTTGGAAAATACTGTACCTAGACTATCGGCTCACCGGGCCATAGGCGGTATAATTAAATATTCCCCTATTGGTGCGGGGAGCCAAGTTCAGAATACCAGACTGAAAACTGGGACTCGGTTACCGCCCATGGGAAACATTCCTCTATCGAATACAGATCAACGTAAGTTTCTTCACTCAATTGCCATTTACTTTACACCATAAACTCTTGGTATAACTTAAAGCCCTACAAATACAGTATTTTTGTTCTTCCTGGCACTGGAGAAACGCGTGTCAGGGGAAAGGCATTCAAAGGTGGGAGTTTAATTCAGAGAGACAACTCATCTTCCCCTCCGCCAGTCATGACAGCCGTAGCCGTATACCTTAGTCAGCACGATGCGACTCCCTGAAGATTGGAGTACGAATGAATCATCGCCCCTTCAAATGACTAGTTTCGATATAGACTATTCCATGCTTCTGCGCATATCTCTGAGAAGGGCCAGGTAGAAAAAATTTCACTGTGTATAGCGACTCCAGCCGCGGAAGCCTACGTATGAATGAAAGATGGCATGAAGATTATGGCATAGATTTTGGTATAGGTTATGGTATAGACATTGGAAAGCTTAGACACAATGTTCTTTTTTAAGTAGAGCATGAAGATAATTTATTTAAATTGTTCTGATTGGGCACAACAGTTTAACCCAATATGTAAGTTAAAAATACCCGGGCTTTGTTGTAAATTACGTCTTAGGAGAACATTCCAACGGATTATGTAGAAGAAGTTTTGTGACATGCTCACATCATCTCTTTTCACAATGTCTTCATTGTCTTGTTGATCAGATGTTCGTGACAAGTAATATAATTCAAGACTATGCAAGAAAAAATAGAACTCAAGTAATATTCCTCAATTGCAAGACAATTTAACCCCTGACCCATGGCATAGCAACACTGCCAATATCTCTCAATAGGATCTGCCAGGTCTGTCCGTAACAGCGCTAGCCGCTCTCAAAAGAGATTCCTTTTTCCAATGTCATTAGTGTTGCAGCAGCTAGTAAATCCTTGTCAAAGAAGAGAGCAGTAAGCCCCGAGAGACACTCCATCGGATCGAACTGAGTTATATCTGATAGAAAGTAACGTTATGTAAGACTACAGAAGCTGTCGTCCACCCTAAACTTCGACCCGCCCAGTCCAAAGAAACAAAATAAAAGTGTCCGTTGCTGGTATTAAAGATATAGTGTATTGAAACTAGAAAAACTTGTAATTCGTGTCGATAACATGTTATTGATTTCTTTATCTTGAAATTTGATGCTGACGGAAACTGCCACTTTCTGTTTATTACTTGAGACCCAGCTTATCCAATAAAGAAAGAAAAAAGAAAAAGACTAGCTTTATTTGAAGTAATTTCATAGCTGGTATCAGAATTCGGGGATGGACTCTTCAGTAGAGCCGAGAATATTTTATTTTTACAGTAATGTTCTTCATCTTACCCCTCAAAACTTATAGGCCTATATTACAAGATATATTTACATAGTAGTCTTAATCTATATATTACACATCACATGTTTATGACATAACCGAAAAATCCAAATTACAATCTTTATGGTGTAGTGTTTAAAAATCACACAATTAGTGCTCATACTATGTGCATCTTCAACGGGTTGAAGATGGCCTACTTAGGCTGAAATGCGATAAGTTGTCCATTTTAACACCAATGCAGAAGGACACTGCATAAATACACAAAATATATATTTTTTTACATTTTCGGGCCCAAAGTAGCGGGTTCGGGTTCGGGTTCGATTCCAGCCCAGGTTGATGGCATTTATGTGTGCATGAATGTGACAGGCCCGGGTCGTTTATGTAAAAGAACTCCTGTTGGGAAAAATTCCGGCACACCGGCGATGGCCATAGGCATAACTAGCAATACCCCCCCCCACGTCGTTAAATAACCAACCGAACCGGATTCTAGAAGTGTCGGTCTTGAGTCTAAGAATGAACAAGAATATTTTATACAGAACGTTAAAAAATAGTCTGTTGATAATGTTTCGGGAATAATAGAAGAGGTAAAACGAACACCTCTTTAATGTTATAAAAATCTGTAGATGTGCCGCAGGTTAATTGTAATTTCAGTCGTTTTACTAAATGCACAGGCTTTTTACAAATTAGGTTCGTTACCCTTCAGGCATATTAAAAGAACGGTAAGAATTCAGTCAGATTGCAGCAAATTTTACAGAAAAATGTTCATGGATAGAATTAATTTAAAGAGAATTGAATTAATGTTATCTAAATTTATTTACGCATTTACAATGAAACGACACTTGGAATTACATTGTTGTCCGTTGTAATATACTTGTATTATACATTATGTAGTACACTTCTTAACTACGATGAGGACCACCCACCCATCACTACAAATATTTTATTCGCTTCTATCATCCAGCTCTTATTTTCACATTTTATTTAAATTTGATGTATCTTTCATTCAATCATTGATATTATTTACAATTGTATTCTACACTAGATGGATCCCTTCTCTTCCTCGGAATAAATAGATTAGTTTAAGCATGATAAACTAGTACAGTGCTCACATATTGGAAAACAGACCAATCAGAAGAGATTACAAGAAGTTAGCTGCATCATACGTAAACTCTTTCCGCAACACAATTGCTTCTTATAAGTCAGTAACACATTTTTCGTGTTTTCTTAAGAGTACCTTACAAAGTTCTTGATTAAAATTGTGGAGTCATCTTACATGTGGATTAATTACTCAACTTGTTTGTCTCTACTCTACTTATTGTTTCACCATGGCAATACTCGGCTGCTGTCTCATATTTCAGCATCTGCAATAACCGGTTCGTAAAGATTTTTATCTATATGTAATAGGCTAGGTCGTAGGGAACAATATAAAAGTACACAGACAATATTAGTGCTGATTAATTGTGGAGTAAGTTATTTATCATAGCAGTTACAAACCCATTATGTTAATGCCATGCTTTCTAATGCAGTGCCCTCCATTTCTTTTTTTTATTTGTTTGTGATAGTCATATATCGTACAGCTATTTAGATCTGTAACCGCGAGGACCGTTTTGACAAAAATCAACATGTGCCAAAGCATAAATTGTTCAGGAGAAGGTGTCTTTAGCTTGTATAAACACATGGAAGACAGAAACCTTGCTTATTGAGGCTTCAAAACGAATTGGTTATGTTGACTTATCTTATGTTCTTTTTTCACCATCTTAAAAATCTCATTTCAAAGCACCTAAAACCGTTAAAAAACGAATTTGGCAAAAGATGGAGGTGTTGAGTTTTGTCAAAACGGTCCTGTGTGCCGGAAATTTGTCCCATACGAATTATTTTACATAGGTCTAGCTGTAATTCTTCAGACTGTCGTTTTTACGTTGGCGTACATCAGGATCGAATCCACCTTATCAATTCTTCTACTCAGGCCAATACCATTATTGTGGGTGCCACTTTTTAAATACTTCTTTCCAAGAACTACCTCTACCTGCTGCAACCCTAATCCTCTTCGACTTGTCAATCAGTGAATAGAAAGATAATTATACGTATTCACACTTGTCTGTAATCCAGTTCAATGTTGCCAAAAATGTACCACAGCAAGTTTACTTCACTTGAGAAGTGGTGAATGACAGCGGCAACGCTGGGTAAATCCACGCTACTACAAGAGCACCTGTCCTTTGTCGGTGTCGGTGTCGGTAAAGATTTTCGGATTAGGGAACAATGCTATTATAATTATACTTTTGTAGATAGACGATGGTTTGGGACGAGGTCTTCTTAAAATGGCACTAACTATACTTCTGGAAGCTAGATAATCTCGTTATTTGTGTGTGGTTTTTCTAGTGTCTTTGACTGTTCGCAGCTGTAAGGATTCGCTCAGTACGAAATGATATTTGCCTGCACTTTCGTCAGAAGTATGATATTGGGTCTTGAAACTTTATGGGCAGTATTAAAGTAATTATGAGAGAAATAGATTATATCCACGATTTGATAGTCAGAAATTACTCTACATTTATTTAAACGGACCAGAAAGCACTTTAAATAGAAGAAGGCCTACAGCATGTAGCTAGATCGCCTGTTCCAAGCGTAATTTGAATCAAACAGGATGCAAATGTGCAGAATAAAGAGGACAGTCGCTAACATTAAAATAAGTGTAAAATCTCTTTAGTTTCGTGTAGGTACAATCCCTTACTTCTGTTAAAATCATATTTCCTACTTGGTTTCAATTTAGTCTACCAGGTTGCTTTCTAAGGGTCTCACGCTACATATTTCAACAATTATGGTCCCTATTGAGGCATTGCCTTCTGAGTTATATTTCTCACTAATATTGTTTTAATAACCAAATTTTTGTTGAGTGTTGTCCATTTTTTCAGGCAGATAGCTAGCCTAAACAACCAAATCTAGGGTGATAGCAACCCTATTTAAGGCCCGATCAGCAAGCTGCAAATCCCAGTAACCGATCGATCCAATAACTAGATCAAACCTATTCGGAGTTAAAAACTGAAGAAAACAGAGTTGCGATAAGGGCTCAATAGACAGAGATAAGGTTTATGCCTCAAGCTCACTTTAAATTACGATAGAAATTAAAGTTCATTCTTGTGTCCGACTTTAGCGCTGTGTAACAAATAGTTGAATAAAAACACTTTCTTCATCATACTTTCTGCATCATCAGCAGAGTTGACACTCTGCTGATGATGCAGGAACACCACCTGCGAAACGGCCGTCCAGAAGTTTACTAAGGTAAATAAAGTGCGTTGAAGAAAGTGTTTTTATTCAACTATTAGAAATTAAAGATTATGAATATAAGAAGGAAGAAAGGAATCGTTCACATATTAAGAAAATACTATGAACTTTTATTTATTTTATTTTTATTTTATTTTATTTATTTATTACAAGAGATATTTCAAGAGGTATTACATTTAGTAATACACCCGAATGAGCAAGACTGCCCGTGCTCGGGTGCCGTTTCAAAAATATCAAAGTGAAGTAAGAGGATAGACAAAGAAATAGAGTGTATAATGTGCTTAACTAAAAAAGAAAGTAAAACAAAAACATTAAACATAAAAACATAAATACATAAAAGGAGTGAAACAAAAATTACTTAAAAGCTAAAAAATTACAAAAAATTCTTTACATATCTATTAAATTTAACAGTGGAGTATGCTGAGAGATCAGGATTTTTTCTGATAATTGAGTTATAGAAGCGCGGTCCAAAATTAATGCTATGCTTTAATCCTGCCGATGTGAGACATTTGGGTTCTAATAGGAGTAAATTAGTATTTCGTCTAGTTTTGTAGATATGATCACTGGAAGAGTATTTTATACGATGTTTGTGAAAATATTTTAATATAGAAAATTTGTAAATTTGGTCCAAACTTAAAACATTAAATTCCGAAAATATTAGGCTAGTTGGGTAATCAATGTGTTTTCTTAGACAGATTTTTATTATTCTTTTTTGTAAAAGGCAGAGGGGCTTAAGGGTAGTTTTCGCTAATCCTCCCCAGACGAGAATGCCATATTGAATAATGGACTGGAAAAGTGCTAGATAAACGGAACGTAAAACAGTAATGGGCATACAGTGGCGTAAAATGACAAATTTATGAATTGTTCGGCGTAGTCTATTACAGATGTAGTTAACATGGTGAGACCATTTAAGGTGTTTATCAATAAAAATACCCAAATATTTCACAACGGCTGTTTCTTTCAGTGGTAAGCATTTACAATTCAATTTTCTGTTTTTTCACTTGGTTTTCTGCTTCGCTTTCTTTTGCATTTTTGTTTTTAATATCTTTTGATGTGAGCACTGTAGTAGAAGTTATGAAAAATGAATGCTTTTATTGAACCTGGATAAGTTTGTAAACACGAAATTTATATTCATGTTATACGGTAAACGGACGTAAAACAAGTTATTTTATAAATCTTTCCCCTTTTCTCCTCTCTCGTATGATTTTGTGGAACATTGCATGTTTAGACGCAGTTAATTTCTCCTTTTTTTTTTTTCACGTGACATAACCAATCGTCGACGTATCCACAATCTAGAAAACTTACACATATTATTCATATAATATTCCCTGGAATAGTAACGTAGAATATGTCCGAATATTGCTTTATGAGAAATTAAATATATATTTTAACTCTTGATTCAAATTCAAGCTGCTTAAAGGGGGACATACAGCTTTCGATGAAATTCATTGGTGAGAAATATGTGAATTTCATTTTTTTTTCTCAGCAATGAATAGCTCTACAGTCTTGCAATCTGACATACTCTTTATTGACTATTTCTAAAATTGCATTCTATTCTCAAAATTAATCAAACTGTTACAGTTACGGGTAATTATCGTTTCAAAATGGCTGCCACGTTTCATGTATTGAACAACCATTTCCCTGATAACTTCCACAAATATAGATATTTCTGAGTGATCATTTTTCTGTGTGTTTGTTAATATCATGTGAACAACTTAATCTAGGATCTTTGAAATATCTTCAGTATAAGTGTTTTTTAAAAATAAATATAATTTAACAAAAAAAAAAAAGTTATTTAAAAAATACTTATACTGAAGATATTTCAAAGATCTTTCAAAAATCCTAGATTAAGATGTTCACACGATATTAACAAACACACAGAAAAATAATCACTCAGAAATATCTATATTTGTGGAAGTTATCAGAAAAAGGCTGTTCAGTGCATGAAACGTGGCAGCCATTTTGAAACAATAATTACCCGTAACTGTAACAGTTTGATTAATTTTGAAAATAGTATGCAATTGTAGAAATAGTCAATAAAGAGTATGTCAGATTGCAAGGCTGTAGAGCAATTAATTGGTGAGAAAGAAAAATAATGAAATTCACATATTTCTCACCAATGAATTTCATCGAAAGCTGTATGTCCCCCCTTAAGTATGCCTACCGGTACTAATTGAATGTTTATTGTAGCCTAACTAGAAACGGGAGTGTTCTGAGAAAGCCTGTCACGATTCAATTTTGTGCACTAGCTATTCCACAGTTCGATCAACGTGGCGGAAATTTCGCAAACTAGAAGCTGTTTCAAAGTTTATTATTTTTTGGGTTAGAACACAGTCGGTGATGTAGTAATTCTTAATGCAGGTTAAAATTCCACGTGTAGAAATCAGATAGTACACGTGGATCAATGCTGGTGCCTTGTTAACAGCTGCAATCTATTCAATGAGCAGACAGAATTCTGCCATGACGTCATTGCGGTGTGGTGAAAGATTTTGTAAGTGTCAAGGTAAATGCGCCTTCCCTCAAGGTAGAGTCGTTCATTCCGCATAATTAGCTTTATTGTGACTTTTATTTATTTTAAAATTATGCCTACTCTTATACTCTGCACTGCTGACACTTTAGTAAAGTCCTTCCAAGCTGTCCATGGTAAGCAGACAATAGCACGTGATACCTCTACTACATTGATACCTCTACTATTATGCTAATAAAAGTTACCATTGAAGGCGATAAGATCTTTATTTTCTCTCGTCAATAGTTGGTTGGTATATGGTTATTTAACGACGGGGATGTACTGCAACTTATGTCTTTGACTGTCGCCGGTGGGCCGGAATTTTGTCCCTCAGGAGTTCTTTTACATGCCAGTAAATCTACTGACATGGGCCTGTCACATTTGTGCACGCGTAAATGCCATTGACCTGGGTCGGGATCGAACCCGCAACCTTGGGTTTCGTCAGTAGTATTATCATCATCATTTCAGGAGAACCCTCTAACGAGTCTGATTTTTATATGAAAAATTACAAATTCGGGAACGTACAGGTCTATTTGTTTGCCCATCTCAGTTGCCAAGTACGGAGCTAACCTTAAGGCTTATGCGTGCAAAATGATCATACATTACACATATTGTTCTCATACTGGGAAAATGTATTGTGTGATAAACATGCTATTTCAATGCACAATTCATAGAGTCCGTTTGAGATTAATGGAGTAAATTTTTCAATGCCAAATGATGAAATGGAGAAGTTCTTAACAAAAGTTTTCGTGATTTAAATTAATACTGATGCCTTTACTAAAACAACTTCACTCTTTTCATAAGTAATTCTACAAAATAAGATGTCTTGATGATGGTCGAATGCATCCGAAAGGCCTGGGCAAAATAAATTTAAAGAAAAGGTTCAGATTAAGGTATTATATAATTATTTTATAATTTTAATATAATTTTTTTATTCTAACTCTGAAAATCTTACTTTCAGTTAATTTTAAGAACTTTTGTCTTGAGGAATGAACCTTTACAGAGTATAAAACAGCATGTTTGATAAGCGTGTTGTTCTTAGTACAGTCTGTAGAGGAAAAATTGTTCCTGGGTAGGAAATCCGGGTTTTCAGCTGGTATGTTGATGCAAAGACCACTCGGCTACCAGAAGATACATTCAGTACCATTCCAAATCTTCCTGTAGAGCCCTTTCGACATCGCTATAAGTCTCACATAACTACACTGTAGCGAGGACGCATCCTACTCTGATGCATAGTTTTAAGTTAAGCGAATTTTTTAAAGGAGTTATTATTATTGAGAGTTTTCAGTCTTATCGCATTGAAGGCAATTTATTTTATATAAAGTTTATATATTTTATATTAAATCCAAAGGAAGATTAATGTGGTCAGGAATGGAATTCTGCATTCAACATGGTAGGTTCGTATTTAGGTTTAGTGATCGACAATGCTTTATTTGTTTGCATTCACCGTCTGCGTTTCGTATGTATATTATATCTTATGTACTGTGTACACTATATAATATATTCCATAGACATCAGTTCCATACACATGAACGACCCCAGGCATGCTGAATTATTATGGTCACAACCCAAAGTGTATACAGTTTATATATTTTAGGAATTTTAAAACGAAAAATGTGACACACGTATTACAAATCTAGGACTCTGGATGATTACTGAACATAATCATAGAAAATATTGTTTGTAATATATTCAGGGAATCTTTAAGGATGTAAGCAGAATTTATTTTATTTACTATTGGATTTAGGGTCCACATAATTAATTAGTATTATGACAATAATATTTTTAGATCATAATTTATGTTTTGTTGTATACATAGCTTATACCCATTGTTGTTGGGTTCTAAAATCTATGAAGCGGCACCCTTTGTCATTGACACCCTGCAAGTGTTGCAGAAGAAATGAATAATAATAATAATAATAATAATAATAATAATAATAATAATAATAATAATAAAATAATAGGATATGTTTATTGTTGTATCGTGTATTAACTGGCTTTGACATACTGTCATTGACTTGATGGTTAAGATAATTCAATATTAATACAGTACTAATCTAAGGGTAATTTAATTTTAGTTTGGTGGTGACACTGTGAAACATTGCATTTACCTGGCCGTGACATTTTATAGAAGGTTTCTCGCAATACGTTTTTTCATTGGTTGCTAAGGGCGTGTTGTATGTTATATTTACATTGTTGGCTAGACATTACAGTACTTTGTTTTAGCAGCAATACATTCAGGCATTGAAGAATTTTTCGAGGACCAAATTTCAAGAAAATGACTTCTCTTGGGCATCGTAAGTATGAAGAAGCTACTTTTAACGAGAATGACTGCAACAAAAATACTTATCAAAAGAAAAAGATATGGAATCCAACAAAGAGCAACTCAAAAATTGTGAGTGAGTATTCTGAATCCAATGAATATAACAGAAATGTGCTACTTGAAATTGAGAATACGGTTCGTTCTTTAAAGAGCTTGGCTCTTGCTGCATATCCGTTTTATTTAATACACTCGAATTGCTTTTGCAGACAGATAAACGGTGTAGCAGTTCCTTGCGAAATAGCAATTGCCGAATTCAGCCTAATGGATGGAGTGAGAAGAACATATCACACCATAATTGATCCTGGTAAAATTCCAATTGGCTATGCTTTTGATGCAGAAGTCCATTCAGCAGAAAGTCATCAGATACCTTTGCCACCAAACTCACTTGAAGGTGAGAAGAACTTTCAAAGAATATTCCAAGACATTACTCTATTCTTATCTCAGGTGAAGCAGTTCATGCCTCCAGTATACACCTATCCGAGTGAAAATATAAGTATAGTGAAAAACGTGTTGTGCACTCTCCAGAAAAGTTGCTCTAATAATGTCGATGACATATTTCGTGTGTACCCACTCACAAATTTATTTTACGAGTTGAAGAATGCATGTGCGAGGTTGAACGATGACAAAGGGTTTCCGTTTTTATGCTTAGCTGAACGAGAATTAGAAAGGGATAATTTCAGCCACACCAAAGGAATCTCATGTAAATTCCATGAAGAAACAGAAGCTATCCAGTACTGCAGTTTATCTCTGGCACGACGATGGAGTTACATTGTAATTGGTTCCTGCTGCAAAGAAATAGAAATTGAGCTTCTACCTGGTCGACACTTTCCAAAGGAAATTGATCTTTCTTACTGCAGAAATGTAAACCTCTTGACTGAAAATGTGTTGCTGAAGGAGACAAAAATTTTGCTTCCAAATTATTCAGAAAGGCTGCAAGACCCTAGATCATGTAGCCCAGTAACTTGCAGCTATCCAGTCCCTGTAATTGGAAAAGAATCTGATCGTAAGCTCGGGAAGGCAATTTTCAAAGGTAAAAAACTACCAGTAAATGAAATAACAAAAAACTCGCCAATACCAGTAGCAGAAAGAGAAGAATACTTCAAAACAGAACCGTTATTTTCTTCATTTTCTTCTTCCCGTCATTATAAGACCTTCCCAGGTGATAGTGAAGATAAAAAAGAAAGCATGGGAAGAAAATGTTCCACACTGGAAAATAGTTCTTCACACCCTGGAGCTTCTTCAGCCTATCAGCAAAACGGTGACTCTACATCAAGCTTTGAAACAGTAAAAAAGAGTAACAAAGACAATCAAATTCTGAGTCCGAAAGAAGTTTCAAAATCAGAAGAAGATAATATTGTGCCATTAATACCGTTGCGTCTCCCCAGATCACTTCCAGAATCACTGAGCTGCCTATTTCCAAACAAAAATAATAATCATTCATGTAAGTAAAACTCCTCAAACGCATTGGATTTGATTTGATTTTAAATTTCTTTTGAAAGTATGTTTAATTTACTAAAAATATAAACTATTTGCCGCAGGTACAGAGTTATGTAAATTTAACTGAGTGAACTAAATTATAATACTATGTGTATTGAAGCAATGAATGTAGTTTTTTTCTTTCTTTCTTTTTCTATCTGAGTTGGTTTCTTAATTCTTGTACTTTTCGATTGAGTTAACATTTATAAGAAACATTTTTGAATGTAACAAACAGTTTTTGTTCAGACTATTATTGTTGTGTTTACTTATGTAAAGTAGTTACGCGATTATATATTGTTGATTCTTTCTGGTGAACGAACTAATAGAGCAATGCCATGGTTTAAATGGTAATATTGCAATATGTACTCGATTACACATTTTATCCCTTTAAGTGCTCTCTTAATTTACTCATTAAACTTCTTCTTAGTAAATTGTTTCTTCCTACATTCTCGCCGCAAACACAAATTAAACGTGAATTGCACATTTGTTATCCTAATTGGACCGTTTTTATTTTGCATATAAAGTCATATTTTGATCATTTTCATTGTATTGGTCATATTTCTGTCATATTTGTAATTTAATGACATATTTCAGTTATAAATTCTGTAAAAGAGCACAATTATGCAGTAGCCTATGTGCACTAAATTGTCGACTTAATTTTTTTCAGAAAATTAGTCACGAATATTTTGGTTTTACTGTAACTGAAACGTGAAGGGACAGTAACAAGTAATAGCACAATTACCTCTTCCTCCTTGTTGTTATCAACTTCCAATAGACATGTTTTTAAAAATAAAACTTCAACACAAAACAATATAAAATTCACAACGGATGTCACTTATAACTTATTAAATGTTTTTAAAATATTTTCAGTTCAGTTTTGCAGTGGTATCTGGAAACATTAACAGATTAGAAGTTCTTTACAATTAAAACTGTAAATCACCTGTAAACTTGTTAAAAAGTGATTATCTGATTGAAATAATGTAATTTAATAATATAGTGTCATTAAACGTTTTGAATTGGAACATTATTTTTAGAAAATACATTCTTATATGAGGTCATATTTAGGATTTTTTTGGTCATATTTCACAATTTTTAAGGTCATATTGCAGTCATATTTTCCATTTTTATGTCATAAACATCCGAACCTCAAACATAAATATACGTTTTGTGATTCCCTGAATCCAAAAATACAATTTTTGGAAACATTTATGTGTGTCTGTGAACTGTGAACAGCCTAGCTCCAGAACGGGAAATCTATTGAAAATAAAATTATGTAAGCCTATTTGGGTTAGGTATTTTCTGAGGATATGACACGAAGACGAGTGACAACTTTCTCTTGTTTTTAAGGGGACTTTACATGAAGAAAATTTCGTTTTTCGTGATTTTCTCTAAAATGGCTCTAACGATTTTCCATAAATTTTGTACATGAGGTGCTTACACCAAGAGCTAAACTTTTTCTCGATTTTTTCTGAAGGGTAGTTATAAGCCACCCACTCTGAATACGCGCTCTTTGCAATATGACTTCTTATAACGGAATATCGTGTGAAAACAAATTTGTCTATTTTGGTTAGGTACTTCCTGGGGTTGTGAGACGTAGATTTGTGACGGCTTTCTCTTATTTTAAACCCCGAAAATCTCTTATCTCAGACTGGGGAGTGAGGACGGGGAATTCGAACCCATGACCTCTCAAATGTGAGTCTGTGATGTTACCGTTTCGACGATTTGATTATGTCCTCTCTTTTGCTCCTTAATATATCTTAACTTTATAGACCCAAAGTCACTTTACACTTTGGGTACACTTTTGCATAAAACATAATGAATTCCGATTTTTAAATTACTTTATGCAAAATGTTATATCCTATGAGTAGTATTTACGAAACACCAGAGTATTCAAAAGGAGTGGAAGAAAGGTTGGCTTCCCTGATTTGATGCTGTTTGTTGACAGTGAAACTTGAAAAATAAACAATGAAAATAGGTTCTTCTTATATCCGCCATTTCTTTTCCTGTGACGGCTAACAAAGGTTCTTCTTAAAAATTAATTTACAGAACTGCATAGAAATGAGTTTCGTTGTGAATTAATGAAGTCTTTGAAAAATAAACAACTTTGAAACGAGATAAGTTGGCGTGAATAATAAACAGGTAAGGAATCTGATTCAGTATAGCATTTCTGAAGCTACAAGATAGCTACCAAACGATACAGAAGCAAATCCATTAAAATATCTCGTCGAAATGTTAAGTGAAGAATCAGAATACAACAGCTTTATGCTTAGTGAGGTACAGAAGACGCTGGATTCCCTAAACAGCGTGGGCCTTGCAGCCTATCCATTTTACTTAATTCACGCGAATTGCTATTGCTCTCAAATAAACGGCGTGGCTATCCCTTGCGAATTAGCAATTGCAGAATTCAACTTGATGGATGGAGTTAGAAGAACGTACCACACCATAATTGACCCTGGTACTATTCCAATTGGTTATGCATTTGATGCGGAAGTCCATTCTGGAGAAAGTCATCAGATACCTTTGCCACCAAACTCGCCAGGAGGTGAGAAAAATTTCCAAAAAATCTTCAAAGGAGTCAGAAAATTCTTATCGCTGGTGAAACTGTCCATGCATCCAGTGTACACCTATCCAAATGAGAATGTATATGTAGTAAAAAATGTGTTGTGCAGTCTTCAGAAAAGTTTCCAGAGTGATTTCTACTTTGAAGACGACATATTTCATGTATATCCACTCATAAATTTATTCTACGAGTTGAGGAATGCATGTGCAAAGGTGAAGGGTGAAAATGGTTTCCCAGATATATGCTTTGCTGAACAAGATCTACAGAGAGATGACTTCAGTCACACCAAAGGCATCTCCTGTAAGTTTCATGAAGACACAGAAGCCATCCAACACTGCAGTTTATCTCTGGTACGAAGATGGAGTTACATTGTGATTGGTCCTTGTTGTAGAGATTTAGAAATTGATCTTGTACCTGGGAGGCACTTTCCAAGGGAAATTGATCTTTCTTACTGGAGAAGTGTGCTGCCTGACTCTGGGTCAGTGAAGAAGGGACCATCTAGTCGTTCAAAAAAGCTGAAAGGATCTAATGCATGCAGCCCAGAAACCCGCAGCTATCCAAGTCTGTGTGACAATCCAGAGGATATTTATTTTTCTGATACAAATATTTCAACCAAAGACTCTAATCTGCAGTTCAGTAGAGCAACTGTGGAAGATGAAAAGGTGCCAATACGTGAATCTACAAAGAATACACCAATACCAGCAGCGGAAGGAGAGGTTGGTGATGAAACAGAACCATCATTGTCTTCCAAGCCTTCCCCAGGTGACAACGTAAATGAAGAAGGAAATACAGGAAGGAAATGTCACACACCTGAATATATGTCATCACTCCAGGAAGCATCCGTATCCAGTCAGCAAAATGGATCTTGTTATAGTACCTCCTCATCAAAAATGTTGACTGAAAAGAAGAATGATGCAAACAATCTATCCCAGAACTCAAAGAAGGATTTAACACCGTTGCGCCGACCCAGAACACAACCAGAATCCCTGAACTTCTTATTCACAGACATACGTAACCAAAATGGTAGAGTTTAAATTTCTTCTGCAAGTATGCTTAGTTTACTAATAATTATATTGTATATTGCCTTTCTTGGTTATGTTGACATACTAGAAGTGGCTTGCATGGCTGTCAACCTGATTCTCCCACTGACTTGGTAACAGTTCAAACTTTCACAATTGAGGCTACTTACAGTGAAGTCTAGCATTGACTATTTCGATCTCCTATTTCATTTCTTCACTGCGTTTTTCCTTAAAAATTAGATTAATAAGGACCTACGTTTTCATATACCTTACTGAAAATTTGTCATCCTGTATCCACACATTTAAGGAAATTTTATTAATACAGTACATTATGATTGAGTTTTCCTGATGTAAAATTTTAATAAATTGCTCTTGGGTTTTCAAAAGTTTTCCCATATAAAAATTACATACAATGAGATCAGAAGACTGAAAAAATAAAAAAATACAAGGAGAGATCAGTTTCATATTCTGAAGATGAACTTGTTTGTGTAAACAAATATTTCCCTAAAAATGTGACAGAAATGAGTGGATGCAGGAAGATAACATTTTAAACATTTTGTAGGTTAGCTTGCATTTTTTTTCTTTCTTTACTGCAAAGCGAACAATTTATTTCACCATTTCGTAACAACCTAAAGAATGCTATATCTGATTCTAAAAATGTTTAATTCACTGTTGTACACTTTGTTTCATTATTCATAATACAATATTGGTAGGCCTAATCTAGCCGATCAGGTTTTGATGAAAATTATAATGTGTAAGGATGTTGCTAAATTGCATGTTATGTGTGTGAAGTGGTTCACTGGTATTAGAATCTACATTACTAGTAAAGATTGCATGTTACCAGAAATGTCTTGACAAACTACAAAAGAATCAACAACGAACAAATGTTGTGTTCGTCTCTTTGAACTAAAATGTAATGTTGAAGTAGGTCTAAGGTATATCTCTAATTCTGCTTGAGTATTTCTTATTTAATTACTCTATTATTCTTAATTAGATGTTACCGTATTACAATGTTTTTCTAATCAAATCAAATTACACATTTCTTGTACAATGTTATAAACACTTACATATCAGATTTGCATACATTTGTAAGCATAAAATAATGCAAATACGAAATTAAAAAATTTACAAGAAATAAATATTTTAAGAAAAATACCTGGTATTCGAACTGTACTTGAGAGAGTTCAAATAATTGTTAAAAGCTTGCAGATAGGGTTACCAACCGTCCAGATTTTGCCAGACAAGTCCGGCAGGCAATTTTTTTTTTCAAAGAGTTCGGCATTTCCTTCTTTTTTGTTTGAAATAAAGAATTGTGATCTGTACGAGTAATTCGTAAAAATTCCGTTTCTGAGTCCCAGTGTTGAAGTCAAATAGAACAAATTTGGTGCAACATTGGGCAGTATAATCTCTTTATCCAAAGCAATAGGTGTTAGTATGGATAATTGAATATGACCATTTAGTGTCCATGACAAACATCAAATGGAAGTTAAGGAAAATAAAATTCCCTGTCTAGTATTAGACAATAGGCCCAATTGTTTCTTGGTGTCCATGTAGTTGTGTTTTTCAGTTATCAGTCGTGTTTGTATGGTATTCTAAACAACCAATAGTGCCCTCCATGTTCATATATCGTGAATTTTTTCTTAAAGTCAGGGATTTTGGGATGCTTTGCCCTGTTTTTTAAATTTTCCGGTTGGTAACCGTACTTGCAGAATTACTTGTGAAGATATCATGCCGAGCCACTTCTTGCTATTTAACAAGATCAAGAATAACTATAAAACTATTTATTAACTATGATATTAATTTTATTTTTATTTTGAGTTACTTTTGTTTGTAACAGAAAGTTCTGACTAATATAGTCATAATATTTTCGTGGTAGCATATGCCAACTTAATAATTTTGAACTACCGTATATTATAAATGTGCTACTTATTTCTCTGAATGAACTATGATTTCAAGTGCATGAGATGTTAGTGTGAATGTAATCTACCTATGTAGTTTGGAATCACTTCAGTGAGGTCACTAGTGTCATTACATAGACTAACAGCTGCAGAGAATTACAATTTTATCATAATGTACTCAACCTGAGGGTATTGTTTATTTCCAACTTGAAGATGTTAGTTATTTTGTACAGCTGATCATAATAATTCTAGAAGAAGGTTTATTTCTATGCAACATCAAACAGTTCATCTGTCAAAGACTTGTCCTTGCCATTAGTTGGATGTTATTTTCTGTCCAAAAACAGAGACAAATGTACATTTTGAGTTTAATATAATGTTTAAAATATTAATGTACATTTTAATACAGTACCGGTACCTAATTCCTGAATGCAGTAAAATATTCTCATTCAGTAGAGTCCCGCTAATCTGGACTAGATGGGGCCGGACTCTGTCTGGGTCACTGAAAGTTCAGATTAAACAGGATTTGCCTTAAAATTCACATACTATACTGTAATACAAGTTTTAGATGGAGAAAAATGAAAATCAATGTTTTTTTCATAAACGTAACTTTCATATAACTTAATTTTAGTTATAATACTTGTATATGAAGCCCTAAGTTTTTAACCTACAAACTGATGTTGGATTAACAAAACAAAACATCTTTGTGGTTAAAATTCAAAATTTATTAACTGTTCGTCCATCCTGATAACTGAATGTCTGGATGAGCAGGGTCCAGATTAGGAGGATTCTACTGTACATTAATTCAGGCAGAACAAATACTGAGCACCAGTATTATGATGTCTTGTGATGTGCAATATGAATGGATCTTCCCTGAAATACTTTGATTGAAAGAACGCAGTGCATCAATGGTATATCAGAAGCAAAGCGACAAGACATTAACTTACACCAAATTTATCTGGCTTCTGGGTTCATGAGGAATTTGTTCTGCCCTGCATTGTATTAAGAACTGAAAAAACTTCTTCCCAAGCTCCCATTAAGGGAACATATTATGTTATATCTCCCTCCACCCAGAAAATTCCAAAAATTTTAATACTGTTTACTATCAGAATGGACCAAGAACTGCCATTCAGGGTTGCATTATGGGGGTCAAGGGTTCATTCCCTGAGGCCAGCAATCCTGACTCAGGTGTCCTTATTCTTTTCAGGCAATCTCCAAGGTTGTATATATAATTAACACCATAGTTCTCCGTTTTATTCCTTATCCTCTTCCTACACCAGTGGTGGTTATTCAGGGGAAGTAGGTGATATCCTACTTCATCTACATGTGTGCTCTTGGTAAAGCTCAATGCAATGCGATAATAGACTTCCATTCCATTCAATCTACCCTTACCGGTGCCAGGCGACTTCCTAGTTAGACCACTCTCTAGCTCTTCACCTAACTCCCCAGCCACGAGTCGTGCCTGTCCTATACATCTGTTTTGTCTTGGAGGCCTCTTCATAGAACTTATCACTCTTCAGGGGAGCCCTCCATTGTGTGATCTGTTTCAATATGAGCAATACAGTGTGCTACCTCCTTCCCCTACAAGTGTGCCTTCAAGTCATTCATAGAGGGGGGTACATGACATATATAATGATTCTAAGAATCTGTTATGGACAGCGAGCACCTACTACAGTGCAGAGCATTACACAGCTCAGACTTATCTACACGCTACTGGGAAGCAAGACAGCAAATGGAAGAGCTCCAACATGCTGGGCGTTAGCAACTAACCAACCAAACATATAATGATTCTGATTTTTTGCTTAATATTAGAGTAATTAGTTAAGAATAATACTTCCCCCATGTAACCTAATAACAATTTTGATGGTTGGTGACAGATTGCCACCATATTTGTTATCCTATCACTCAAAAAGAAAAAATTAACAGGTTATAAATAAAAAAGGAAATGATACGAACAGTAAAGCTATTAAAAATGGTAAACTTATAAACACCTACGTCTCATTTTTATGGAGTAGTTTAGGGGAAAACCATCATCCCCATCCTTGGCTAATGGTCGACTGGCGTTCACGCAGCTATGGCTGGTAGTTCTTGTCTGTGTTGTGATGCCCTCTCTGTGCCTATTGTTCATTCTGATGACATCATTAACTGGAGGAATTTACAAATTCATAACAACGTCTTGGTTTTTCGTTTTAAAGATTTTTTTCCTGAAGTATTGAGTTCCATTGGTCTTACAACATGTTGAGTAGTTTGATATATTTTTTTAACGTGTGGTCATATATCCAAGAATGATGTGCTGCTGCCAATTTATCTGTCTGTATTCATTTTATATTTCTCGGATGTTCTTTCATTCTAGTCTTCAAATTTCTCTTTATTTATCTAATGTAAAATTTATATTTTACATCTGAGAAATATAAAATTCATACAGACAGATAAATCGGCAGCAGCACATCATTCTTGGACATATGACCACCACATCAAAAAAGATATCAAACTACTCAAACATGTTAAAAGACCAATGGAACTCAATACTTGGGGAAAAAATCTTTATAACATAATACTAAGATGTTATGAATTTTGAAATTCCTCCAGTTAATCACATCATCAGAATGACCAATAGGGACACAGACAAGAACTACCAGCTATAGCCACGAGAACCCCAATCGAACCATAGTAGTCAGGTAGCTACTGGCAAAAACCAAGATCCTTCCATAGAGGAGTGAAAAACCAGGACATAATTTATTCACCACATTGATAGTCTATATCAACACCATATACTAGAATTTTCATTCTCATTTTTACTAGATTTAACTGTTTTGTTTACACTCCTTCCTTAAAATAAAAATACTGGACTAGAACAGGAAATATCTAAAACATTTTGGCTACTCTTTTCATTTAATTGACCACTGTTGCAATATCTACAAATATAGGGGCAGTAAAGAGTACAATTTCAGTGATGGTACTGGGCAGCAGAGGATCATTTTTGCAAAATTTTATGTTCACCAAAATTTTCAGAAATTGTGTCATCCAAATAGAAGCACGGCCTGATGTGGTGTTATATAAGTAAACCATAGATTGTTTGTGAAATCCGTGACATATAAGGGATATGAATTTAGATTTTAAACATTTTATGTTTTTAAACATTGCTGATTTAAAACATTATGTACTGTCTTCCATTAAAAACTATAAACTGATCAGTGATGTGCTATAGTGAGACTTACATGTTAAAAGAAAAATTCCCTCTAAACCCCATGGCAATGCATCCCTAAAGGGACTGGACCTACCATCTGACCGCTGAGTCATTTACCATGGGCAGATGGCAGGATTGGGGGCACATCAGTATGTCGACACCCACAAATGGTAATTATGGTTCCCATGACTGGAGCTGCTACGTCTGAATCATGGGCGTCGGCATGGGGGGGCAAGGGGGGGCAACTGCCCCCCTCTGGATTGCCTTATGGATTCATTTATTTGTGGTACTCTTTGTCAACCTACAGTTGTAGCATTGAGAATAAAAAAAAAAATAGAATTACTTTAAAATGAGTTTAGCAAGTATTAACTAATTATAACTTGTATTTATGGGTATAATATCTCACCAAGGCCATTGCTCAAAAGAGCGTAATCTGTTAACTTAAAAAACTTTGTAGCCTCGTCGAATTCAGCTTGGGTTCAAAATAACGATCCTGTTAACTAAGTGAGTATTAATGTGTTTAGCCTAATCATTTGAAATTGAGGTCCGAAATTAATTTTGCCCCCCCTTAATAAAATTTCTGGCGACGCTACTGGTCTGAATCAGTTAGCTCCTCAGTTTGAATCACGAGGCTTAGTGCACCCTGTTCCAGGCCAGTAATGCTAACCATGAGACTTTAAGGTAGTCAGACTTTTATGTTAACTACAGCATTACCACTAGGCTTTTAGCAATTATTTCTACAATTTCTACAATCATTACAGTTATTTCTCTTATGTATATTTGTATATTTACTTACGAAAAATAACATATAATAATATATAGCCCATATTTATAATATAATATAGGCTAATATATTATAACTGACAGAGATAAAATTAAGATGATTAATGAAGTTTGTCTCCAACATCCAGATTGATCAAGATTCAAATTACATCTTACACATAGCTTAATTGGGAAAATCGACTTTGATAATTTTTCACATGAATTGTCAGTCAATTAAAATGACTGATAAACTAGTGCATGAGTTGTCTCATTAATAATGTTACAATATAGCAAGTTATATCACACTTTGACTCTGCTCATGTTTCGAGGTCAGACTTTATCAGAGATATTAATGCTTTCCCAAGATAACTTAGGTCAGTCATTATACTTCATATTTGGCAAGATAAATCTATTACCCCATGAGGTTTAAGTAGCAGAAGGGTACAATGTGGTGAAGTTGGTTGAGGCTTACCGATTTAAACTAGAAAGTTATGAGTTCAATTCCCATTGAGTTCATTGGAATAGATTGCTGCTGTTAGTGCAAAAGATTGTTTATCTTTTTTTGGCACATATTATGTTACTAACAAGGCTTATTGTCAGAATTGGTCTCTGCTCAGAAACATTGGTATAAATAGTGACTAAGAAAAAATATAAATAATTCAACAATCTCAACTTTTACCAAACTCTTTCAATTACCGGAACCTACAACTTTTTTGTAGCTTTATATTGGAACTTAATTTTTACATAATGACCTTTTGCACTAATAGTAGCGATTTTAAAAATTGGGCTAATCCTTCTGATGGCATTATGTCTTGGAGTAGACTAAGTCTCTAACAGAAATAAGAAATTGATATCATAACTAATCATGAAGTGGTATGTTACATGTTTGTGTTGGGTGGGGTGGTTGGATGAGTTGTATATGGTTGTCAAGACCAACACAACACCCACGCAACCTATGCCCACAACACAGGCACCCAGTAGCAGTTTGGAAACCGCTGATGATGCACTAAAATAATGTGAAACGGCTATCCAAATCACCAAAGGTAATCCTAGTTTGCAACATCAAGTATTCAGGTATTATAAAAACTTCAAGAATGGACACCCATACATACAGCTACAATATGTGTTTTGTAGTTGAATTGTTATTGCAAACCTGTAGCCTGACCCTGCGGATGGTCATGGAAACTATAGAACTGAATGCTGAATCACACTAACATTTCTTTTGTAAAGTAAGGAAAGACCAGGTGACGCGCCACACCGGGATAGATGCCGCACCCCCTCTAACTTAAATATTTGACGCTAGGTATCGCTAGTTGTCGTGAGACCATCTCCAGTTCCCTCCCTAGAATAATTGGATTGCGTATATTCATTGTTTGTGGTGTTTATTTCATTGTTATAGAGGTATTTATCAGGTAAGTGCACTAGTTTCAGTGCGAAAATTTTTTGGACTTGTTACTTTATTCTTTCCTGATCTGTATTTGTTCCATTTTTTCAGCGTGTACTACTTTTAATAGACTATTTAGAGGTTGTAAAGATATTTTGAGTGAAGTTCGCCATAACAACAATAAAAGTAAGCTCTACAGATGAGTGTGGTGCGAGTCCCTGAGTTTTGGGTCACATGCCACATAGCTTTCAAGGGTGACATGCCGCACAATGTCTTGCAGTATAATTACAGACCAAAATTATTTTTTCTGCTCTTTTCAGCAATAAACATGCCAACTAGGTATAGGTAAAGGGAGGGAGATAAACATTGTGGCCTATGGAGTGACAGTGACCTACAAGAAGCTGTCCGGCGAATTAAGGCAGGGGAAAGTTCCATTCGGGAAGCCGAACGTTGCTGTCATATGCCAGAGAGGACTATTCGTAAGCACGTGGAGACAGGAAATTGGGAAAACCCTCACTTGGGCCTGACTTGGTACTTGGTACAGAAAATGAAAAAAGCTAGTCCCTCATATGCAGAGATTGTGCTGATAGGTTCTCTTTTGTTCTATACGTGCCTTTGATGTAAATTTAAACTGATATTATGAATGCAGCATGTCTCCCATACGTGCGGCATAGCACCCTGTAACGCGGCATCTCTCCCGCTTTGCCTTTCAATTTAATAATTGTATTTACACTTTTAATTATTATTTTATAAATATTTCCGTTCCTGAAATACAGGGAGGAAAGGTCGTAGCTTGGAATTTCAAAAAGAGTTTTCAAAATATTCAATCCTGTTTTGAGGTAGATGACTTTCCAGAAAAGTGCGGCATGTCACCCGGTCTTGCCTTATATGTAGAACTCCATTCATGATTAATGTAGAGCATATACAATAGTTATAGGTAATTAAAAAAATGAAATACCATATTTTATTTGGTATTTAATCTTATTATTTTATTTTATTTTATACTACACTGGATTTTTGAATGCCAATTAATAAAGGTCGGTATAACAATTGGGGGGCAGGGAAAAGGTTGCAGGACAATAGATACCTCTAAATTGAATCCCACCGCCTTTGAACGTGGTTGGTTTAACCCTGAATGTCAAAATAATACTTTAACTTTAACCTGCATTTGTGTATACTGGTAATAGGCCAATGATAAATGTAACAAATTCGAGAACCACAGCAGTGATGAATGTTACCGCTGAACTATGGAACGGATTTGCATTCAAATCTAATGCGTACCCCAATTTTGAATGCTACAAATGGACAAAGAAGGTGTGCATTACATTCAAGTAAATATGGTAGCAATTAAAATAGTGAAGTTCCAAAAGTCTGTCCAGAAATCAGCACCTCATTATTTCCATTAAATACATCCAGGTAACCTATAGCTATAGGTAAAGGTGCAGCTTTTTTTAATACTGGTATGATAACATAAGATGACTTTATTTTCAATAAATAACATTTGACTTAATGTTATATCACAGAAAAGGAATTCAACATGAATGTATGATAATTTTAATTTTTTTTTTTTATAATTCAGTAGTACCGGTAAGACACATTTTAATTAAAATACATAGAACCATGGTTCCACTGTCAATGTTATCATTTATGAATTCATTTACTTATCGAAGCTAATAATTTTTTGTAATTGTAGTACAAATTCATATAGGCCTACTATACAGCATGTTTAATCATTTAAAAATAATAAAATAAATCAGCAACTTCTAAAATACCGGTAGTTTTTATTTTCTGTGTTTTTGTACCATTTTGTAATTCCAAGTTGTTTTAGAACTTAGTTAATTATTTTGGGCATCAAAATATTAATATCATTTTTTTTTATTTCAGCCACTATCTGCATTGCATCTGGGGAAGAACTGAAAAAAAGCGATCCATCTGGCTTACCTCCAAAAGTATTCCCCAAAAATGATTCAAATGACTCTGTTCCCCATCATCGTGATGGACAATTACCACCACTCCATTTTCCTGGAGAAAAAGCAGAATTGTCACCACCACTCCATTTTCCTGGAGAAAAAGCAGAATTGTCACCACCACTCCATTTTCCTGGAGAAAAAGCAGAATTGTCACCACCACTCCATTTTCCTGGAGAAAAAGCAGAATTGCCACCACTGAAATTTCCCCATGACAGGGCATTACCACATAACAGTGGCAAACTGAAACCCCATGCAAGTAATCTGACAAAGAAAGATACTGAGTACGATGACAAGACTGTTAAAAATACCGATAATAACAAGGAGTTTGACAAAGCTACAAAAGTAGCTTCTGAAGTACCAGATATGCTGAAAGAAAGTTTTATGAACAGGACCGTTTATGAAGATGGAACTGAAAATCCTATCAATAATGATACTGAAACTGTAAAGGGTCCTCATGTTGTAAATGATAGCAAAACACACGAGGAAGATGTAACCAAGTCTAATGTTGAGACAAAACCACCGAAAATTGTAGAAAGCACAACTACAGGAGTGACTCAGGCAATTGGGAAAAGTGCCACTGTAACAGTAACTATTAAACCCGAGCTGAAAAAAAGCGATCCATCTGGCTTACCTCCAAAAGTATTCCCCACAGTAGAACATCATTCAACTTACAAAACAGTGCCAACAACAGCTGCCATTACTACAACTAACACAAAAGAAACAGGCATAAAGGCAAGTTCAGCTCAAACCACTGTCACAACTGAAAGCCATGGTGTAAAATCGGAAACAACAGATCTTGGAATTCTAACAACCATGGAAGATCCTACTCAGACAGCAAATGAAACAGAAAATGCAACAACTAGTGAACTAACTACAGCTGTACCGATTGCAGAAACTAGCACTGTTAACCAAACAAAGAAGAATATTTCTGCCCCATTAAATGGAAAGAAAAAGACACCTGATGAAAACAAAACAATTGACGACAAGGATCACCCTACAACATCTACCGTCAAAGAAACAGTTCCTGTTAAGGCAACATCTACTCAGAAACCTGTTGATGTTACCACTGTTACCATTCAACCTTCTGTCAAACTTGAAACTACGACATCTGTAAACATTTCAGAAAATATCATTGACCACAAAGCACCGATGGCTCTGGCAGCATCTCAACAGCATGCTGAACATTCACATGCATCAACAGGAAGATCTTCTGCATTTCTGCAACCTACAGAATCTGCAGCAATCCTGGCAGGAGTCTTTGTAGGAATTGCTATCTTGGGATATGTTGGACTTCTTGTATGGAGAAGAGTTTTGGAGTAAGTACATTTAATTTGTTCTAGATATATTTGAAACATACTGGTAGAATATAAATATCGGATTCTCAGAAATTCCCCTTACAAACCCCTTAGGCTAGAAGAAGGGACTGAGTAGACAGTATTAGGTAGATTTCAAAGAAAAATTACCTATTACAATCGATACCATGTCATGACTTTCAAAAAATTCTTTCATGCCTCCCTAAGTACAAAACCAACGCCTGTTCAAAAAAAAAATTTGTGATATTTATATACGAGGGTAAGTAAAAAATTACTTACACTTTTCGTTCTACAACTTTATTAAACAAAGATAGGTGACGGCCGCATGCATATACGTACGTCTGTGTGCACGTGTGCAGAAGTTAATCACGATCACATCAGTTGTCTTCTAGCTACAACAGCATAAGCATGTCAGCTCTGCTATCAGATTGCACCAAGGAGGAGCAACGAGGAGTGATCAGATTTTTGTGGTCAGAGGGTGTGAAAGGTGCCGAAATTCACCGGAGACTTTTGTCACAATACAGGGAAAGTGCTTTATCTCGTAAAACCATTTTCTTGTGGATCGAAATGTTTAAAAGTGGCCGAACGAGCGTAACACAAAAAGGAGCTCAGTGACCGTCAATCTTGACCAACACAGTCCCCTCTACTATGCCTTGGAGTTTGTAAGGGGAATTTCCAAGCACCTTGTATAATGTCATTAAATATTATAATATGTTACATAGTTCTCAGCCTCTAACAGAAATGAGTACCAGGAACAACCCTGGGGGTAAAGGCAGCTGGTGCATAAGGCTGACAACCTTACCACCTTCACGTGCCGAATATCTAAAATCTGGGAGCCTCAACCTCCTGGAACCTTCTGGACCTCCATGGCCTATAATAGGGAACACTTTACATAGTTCTAGCCATACAGTTTTAGTCCTTTGGTTTGTAGGTTTAGAGGTGTTCATGAAAACCATACAAAAAACATTTAAATAATAATTCAGTGACTTTCTCGGTCATTATTATTATTAGAATTATTATTATAGACAGTATTGTTCTTGTGAATGAAGACCAAAATTCAATTCCAGGACAAGTTATTCCTAAACAGCTTACTTCATTAATATATGGTTCCCTATCACATCATTCTTTGTGCTAGAGAATAAGTATATCTAAATTTATGTGGTTGTATAGAATTTATTGGTTGCTATAAAACTGTTTTGACTTTTCAGGAAGCGATATGGAAACCGAGAAATGCTGGTGAATGAAGATGATTTCTATGACACAAATGATCTGCGGAATTTTGAAGTAAGTTATTTAATGTAGTGCCTTATTTTTAGAGCCAAGTAAGTTCTTCAGAAAGGAAAAAGTTCACAAATATAGAATAACCTTAGGTTGTACCAGTTCTTTTCAGGAAATGAAGTATTATGGAACTGACTTTAATTTAAAAAGTTCAGTGCCATAACTGTTCATATAAATAGAAGTGTAAAGCATCATATAAAAGATTGAACCTATAACATGGTAAACAAATGCCGCTGCTGACTAAAACCACAGTGTAACTAACAAGTGACTTCATTGGTGTTTCAAGAAAGGTATTTTTAATACAATGTGTACACATGAATTCTTGTTCAGAGAAATTGTGATGATTAGTCAAAAAAGAGTAATGATAACTTTTTTCTTGTGAAGCAGAAATGTCTCGGATCAGCACAGCAAGCTGAAAACTATGAAAAAATGTTCCTCCATAGAATAAACGTAAATATGTTCAATTAAATATAACTGAAAATTTGTCAGTTATAACATTTTTATTTAAACAAACTACAGTGCGCCCGAGAACATTCTCCGCAGTTGCTATTTGCTGGAGAGAGGGCTAGCTGCAGCAGTTACGTTGGCAACACGAGCTTTTATAAAAACAAACCATCAGTTGTGTATGCAGGCAGGCAGAGGTCATTGTCACTTTATCAATGGGTGCATTGTCTAATTACTAATCACTACATATTGCAGTGTGCAAGCATTTAGATTGAATATTGTGACAGCACTTCCAGCACCTGCAATGATCGGCTGTGGTGAGTACCAACTTAACTGCTGCCTCTCCAACAAGTAGCTGCTGCGGAGAATATTCTCGGGCGCACCGTAGTTGATAGTTTTTCTGATGTACTGATTACTCCCCTTTTAAATATATATACAAATATATATATATATATACACACACACACACACAGATACAGTATAGACGATGATAGATGTAAAAATGTCTTCGCAAGCATGGGAGGTAATCGCGAATGTATGATTACAACAACTAGAGACCTGATCATTTGTACAAACTGTATACTTGTCTCATCCCATACTAGAAGGCTAGTGTTTTTTTTTTAATTCTAAGATTTTTATGTCAGGGTCATCGCAATAGCATTGTGTAGGCCTACAGCAAGACGTATAGAAAAAGAGGTGGGTCGGACTGCGGTTCTCCCCCACCACTCACCCGCTGTGATGACGCGGCTGCAGTCCCACAGTTACAGCTGGTGCAGTCCTTATAGCTTACTTCACCTACAGTTTCGACTGATATCGTTTTCATGGGCACCCATACCCGGGGGCAGAGAGGGGGACCACGGCCCCCTAGCTCCCAGGAAAAGAAAAAGAATATATATATTAATAACTATAGCCCGGTGTCTTTCTTGTAAGACATATTGAGTAGGCCTATTACTTGCACTGTTTCATGTGATATTTAACTTTTCTTATAAATACTAATAACTTAGGTAACGATTTCTTGTTTTAGTTTGCATGTCTTAGAGTAAAAGAGTAAAGAAAAAAATTGTGAACTAGTTTTTCAGTGGCAAAATATCATAAAATATGATTTTCATTAGTTCAATTACTAAAAATATTCCTGGGGTGGATCCCCAGCCCCCTTTTCTTGGGGGATATGGTTTTTTTTTTAAATTTTTTATTCAACCACTTTCGAAGTCAATTGAAACTGCATCATCAGAAACTAAGTCGAAAGCAAACTATCGATGATTTATTTCAACTTACAATGTCACTTTCATTCTGACTTCACGTGTCCAATGTCACACTTGTTTGCCCTCCCCCTAGAAAATATCATATGGGCGCCCTTGATCATTTTGAAACTAACTTCTATTGAATTATAAATGTACATACATCTGAAACATTGTCATACTGTTACCTTTGAGTTGCCTGATGCCAAGGCAATGTATGAATAAAACAATGTATAAGTTACAGTACGAACATCCTGTATTGTACATTATTTCCAAATGACAGTAAAGGCAACAATGTAAATTACCATTCAAGATTTTTAAAAAGTTGTTATATATGTAGTATTTTTGCAGTCTTGTAGTTACTTGCATCTTCAAAAAAGGAATTCCGTCACTCCTTCTTCCTTTTTATTTAAAATCAACTCGATTTGAGCCTTGGAAAATACACCACTGAGCACATTCTGGACTTCTTCAGATATAGTAACTGCAATATCTTTTTTTAAAGTGTTACATTCATCAACCAACCTTTTGTTTATCTGTTCCTGTTCTAATTTATACAACTCAATACAATATACAGGCGCATGGGTCGGGACTGCAGCTCCGTCACGAATCAAGTTCCCCTACCATGCGAAAACCAGTCCGACCCACCTCCTTTTCTATACGCCTTGGGCCTACAGCACTCCTGTTCATAGGCACAGACTATATGAGTGCTCTGGAGCTCAAGAATCCAACATAATAATCCAATTCCGAAATAATCATAATTTTTACAGTTTCCATTAATCTCTGCCAAGAGTATAAAACACTCCAACAATATCCACTGACATCAGCATTAAAAAGCACAGATGATAAAATCAGTCTTCATATACAGTAGGCCCTACTATATTGCATCTTCAGAAAAGAGATCCCAATTTATTTACCCACTTTATGGCCATTTCAAGCTATTTGTGATACTAAACCAGCCACAAAAAAAATTTCTGGACCTTGGAAGCATTGCCGATGTAATAACTAGGAAGAATATTGACAAAATTAATTTTAAATAAATGATAAAGCATGAACATTCAAAAAATCTTAGACACAAATAATGGTGCACTTAATGGAAGAAGGCACTGCATATTATGATCAAACAGGTTCACAAGTAAACAACTAATTGAGGTTCTGTTTCATCATATGTCATCTTAAGTTTGCCATGAAACGAATATAAATAAATGTAAAATTTAAATTTAAAATACTTGTTGTGTTGAAATGTATTGTTTACCAAAAGATTTTCAATGCAAAGACAGATCCACGAAGATAATTTATATTTAAATGCAGACTAGGAAATAGTTTACATAAAATGGACAGTTGTAGGTGAGCCATACAGACAATTGCATTTCAACATAAATTATATTTTGGTCATGAATACATTTACAGCATGTCCTTATGCAAAGTCTTACTGTAATATATGAAGCACCAAGACAATCAGTGTAATCACATTCACTTGATAAAATGGCATGAGCACTCAGTACCGGTAATATTGATTGCTTTATTGCATGTCACATACTGAACGCTTCAAAGATTACATGTTTTCCGAAACAAACTTCCTAATGGAAAAAATGTGATGAATTGAAACTAGCAATTTCTTATTGCATCTGAAAATATTTATATTCTACTATTAATGAGGGGGCTTATTTCATTTTTGATTCTTATATAAACTTCATGTGGACACCTTGTATAAAAAATCTCAATAAACACAAATATTTAAAATTCCTTTTCCTTATTAGGAAGGAAACCTGGAACGTCAGGCTAGAAAGGAACTTTACTAAACCAAGAAGGTAGGCTGTAATACTTTAACATAGCCTACTAGAGTGTTCAGACATAGTATTTTGCACTTTATAGTTTGTGTTTTGGGTACCTAAAAATGCACTTAGTACTTGTCCTGATTCTTTTCCATTAGAGTAGACTGGTATGTAATCGAATGTATGTATCGTATGTTAGGTCGTTAGGGTTACTTATCTAATTAAACAGAAGTTGCTGTTAGCATAAAATTCATACTAAAATATTTTATTGTTTTCCCATAGTCAACACATTCCATCGAACTCTTCTAGGGACCCTCTAATTCTTCTAAGTTTGTTTGTTTGTTCGTTTGTTTATTTATTATGATTATTTAACAATGGTTATTTACTGCTACTTAGGCCTGTAACCATTGTTATTATAATTATTATTTTATTATTATTATGTTATTACTGTTTTTATTATTATGTTATTATTGTTATTATTTTTACCATTATTATTGTTTATTATCCATGGTAGTATTGCTTCCTTCCACCCTGCCAGACTGGTTTCGATTCCCAGCCAGGTCGGGAATTTTTCAGTAATTGAAAATTTCCTTTCTTGGCTCAGGACATGATGTTCTGCTGTCCCTTGATTTTTTGTAGCTTTTTATTTTTAATTATTTTTGTCCCTTCATCCCCATCCCACAAGACGTGTTGGCAGATCTCCATGATATCACTCCTGCTTTAAAGAGCCTTGAATGAGTTGTAGTTATCATCCCATGGCTTCATACCAGGTCTGGACTTACCTGTGAACACCATCACCATCATCATCATCTTTATCATTCACTGTTATTATCTTACCTTTGTCAAACTGCAGAACCACTCTACAGAAAATTCTGGACATTACCATTTTCGACAGAGACTTAAGAAATTTAATTCAAATTGAAACACTTCCTGGCAATCCTGTACAGCTAGGATCCTTAAGTTCTCTGACTGCTGTTTAAACTCAGTTTTGTCAACCCCTTAATCCATCCTCATTCACATGTCCATATTATAGAACTCTCTTATTTTCAATAATTTCCACTAAGATTATCATTTCTAACTAGGGTTTCCAACTCTTGAAAGTGGGAAATAGGGATAATAGTGTTTAACAGAAGTGAAAATAAAGGATAAATGCCAGAAATAAGGGACCCGAAGTCCCAAAGTTTACTACCCGTACAAAGGAAGTGACAAGAGCATCCAACCAATTACACTGCCAATCATAGTTCATATATGATCATTATGAAAATGTCATACCAAAAGAAATCCAAAAGAATAAATGGTGGGAATTCTGGAAATATGGGATATATCTTGAAAAATACAGGACGCAGGAATTTTATCCAAATTAAGTGAAAATACGCAATTTCCTGGGAAATAAGGGATAGTTGGCAACCCTATTCCTAACCCATCTTTACTTAATTTGTTCTTTATCTTATTCCTTTTTATTACTCCCTGCAATAATTTTAGAAGCAATGTCAATATATTGTGTCCAGAGGATTTCCAAAATCCTATAAATTTTAGCTGTAAAGAGCTGAAAAGTTGTTTATTCTCACTGTCATTTTAAATTGCAGTCTCAGAAAGGAAAAACACGAGCTGCAGGCAGCTGCAAAGTGAACTTCTTCAGATTAATGCATATACCCAATACTATGCACTGTTGTGAGAGATCTGTTTCTAGAGACCAGCTTTTACTTTTGACGTGAACTTTTGCTTTTTTGTTCTACACCTTTGACTCTCAGCAAGTAAGGTACACAGTAAAATATTTGCATGCAATTTGCCTGTATGCATGAACACTGCACTTGTATGAAGTTTGAGACTATGTAGAAAGAAAAGAACAGATGAAAAGTAGTAGAAGATTACTGTATTAATATTTAAGAATGTTACAGTCACAGCAGAATGAAAACTCCCCCAGTGAACATTAGTAATACCATTCTTAGCCTTGCACATTAGTCATAGATATTACACCCAAGCTTCCTTCAACACTTTTCGATACCATCATCAGAGGAATTCTTATAATACTTAGGATGACCAAAATTCAACCCAAATCTATAGAGGTGGAGTTTATAATTTTCTTTTTTGGGTCACAATTGTTTTTGGTCGTAAGTGTAAGCACAGAAGTGCGTTCATTTTGCATGGCCATTTCCGAGAGCATATTTTTCTCTTTGTGTTATGCCTTAACAGCAAGAGAAACTGAGGACATATACACACGTCTGAAGATTTGGATCAGCTACAACTATAAAATACAGTATAATGAATTATTGTATACAATAATAAAGGGTATTAATTTCATTTCTCTTTTCATTTACCTAGAATGAATAACTCAAGAACATAATAAATAACAACCCAAAAATCTGTGACCAATATGTAGTGATCCAAAAGTGGATTTTACTGAAAAATCATGACCCAGGTGTCTCTGATCCAAGTATCGGTGACCCAAATATATTTTGGCCGAAAGTGTATGACCTAAACAACCGCTAAGCTGTGGAATTATTTTTGTTTATAAAGGCATCAAGCAACTTGGCTTTTTGAGTGATTGGGAGACCTGTTAACTATAAAAGTAATGGTAATGGAGTAGGTTGACAGAATCTTGGGTGGAATAAAGGATGCAAGCCCAAGAATGAGTACTTTTATGGCCAGTTTCTGTAAGGCTTATTTTACACCATCAGTTAGCTAAGAATGATTGGGATTCAATTGGAACCACCTTGCATTACAAGCGGGTAGTTAGCATGATGACAGTTGTTCATATTGATCTCTATGTTCTTTCTATTTGTACCTCATCTTCGGGGCATCTTTTAGTTGTTAAAGTTTCAACAAGGCACAGTTACATATAAAAAATTTAAGCAATTCAGGTTTTTGTTTAAATTTTACACAATTACAGGGGTTTCATGAAACATTAAGCTATTGCCATAAAAAAGATCAAAATTAGGGCTACTGATATGAAAAGCTATAAAATTAGGGTTGCCAGATTTCAGAAAGGAGAAATAGGAACAGATATTATTAATAGTGAAGCTTGAAATTAAAGAACAAGCATCTATTTAAAAAACTTACATGTTTTTTAAAGTTACATTTCACTTTATACACATTTTATATATTCAGAGTTGTGACTTGGATATTATAAAATATATTTCTGACAATTTCAGGAGCACTTAATAAATCAAATTAGTGCCGCTACAAATACTTAAAAATTCTCAACTTACAATAATAGAATGAATCAGTAGATAAAACAAAATTAATACTTCCATTTAGTTATCTTCTTAACTGTTTATATTGGGACTTGGCATTAAGTAATTAAATCCCTGTAACTTTCTCAGATGTTTCTGAGTTAGGAAGGTCTGAAATGGGGTATACTCAGCCTCATGGGGACAATGTAGGAATTACTTGAAAAAGAAGTAACGGTTTCGGCCATGAAGACCACCTATAACAGCCATAGACATCAGCATGCTGACCGTATGCCACCCAATCCTGCCATCTGTCATTGTCGAAGGACAGAGAAAGATAATGCAACAGTTGATGGCAGTTCTCTTCCCACCAGGGATGTAGTGCCATGGAGCTAGTCATTAAGTAGTTATCATTCAGACGATTATTATTATTATTATTATTATTATTATTATTATTATTATTATTATTATTATTATTATTATTATTATTATTTAATATACAATTTATTTTAGCCCTATTTCACCATAAGGTACATTAGGGCTATAGTTTTATGTCAATTACAATTTATAATATACCTGTTAACTTGTATACTAGAGTAGCCTGTTTTTCTAAAGTTTAAATAAAATTATCGTAAACTCTTAAATATAAAACATATGAAATAGTGGAATTCTCTACAACAACAATCCTTGCTAAAAATTTTTAAGAGTGGTTTATCATATTTAACACCACAATAGTTTAAGTGTCCTGTTAAAGAAAATCTTTTCCTTTCAAAGAGTGGGCAATCAAAAAGTAGATGTTCTACGGTTGATTTTATTTTAGTCGGGTTTTATTTTTTCAAACATATTTAATAGAACTTTTCTTTCCAAAATTTGTATTTGTATTTTCTGCAATTAAATTTGAAATCTAGAATAACTTTAACTCAAGTTTTGGGATCCTATCCAAGATCTGCTCAGACTATGTAGTTGTGAAATCATGGAGTCTTTGTAAAAATTTGGAATGCAAACAAGTTCCTTTACAATTTGTGTTGCGGCACTAGATTTAAATGTACAATTCTCATTTAATTGTTATTATTATTAATTAAAATCTGAACAATAAATGATGTAGGCATATTATTTTCCATTTATATTGTATGCAGAAAAAAAATTGAGAAATGCCATAATTTTTAATAAGTTAAAATATAATTTACTTCAGTGTGTCATGAATGTCAAGAAGATGCAAAAAAATACAAATACATTTGCAAAATAAATACAAATACAAAATTGTTATGCCAATACAAATATAAAATCAAAATACAAATAATGAAAACAAATGCAAATTAACTATACAAATACAAACAATATATAAAATTTACATTGCTCGAAACATTTGCAGAAGAGTAAAAAAAAAAAAAAATGATTTTCTGTTAGCCAATATTGCAAGATTACCTTTAATTTTTTTAAATTATATGCCTCGTATCTTTTGTGACACTTGTTCTGACTAAGCAAAACCACACATCTGGCAACCCTCCTCACATTTCTTCTTAAAATTCAAACTCCATTGGATAATCTGATGAAAATTTCAGCTGCAGGTTTACATAAATGTAAGGAATATTCTTGTGTATGTAAAATGACTCTTACACTACCCTCTAACAAGACAAAAGCTATCATCGTTATTTATAGTATTTTTTATCATTGTGTGTTCTGTTTTCAGCTATGACCCTTCAGCATCGGGTTCCAGCATCCGTACCAGTACCAGTCAATGCTGAGAGAGGATTGCTAATAGAAATGCTGAACCCTGGAGAAGAGATCCTCTGCTGTGTTCTTGTGTCCTCTATGTAGCACTGATAGAATAGCATCATTATTTTTTTTTTTTTATGTTTTGTCTGTGATATATGAAAACTGTGAGTGAATGTGAAAAAGTTTATACGTTTCTTACTTTTATTCATTTTTTTTTTATTATAATTAAATTTGATTACTTGAAAGAGTGTGTGTGAATATATTTTCAGTTATCAGACATTTTTTGAATTGTTTCTAGCCTCAGTAATACTCTTTGTTCTAGGTGGTACATGGAAAATAGTGGGGCACTTAAATGTTCCTTTATTTTGGAAGGAACTGATTGCTTAATAGTCCTTCCATTGGACTCACAATGAGTTGAGCTTCTTAAAGTGGAAGAACAGTGTTTTTAGATTAGATAAGATTTTATATGTAAGCTATATGTAAATAATGTAACACGTACTTTGAGTAGATCTAAAACTATTGTTTCTTTTGAGGAGAAATTAATAACCAATAATAATTAAAACATTTTAAAGATTACATTATAATAAATTCATTAGTGATACAATTTTATCTTCTGAGTGTGTTTACTTTCTATGTTCACTATAATTATGATTTACCTGGATTTCCCATGGGAATGGGTAGAAGCTGGTAAGTTTATAACAGTTCCTTTTAAATTAAGCATAAAAAAGGCCCATCGTGGTTCATAGTTAGTGGTAAGCTGGGGTCCATATGTTTTCATCATACTGTTGTGGCATTCATCCCTTTGGGGACATGAATCTGTCAGAAAGCCCATTCTTGACTAACGAGTGAATAAGTCATAGAGCGAAGATACAAAAGAAATAAATGAACATACATTTCCCTTAAATATTCTTGACCTTCAAAGCTAGTAATAAGTGTACCGGTATCGAGACAAAGGATATATCATTATAGCACTACCATCTCTTGGATTTTCTTAGTAGTTAATGGAAACTGAAATATTACCTCCACGGATGTTGAATCAGTGACTGTTAAACCAAAAAATACACACATTCCTGTTAAACAACAAAATACACACATTCCTGTTACTTGTCACCCAAAATAATATGTATTGTTAGCATAATTTCTTATGTAGGTCGATTTGCGCTTAGTAAGAATTACGCCTGGTAGAATTAGTCAAAATTTTTTATGTGTTTTTCATTCTATTCTGGATTAGTTTGCCCTCTCGTGAGGAACTCTTTAGGATATTAGTAATGTCTAGTGTTTTGGATCCATCAACATCTTGTAAACACACATTTTTGAAATCTCAATATATTTGGTTTGTTTTCAAGTTGTTTAAAAACTTTAGTCTCCAGTTGTTATTCAATAATAATAATAATAATAATAATATTAGAACATGTTCTTCTTGTGATTTCATACACTCTATCAATCTGAAAATATGGAAAGCCTAATATGTAAACAATGAGTGGTAAAGAATCAGACATCCATTCAAAGATCGTCACTCAGTTCAAGGTTTGGCCAGTGTTGAAATTAAATAGGAATATGTAGATTTTAATATTCTGTTCACATTATCGTTCCATCATATTATGTTAGCCACAAGATTCCTTTTGGGGTACACCGTAGCATAGTGGTTGAGGCGCTGTGCTACTATCCGGAAGTTCGATTCCCGATGAGATTGTTGGAGTTTTTCAATTAGCCTTCTGGTGGCACTATGGCCCTGGGGTTGACTCAGCCTCTAACAGAAATGAGTACCAGGACCAATCCTGGGGTTAAAGGTGGCCGGTGCGTAAGGATGACAACCTTACTGCCTTCACGTGCTGAATGTCCAAAATCTTGGAGCCTCAACCTCCTGGAACCCTCTGGGCCTCCACGGCCTGTACAGGGATCACTTTACAAGACTCCTTTTAAATAGTTTACATTTTTCTATGTATATAAAGATAAAGTTTTTCTTATTTCTCAATTAAAATTCTCCTTAAACCATCTTAAATTTTATTTTTTACAATATATTTTTTTTTCAGGTAAACTCTTTCACTAAGCAGTTTTTAGGACTAGGCCTACTGTACTTAAATACAGCCTTAAGGATGGACTAAAAACCTTAATAAGCTTAAAAGAGCTAACAGTGTTTAAAAGAAAACTGGATATAAATCCAAAATAATAAATTTTATATTTTAATGATTTTTTAAAATGTTTAATAAACTTTATATTTGCATAACTGTATTTGCACAACTATTTCATATAGGTGCAGTGTAGTCACTCATATGTAGATTATGGCAAAATGTGTGAATTACTGGGTAAAAATGTTAGCATCACAGAATTTGCTTTTGCAGAAGGTAACTATAATTTACACTAATCCATATTAACAGGGCCGTCGAGTGGTTTGTTGGCGTCCGGGGCAAGATTTCGTCAGGCGCCCCCCAAACTCAATCCCACGTGCACCCACCCGACATTCCACCTATCTGTAGGGATTCAAACACAAACACACAGCGAGCGACGTGACGCGACACTATCAAATAGGCCTACATATAAACATTTGGGATTAAACACGCAATGAGCGATGCAACTTGGGGCGACGTGGACTGGACAAGTTCCAAGACGCATCGCGTCCAGTCGCTTGTAAGCAAAGTTGCGCGTCGGGTTGCGTCGCTGTCTGTGTTTTTGTGCCCAAAAGAGACACCTAATCGGATTACCTTACAAAAATACAAGAAATAAAATTATTTAAATTTTTTTATAAGATTGTATTGAAAATCAAATTAATACAAGTTTAGTAATGTTAGACAATCTTAACAATCATAAAAAATACTATAGGCGTTATTAATGGACTACAAATTAATAGTGTGGGAAACCTCGATACATACATTGATAGAATATAGAAAAGGGAACCGCGTTTATCAAATTAAGATATGGTACTAAACATTAAATGGCATTCGCCTGGTTTTTGCACCAGCAAATGTCGTTAGAATTTCCATCAAGTCTATTTTTTGTGCTTCGTCGTTTTCAATGGACAAGAAGGCCAGAGAATTCAGTCTCTCTTGTGACGTAGTTGATCGTAAATATGTCTTTATAAGGAAATATTTATTTTGGGATAACTTAGTACAATATAGGCCTAAAGTTATTGGTGTCAAATATTTATTTGTTCAATAAAAACATACAACGTAATATTCAAAATTCAGTTATACATAACTTTAAAAAATATGTTATGTACATCCTACTTATTTTTTCAAAGTTTTTTGTTTTATTTTTGCCGTTGCCACAGTGCCCCCCTGGTCGCGGCGCCCGGGGCGATCGCCCCGCCCACGCGACGGCCCTGCATATTAACATTTCACAGTTTTTAGTTCTACAAAAATAAGTTTTTTTTTTAAATACTCTTTTCAATATACAAAAGATGTGTTATACTTTTATAGAAGTGTGATTTCTAAATGGATTAAAAACTTTAATAACTTAATAAATATGTTGTGTAAAGAATTCACAAAAATTATGCAGTACCAGTACTGGTAACTATACTAAAATATGAGTTGTTACTATTTAATTCTATCCTTAGAATGATATATATTATTAAACTTACTAACAATGAAGAAAACACTTTTGTAATTTTCTCCAAACACTTAACTGTCAGTCAAGTTCAGCTGATACCGGTATGCAACATAAACTTATTTAAGAAACAGGTACTGAGTGTTTGTCTTTGTCAATAATTTATCTTTTACTTTGGAACCATTAGTAATTAAATAGAGAAGATAATGTCCTATCATTTTTAAAACAACTCATCTACTTAAGGAGTATTGGATTCATTATCTTACCATAAATCACAAAACAGCATCTTGAATGCATACTGGTACAACTAATAATTTCTACATCTGATAAAACTGATCATCATTAAAAATGTAAGAACTGTAAGCTTTAAATTCATTTAATATCAGGGGTGATAATAAATTTCTACTTATTATATCATATTGCATAATCCTGAAAATTGTTAGGTTAATAAAGTGCTAAAAGTGAAAAAAATGAAAGGGTTATATTTGTGTCACTGTTTTAACGATTCACTGTAAATAATATTCACCCAAATTGTTGCTACTACTTAAAGCACATTAAATAATATTATCATAAAATTTCTTGTTACAAGAAGCTTTATTATTAGGCCTCTCATCTATTACCTGATGCCTTTTGATTGTAATAATTTTTCTCCTCATAAAGAAAATCTGCACACTATATTCGATGTGCAATTTGAGTACATTGAACAAGATTGTACTGGAAGAGTAGAAATTTTGATGTATATTGAGGGACCAATTTATGAAATTTCGAAGACTTACACAGTCTTCAAACACAACCACAAAACCACTAGCCATAAGATTCATTGGTTTAACATCAGGTGAACCCAAAGTTATTTATTCGGGACAGTAGCATAAAAAATATAAAATCAATGTGGATAATAGAAAGTGTTTTATTTGGATCACATACAATGAACCCTATATTAAACCCTCCTATAGTGTGAGTGTTTATGTATATCTAGATTTAAGATTGCATTGTGACATTCAAGCAATGAAATGATTTGTATATAAGCATGATAATAAATCTAATTTACAAACACAGTCTAGTTGTATTTTATTAATGTAACTTATTCTATTTATGGTGACCAATACAGTAGAAAAGGGGGACATCCCACAATATTGGGGAACAGCTACATTTTTAGCAGAAGCTTTAAAACGAAAAAAAAAAAAATTAACATTTTCGACAGTGTTGACAACTGTCCTCTTTTTTGATCAAGAGTAGGCCTACTCTTAATGAAGTAATAACTAGGGACCGGATTCTTAGGTTTTTACCTATTTTTTTCCTTACTTCCAAAACAAAAAGCGCTCATACACTTTTTCGAATCATGTCCATAGGATTCACCCACATTAATTCTGTGGTACCTAAAAATACCTAAATGGGGTATAAGAACCTAAATATACCTAAACGGGATATAAAATCTAAAATATATAATTTAGGCTACTTTTTTGTATTCTTTGCTTGTCAGTTGAGAAATCGATATTTTGCGGAGAGACAAAACTTTGTCGGGTTGAAATTAATACCACCAGAGTTTCGTTCAACCCATTGTCGTCTAGGATGGACAGTATGATAAAAAAAATAACAAGAGACGAAGTGTAAGAGTATCGGCGTATTCCTTTTAAAATATTCGTACGAACAACCATTGTTGCTGTGTGTGAACAAGGGTATAGATTTCTGTTTTAAGGCAGCGGATTGGCGACGACCTGAATTTCTTTTTTCTTTCTTTTCTTTCTTTCTTTTTTTCTTTCTTTCTTATTTCTTTCTTCTTCTTCTTCTTCTTCTCCTGAGGTTATTTTATGACGTTGTACCCCGCGGGTTTCTAAGTCTGTTCTGTCGTTTTCCAAGTTGCTCCTGCTGTATATGACAGACGTCATTCAATACAACTCACAGTTGAGAATCTTGAAAGATACACTGTGATATACTGTAACCAGGAAATGTGAGGCAATCTTATTTTCACTGCTTCTTTTGATTGTTTACGCTTTCTTTCTTCAATTGTATATTTTTTTTTTTTTTTTTTTTTTATTTTGAGAAAGGGTGGGCATTATTGCCCTATGCACCGCGACCATTACTGATCTATTGTGCGCCCCTAGCTTTAGTCCCTTAGAAGGCCAGACTCTTTGATAAAGAGTGCCAGCTTCTTGATTGAGACCTTGGACAGTTCATCCGCTGGCATGAACCAGTAGTTGAAATGCTTGGCCCTAATGGCCGCAAGTATTTCACAATCACACAGAAGATGAAGAGCAGATTCTTCATCTTTTCGACATCTCCTGCACATCGAGTCGTCTGCTATGCCAACCTTATGAAGGTGTCCCAGCAGCCGACAGTGTCCAGTCATAAATCCCACAACCCAGCTGAGTAGGAATCTATCCATCTTAAGCAGTTCTCTGGTCCTGCCTTTGATGACTTCTTTGATAGTCATCTTAGAGTGTCTGTGACCTGTCACAGCTACCCAATGTTTGTTGTGTTTCCTGTTAGCCCACTCCCGAACCGCTCCTCGGATAGAACCATAGGGCAGTCCCAGGCAGGGCTCAGGTCCCACAAAGGGCAGAGCTGCCCCCTTTTTGGCCAAATCGTCAGCCCTCTCATTGCCATGGAAACCCCTATGTCCTGGCACCCACATCAGTTTAACTGCATTGTGTTCAGCCAGTGTCATTAGGGACTCCCTGCACTCGAGGACTAGTTTAGACCTTATTTCCTTTGCCTCAAGAGCCTTTAAGGCTGCTTGGCTGTCAGAAAGTATAGTAATGTGTGTATGCATGTAGCCCTTGCTAATACTTTCCCATGCACTTGCCATGATGGCATAGACTTCTGCTTGAAACACAGTCGCATGCAAGCCAAGGCTGTATGAAAGCTCTTTACCACAACCATACAGTCCTGCCCCAGTGCCTTCTTTAGTTTTGGATCCGTCAGTGTACCATGTAGGTCCACTTTGAATCCTGGTTTCAATTCCTTTGTCCCATTCACTACGTTCTGGATATGCTATAGTGAATTTCCTTTCACTTGCTTTCTTAGGTATCAATTTGTCTGATCCCATAGTCATAAAATGGTCCAGACCTTTGTCCCTAGAGAATTGCATGTGACCGAAGCATTGTAGTTCCAACTTTTCAATGCCATTACACCGAAGTCTATAAAGACCCGCTCGCGCCTCCGCTTCTACCCAGATATGAAGAGGGGGCAGGTCCAATAGGACTTCCATGGCAGCTGTAGGAGTAGTCCTAAAAGCCCCTGTTATGCCAATGCAGGCCAGTCTCTGTAGCTTGGAGAGCTGATCCTTGCATGACTTCAGTTGAGTCCTAGGCCACCAAACAAAAGCAGCATAGGTAATAATGGGTCTGACCATTGTGATATAAATCCAGTATACCAGCTTAGGTCTTAGTCCCCACTTTTTGCCAAGCATTGTCCTGCATGTCCAAAAGGCCCTATAAGCCTTGTCGATACATGCATCTGCTTGCCTTTTCCAGGTTAGTCCCTTGTCTAGAATAACTCCAAGGTATTTAACCTCATTGCAGAATTGCACTACCCGCCCCCCGAGTCTGGGTTCCCTTAAGTTCCCCAGATCCCGGCGTCTGGTAAATGGTACAATTTTCATTTTGCTTGGATTCACAGACAGTTCACATCTGTTGCACCAGCTTTCTACTTTTCCTAGTGCCACTTGTAGCACATCGGAAACCGTGCCGGGGAATTTCCCTTTGATTATAATTGCTATGTCATCAGCGTAGCCCACCGTGAAATAGCCACTACTGTTGAGATCCCTAATCAGGCCATCCACAACAAGGTTCCACAACAGGGGCGATAGTACGCCTCCCTGAGGACATCCCCTTGATGTGAGGACATGAATGGTCTCTCCGCATATCGTCGATATATTGCTCCTGTCCTCCAGCATGCATTGTATCCACCGAAGAACAGTGCTTGGAATACCATGTTCCTTCGCCGAATGGATGATGGCCTTGACAGAGGTTCTATCAAAAGCGCCCTCAATGTCCAGAAAAGCTCCTAGAGCAATCTCCTTATCATAAAGTGCCTTCTCCAGGTTGGTTACAACATAGTGAAGAGCAGTTTCAGTAGATCTGCCTGGTTGGTAAGCACATTGGTACTTGTGAAGAGGATAATCCCTCAGCACGCATTCCCTAATGTACCCATCGACAAGTTTCTCCATTGCCTTCAGCAGAAAAGATGATAGGCAAATTGGTCGGTAGGCCTTGGCGTCAAAGTAATTGGGACGCCCAGGCTTAGGTATATAGGCCACTCTTACCTGCTTCCAGGCCGTGGGTATGTGCCCAAAAGCTAGACTGGCTCTAAATATGTAGCATAGCAGGGATGCTATTGAGTCAATCCCTTGCTGTAGTAAAACGGGTATCAGTCCATCTGGCCCTGCTGATTTATAAGGTTCAAATGAGCTGATGGCCCATTTGATTCCGGTTTGATTGAATATTGCCCGCGTCAGTTGCCAATCCTCCCTGTCTGTCTTGATATTTGACTCCAGGTTTGGTTGCCCCTGTCCGCAGTGCAGTTCCTCAATCTCCCGTGACCCTGGAAAATGAACCTCATACATTGCTCTTAGAGTTTCTTTTCCAGTCATTGTATACGTGCCATCAGCTAGTTTTATGGTACCTAGCTGATGCGTGTTACCTTTAGCTAGAGCCTTCACGAGTCTAGCACCACTGGAAACATGTTCAATGCTCCCGCAGTACTCCCTCCATGAAGTTCTCTTAGCCTTCCTTATTTGAAAATTGTATCGGGTAAGTTCGGTCTTATATCTATCCCAATCCCCCGTTACTTTAGCCAGGTTGAAGAGTCTCCTGCAGCTGTGTCTAAGTTCGCTAAGCTCCTTAGACCACCAAGGTACACTCCTTGGTGTGGAAGCAACCTTAGCTTTGCAGTTTGTAGTGTAAGATAGGAGAATGGCCTGTTGCAGCTGGTCAACAGCCAGCTCCAAATCTACCACCGAACGAATGTTCTTTGATATGCCCTGTGTAAGTCCTAAAAGGTCTTTTTGGTATGAAGGCCAATTAGTGTCTTTAGGGTTTCTATATGTCACTGGTTCAAAGCCCTGCGACCCTATCTTAAACTTAATATATCTATGATCTGACACAGATATGTCAGATGATACATGCCAATTGTTTACCAACCTCCCAATGAGAGTGGTTCCAAGTGTAATGTCAATGACTTCCTTCCTGGTTGATATAACAAAGGTAGGTTCATTGCCTCTGTTCAGAATATCTAGGTTAGTACTTACCAGGTATTCTGAAAGTAGCTCTCCTCTTCTGTTGATGCCTGTGCTCCCCCAAATAGTGTGGTGTGCATTGGCATCACATCCGAGTATGAGCTCCTTTCCTGATGTCATTGCATAGTGAATGAGGTCCTTCATGATGGCAGATAGCGGATCCTCTTCTTCATAGGGTAGGTATGCAGAGGCCAACAAGAGTGGCCTGCTGTCTCCCTGTACCCTCATGGTCATTTCAATGGTCGTTACATCCCTGGAACAAAATCGTATAATAGGGATAGCCTTAACCCATTTTTTCATGTAGATGCAGGTTCTTGTATCCCCTGTACTACCTGAACTGAAGATTGTGCCACTGGCACAGTTAAGTCCTCTTATCTGACCCTTGTAAACCCAAGGTTCCTGAATTAGAGCTATGTCAATATTTTCTACTGCTAGTTTCCTGCATAAGGCAGCAGATGCAGCCTTGCTGTGGTGTAGATTTATCTGTATTAGTGACAGTTCCTCCATAGCAAAAAGAAATACAGAAAGGGAAAGAGAATGATTTCTTACCTTAATTGGAACCAGCTCCCTGAGTCTCCATGGCCTCCGGTGCGGTCCCCGTGGCCTCGGCTCCCTCAGTTGCCTTGTCCCCCTTGTCGCCTTCTGCTCCTTTGCTCTTGTTTGGATCAGCCAGGATCTTAAAAAGACCCCAGTCTAGTCCCGTATATGCCCCCATGTTGGCATCCTTGATGGCTTTAGCTGAATCCTGGTCCACAAGGAGAATAAGCCTCTGTCCCGTGGAGTCAGCCTGTCTGTTTAGCACCTTCCAGTGCTCTGTATTGAGGCCTTTGTTGAGAACCTTCAACCGTCTCAGCAGCACATTCGCGTCCTCGGTCATGACATCCCGAGTCCTGAAGGCTACCTTGACAGGTCTGGGCAAGTCCCTGGCCTCAATAACCTTAAGTATCAGACCGTCCCCAAGATTCTTCTCATTGAGTGTGGTCCTTACCCAGTTGGCACTAAATTCATCATCACAGTAATATATCATAGCGCCTTCTTGGAGAGTGAAAGTTCTGAGCCGCGGAGCTGGTGCGCCTTCAGCGATCCCGTCCACCGCCCTCAGAATCTCCCCCAAAATAAGTTTGACTTCCTCTTCCAAGAGTTTAGCCTCAGGGTACTTATCCTTAACAATTGCCATCTTATGTGATGTCAGTGCCTCCCTGTAAGTGACCCCAGGTTCCATTTGGTCCCTGGGTCTTTTCTGGTATGGCCTGACATCAGGTGGCGTATCATTCATCGGTCTGGTTCTTTTGACTGACCCAGACTTGTTTGGCGTGTAGTAGGTATGTCTTTCCTGACCCGGTTGTTTTGAACCCCCGGTGTTAGATTGAGCATCCTCCTGTAACCTTTTTAGTTTCCTTCTGGCTGCCCCTGATAGCTTCTTTTGCAGGTGCAACCGGTTGATTCCAGATGCCATCTGGCCTACATCTCTATCATCAGATATGCTGGAGGTACCAGCTGCCTGAGGTTGAGTAGTTTGTCGCAGGTCTTTCTCCAAGTCCCTGTGATCTGACAGGTTCTTCTCAGAGTCCCTGTGTTCAGCAGATTTGTCGTCAGGTTTGCTGGAACTGCCAGCTCCCTGAGTTGGTATATTTTCGGACAGGTTCTGCTTAGAGTCCCTGCCCTCTTCTGTTTTATTATTATTTTTTAATTCATTCGGTTCCATATTAGTCCCACGAGTAATGGGGAATAGAAGTCAACACGTGCAGAGCCCCATACACGTGCAAGGTTACATACAACAGGGTGTCACCTGGTGCCCTGAGGGGATCGTTAGAGACACTGTCTTTCGCCCCAGTGCCACTCAGCTCTCGGCACGATGCCTTCCACCTTAGCTTAGGTGACCAGAGCCCATTTCGTTGTACCGGGTCTCCAACTGGGAGAATCCCGGCCAGGTCACCTACTGGGTGTCCCTGTGTGGGATGGTTTTTCCGATGTTAAGCCGCTTCTTCGTCTGGTGTCTAACCTGTGGCCTCCCTGGCATGAGAGACTCTGCCGGTGACAAGCACCTCCAGTACAGCCCACAGGATCGCTGACACACACAAGCCCCCCCACCTCTTCAAGGTGATGCGGCTTCTAGGGGGGGTTCAATTGTATAATATTGACCTAAAGCAAGTTTACACAAATTTAAGTCAATTTTTTTTAAGTTAAACTTTACTAGTATTATGTATTGAATTCTATGTAGCACATTCAAATTCATTAAACCAATTATTCTACCCGAAAACTATATTTTGGGCAAAAAACCTAAAGAAAACTATTTCACCTAATGGAAAACCTAAAACAGTGTTTTTAAAAACCTAAAAATCCGGTCCCTAGTAATAACATAGAAAAATGCATGACACTCATCTTTACTGTACAATTTATTTTCCAGTCTGTGGTTTGAAGACTCTTAATCTAAATGAAAATATACAAAAGTTAAATCCTGAAATAATAAATAAACATTGAACATTTTATAGCCTAAATTTTATCACAAGTTTTTTTGTTTAAATTGGAAATAGAAGAAAAATACTTATTTGTGGCACTTCTTAGTTTTATCAGTTACATGAAATACTTTCAATCAACATTTTTTTCTAAATTTCAACCTCTGGATACAACTACTAAGTACAGAAATACTGAAAACCTCAACATAAGTAAAACATAAGTCTGAAGGTATATCCAGAATGCTTCTCCAAAGATGCTGTAACGTACTTATTTGCACTTTCAAAGGACATACTGTTGGAAACGGTTACGCTATGTTTAATTGTTTAGTTGAAGCTACATGGTAGGACAGTTGCGTAATGTGAAAATTCGTACTGTACTAGTGACAATAACACAAAAATTCGTTCAGGTAGAAAATTAACAAATTGCTGGACAAATGATGTTCCATGGAGGACATTTACTGCATCATGGTTGGTCATCCTAGTTGTATTATTACTAGGTGCAGATTTTGCATATTTACATAAGCGAACTAACTCATTTCTTGTTATTTGAGATCACCTTCTAATGCTTAGTTGGTTGGTACACTGCCTGTCCTATACAGCTAATTTTGCGTACGCGGCAACATTACAGATGGCAGCACCTACCACACCCAGCTGCAATACCCTTTACATTACCGTATGCTCTGTGTTGCCCTCTGAAGTATAAACTCGGAAACTGAAATATGCTGGAATTTCATGCTATCTGGGTGTGAACTGTGTCGCCCCTACTGGAGAAATTTGTCAATTTAATAATACTCTGAACTCCATGTTAAAATAAAGCAATGGACAGGCAGTGTAATTCTCGAGACGGCCTTTGACTGTCACCAGTGTGCCAGAATTTTGTCCTGCAAGAGTTCTTTTGCATGCCAGTAAATCTACTGACATGGGCCTGTCAGATTTATGCACATATAAATGCCATCGACCTGGGCTGGGATTAAACTCACAACCTTGGGCACAGAAAGCCAGTGTGATACTAACTGCACCACTCAGGCCGACTCTATTGCTTAGTGTCAATATGAGAGCTAAGAGTGCAAGAAACTATAGAGAGTACTCTCAGGTGGTCTGATCATTATAGAGTGCTCGTCCAATCCTGAGAGTAGTGAAGGGTGAAACTCACGACATTACTTTCAGAACTTAAAGCAAATATCGCAAGAGTTTCGTTTCACAATTACTGGCAAGTTGGATGAACAACAATGTATTATTCGATGCTAATGTTAACGTTCACAGATCATGTGAGGTTGCTAATGCTTTTGAATGAAGCACGATGTTAGAAGAATTTATCAATTTAATATTGTCAGGATATCGTCGGAGCACCATGAAGTACTAGTAATATTGATAGGGCCACAAATTAATTAGAAAGATGTGAAAATGTTATATGAGGTTTCAGCTAAAGATAAACTAATGGTGATTCTGTGCTTTTTTTGGCATCTGGCAAGTTATTTTTATTTTATGGTATGGCAAATGGAGTGGAGTGATTTCATTACACTGTAAATCTAAACTAAATTTTGCTACATGGATGGATAGAGCCTGCTATTCAACCGGTGCATCAACGAAGACTAAGAGTCAACAAACACCCCTTGTTGATTGGTCCTTGACCACCAGTCTGCTTAGAAGAATACAAAGTCAAGCACCAAAATAATAATAATAATAATATAAAAGTACCGGTCAATAATAGGCCTATATATTTTTTTATTTGTAGGAGTCTGATTTTATGGTGAAACAAAACGGCTGCTTTCAGTGTTACTCCTATTTCAGTGGTTATTTCGTGAAATAAGTTATTTTACAACCTAAACTACCGCATTTGACATTGAAAAACTTTATTCCTATAAATAAAATAATATTCAAATGTAGCTAAAAAAAAAAATTATAACCACAATTATTATAAAACATTATTTGGCAATGATAATCAATTTCAGTTTCAGTTTTAAAACACCATAAAATAATGGAAGTTTTATAAAGTGAAGCAATAATAATAATAATAATAGCAGTATGTTAATTAAGAGAGATGGTTGACCTTTAAACACTTTTACTTACATTTATGCAGAAAAGAATCTGTTATGGACAGCGAGCACCTACTACAGTGCAGAGCATTACACAGCTCAGACTTATCTACACGCTACTGGGAAGCAAAACAGCTAATGGAAGAGCTCCAACAAGCTGGGCGTTAGCAACCAACCAACCAACCAACCAACCAACATTTATGCAGAACGTACGTTTCATGGGCTTTGCCCACATTTTCAACTGCTAGTGAAGTTTCAGTGTTGAAAGATAAATCCAGCACTGTGGCCTAGGGAATGCGTTCACTCTCCTCACTCAGAAAGTCCAGTTTCAATTCCTAGTTGGGACAACTTTCCTAGGTGGGAATTTATTTCACCTTTGAGACAAATGTCTGGAAACCTTAGACCCTCATGGTCCCCGTATGTCATCTGGGCATCAGTATCACCTTCATCTCAATTGTGCATGGTGCGGCATGAGTGTGTGTCTCTTCTTATGTGTTTATGTTGTCTCGGAGGTGGCACCGACTTTGGGCTGGCCACTCATCCGGAGAGGCCATTCATGTCCTTGTCGGGTCACAAAAGTATATATGATATCCCTGGAAACTTCCTATCCTGACAGGTTGAGGTCCTATAAGTAGGTCTTTATGTTGCCCCTAGGTGTAAGTGATAGGGAATTGACGCACCAGGAATCTTCATAACCTGTACTCATCACTAGATATAGTAAGGTTAATTAAATCATGAAGGATTAAGTGGGCTGAACACGTTGTGCACATGTGGAGGAAAGACATATCTAAAAATATTGAATGGGAGACCTGAAAGGAAAAAACCACTTGGAAGACCTAGACATAGATGGGAGGAAATATTAGAATAGTTTTAAGGGAAGAAGGGTTTGCGAGGGGTGGTTGGACGGAATTAGCACAGAATAGGGTTAATCTGCCTCAAGTACAGGTGGACATGTAATATCTCGCAGTATCTGTATAAGGATTTTTGTCATCACAAATGCAGCTGCAAGATGCCATTAATATAGAATGTAGCCTATAGGAAAATAAATGTAGTTTTTGAGTTAATCAAGAAAAATGCCCAGAATTACAATATTATATTGCAGTTAGCATTATATTGTAGTTAGTGATGCTTATTATTTTCCAAATGGGATCAATGACAAAATATTTTAGGGGAAAAAAAATTAATACTCTGACATCGAGGTTCAAATCCATGACATTTGGCTTCCTGTGCCGATCAGTGGCATACCAAGGCAGGAGCAGGCCCTGCTTTGAACATAGTCCTCAAAATGTTATTTTTTATATTTGCCAGACCAGAGAAGAATCTTGGTTTGAATGAAAAAACAGTTGTCTATTAAACAACATAATTTTTTTAACAATTAATTGAATAAAAAGGTTAGAAACAACCACATCAGAAGTACAGTGCGCCCTTTGTAATAATATAAGCTCCAACGAGCAAGAGAAGAGAGGGCAATCTCGTTTTTCACGCTTTTGTTAGTCCTAATACCAGTTGATAACTCTGTTGCAAAACAAATCAATTTTGATAATGTAATAAAACTTGCAGAGGCAAATACTTGCAAGAAAGATTTTTAATTGATGTACTGTTTAGTTTATTATTAATATTTTTAAATATTTTCTGTTTGGGTTTTCTTTCTTTTGTCTGTATAGGACTAAATTAGTATTGTGAAATCACAACTATTTAGTTGACCTACCTTTTCAAACCATGCCAGAGGAATTTCATACTAACCTGAATTTCCTCCGGCCATAAGTCAGTGCTGGTACTCTAAGCATACTTATGGTATAAATTTAAAGTTGCCTAATGCAGAAGGCAAGGTCTACTGTTCTCAGAACAGTAATAATAACCGATAGTAATTACTGATAGTAATAACAACTGATTGAGCGAAGCAAGATTCTGTTTTAACTCGACCATGTAGCATTTTGTCTGTGTTTGTATGTGTAAGGATTTTTATTTTGATTCCATTTCAAGATGGTGTTAGCTTTAATGGTTCTGTTTCGTGTAATGTCCAGCTTCTTGCAAAGATTCTAGCTGAACAGTTTCCCTGGAAACAATGTTGTCTTCATAATGAATGACAACATTAGGTAAACCTTTAAAGACTGCGAAGAAGGTCAAATCTTAGATTTTTTGGACATGAGGACAGCCATTAACAGGACTATTACTACTGTAATAATAATAATAATAATAATAATAATAATAATAATAAATAAATAAATGTCATGTGAAAAACACAATTGCTAAAGCAAAGACTTCTAACTGGAAACTTAATGAACATTACCATTAACGCCTATGGTAGGGCTGGCTCTGTTTTACTCTCCCAAGGTGAGCTATTTCCTTGGAGAGTTACCATTAACTAGACTGCATTAATAATAATAAGATAATATTAATAATGAATAATGTGTTAAATGTTAAAAAATACATGTACTTTTATGTTTTGTCTATTTTTAATTCAAATAACTTATATTCAATTGCTCTATGAGAAAATAAACATTTCAACACAAAGAAGAACACTACATTTTACAGACTGGATTCTACTTAATTTTAGAGTAAAAGTCAAGTATGCTGCAGTACGGCCCGTACTCAAGATCAGTTGGCAATAAATGTTGCAGTGTTTCAGGATGAGTTTTAGGGAGACGCAGTGGTGTTAGCGGTTCATAATCTTTTTCACTTCTTCTACAGATTTTCTTTGCAGTTGAATTTTTTATGCCTTGATCATTCTTTTTGGATATTGAGGCGTCACTGCAAGATTCAATTTGTTTCCTGGATCTAGTAGCATATGGCGATTTACGTTTCTTTTCATACATTAAATTATGTTTTGCAGGACTTTCTGCTTTCAACGCTTTTGCATCTGAAGAAGCCTTGGTGGTCCATGATGAAGTAAATGTGTATGTTTGAGGTTTAGTATAATTCTGCATTACATTTCCTGATTTTTCAAAAAGTTTATTATTAGAATGATCATTGTTATGGTTCATAATATTGTCACAGTCTTCCATTTTAAACTCCTCTTCAGTTTCAGAATTGTTTTTCGGATTGACGCAATCGTTAACATTTTTTATTGAGCTGCTTGAAATTGAAGGATGGAAGTTCAATGCAGTAACAGGACTTGCATTATTTTTAGGGGTATATGAATGACAAGCATTTTCATCTATAGACATCATGTTTGAATTTATAGGACTTAGCCTTACTGAGGAGTTCAGGTATGATGGATCATTTTTTTCTGAATTTAAATAATTTACATCTGTAGGAATGTTTGTCATCATGTTGGTAGGCACTAAGTCATTTAACTTGGCTGAACTTTGCTCAGAATGTTTTATTGGACTGCCGAGACTAGTTTCAAAACTGCAGCATGAGTCGATCTGGCTATTTGAATTTGAATTACAATAGAGTTTCATTGGACTTTCAGGATTCATGTCTAAATTTTTTGAAGAATCTTCTATGAATCTACACACAGGCTTGCGAGAGCTATTTTTGGAGGCTTTGCCATAACTTCTCCTTCTTGAAACACAGGATGATGCTGCGCTACTTGGACGAGAGCGTGGTTTTACTGGTGCGTATAAATTAAGGCCTTGTGGAGGGGAAGAATACTTCCGCTTGAGCAGTCCAGCTGTACTAAGAACTTTTCGACAGTATGAAGAACAGGAAGAACCCAACTCTTTCGGAAAATGCTGTCCATAAACAATGTCAATCTCTAGATCTTTGCAGCAAGGAGCAATCAGAGTATAGCTCCACTGATATACTTTATATAAACTGCAGTACTGAATGACTTCTGTCTGTTGATGAAATGCACATGATATGCCCTTGGGAAAGCTGAAATTTCCCCTATCTAATTCTCGCTCAGCGAAGCCCATGACAAGAAAACCTTTTTCGTTCTTCAATCTTGCACACGTATTGCGCAACTCATAAAATAAATTTAAGAGTGGATAAACACGAAATATGCTTTCTTCAGGACATTCATTAATAGGTTTATCGGTGGTATAGCTTTTCTGAAGATTGCATAACACGTTTTTTACGATGTTTATATTTTCAGTTGGATGTGTAAATAGTGGTGGCATGAATTGTTTCATACATAATAGGAAAGCTCTAATGTCTTTGAAAATTTTTTTGAAATCGTTCTCGCCTTCCAGTGCATTTGGTACCGAATGATCTTCAGTTTCGGATGGATGGCTCTGTGAGAGAAGACTAGGATTAATTATCACATGGTATGTTTTTCTTACTCCGTCCATTAAGTTGAATTCTGCTATAGCTAATTCACAAGGAGAGGAGATGCCATTGTTTTCAAAGCAATTGCGATTGACATCAATTACATAAAATGGATGTGCAGGAAGAGACAATCCTTTCAGAGAACGAATTATGTTTTCTACCTCTAATAGCATACTTCTGTTACACTTAAACGTTCCAGATTTCTCGTGTATTTCCGTGGATCTCTTCATGGGAGATTGCAACTTTTTCTTTGCCTCCGTGTTTTTGTTGCGTTCCATTCCTTCAAAGTTTTTTCGTTCCTCAGAGGTCATCTCTCCTCAAATTTGAGCTGCCTATTCTTAGATTTCTTCTTCCCCCGATAATTCGTAAATGAGTTCCGAAAATCAAGCTATTAGCTTGTTAGGGAAGTATTTCATAGTCAACATTAGACACAAAATAACAAACATAAGTTCATCATTCGTAACAATATAATAATTAAGCATTGCCGTTTCGAGACGGTAATTAGATATAGCCAACAGTTTGTATCAAGGTACTATATAGAAGGCTATGGCATTCGAATGCCGATAATAGTCTTACTTCAGTTTTCAGGCATTTTAGTGGCGCTAAAAGTTTCTATATTTAATAAATCGGGAAGAGGATGGTAGGTCCTGAATTGCACTTCAGGATTGCACGATCAAATAAATTTATCATTGGGCCTTACGACAATTCAATCGTGTGAATTTAGTTACCACTTAGTTTAAAAGAGTGATCCGTGTTTCCAAATATAATCGCAGAAAAATATGCCTTCAAATATTCTTCCCAGATATTTTTTAAAAGAAAGGAAAATCCTGCCCGAAGAGGCCCTTTGTAGATGTCACTACAGCGTTCTTTAAAAGGGGCCGTGCTATTATTGATGTTTTTTATTGCTTCTGTGCTAGGGACAAAATATTTGTCAGACATTCTGCATAAAAACTAAGCTAAAACATTGTTTATAAATTTAAAATGGGTTTAATAAAAATACAAAAAAATAAAATAATGAAAAAGTATTATACACGACCAACAATGATTGCTATGAGCAAGGCCTTCTTTATATTACTACTTTTATTGTGTTTTATATTATTATTATGTTTACTACATTTGTTGATGAAAGCCTCATAGCTAAGGAATAATTAGGCTATTATGAGATCGATTTGTCTGTAATGTTGGAAAAGTCCATTCTGAAGACAAAGTATGGAAAAATGCAACAAAAGGATGAAAATTTCCTAAATAATGACCAGGGAAATGCCGAAAAATGCAAAAGAATTTAAAATAAAAGTATACTACTTTTGTTCGTTTTGAGGCGAGACGAATTTGTACTGCATCCTGCATTCTCTATGATGTATCAGAAAAAAGATGACATTTCATCAACATCCGAGCCCTCCTCATGATCATGTAATTGTATAATAACTGTTATAAAACCTTACACACAAGCATATAATTACTCTGTACCATTCTTCAGCTGGGTGCAATTATTGCAGTGTTATGTGGCATATTATGGGATATCATTGGGTTTGATCATAAAATTAAAATAAAATTCCGGGTTTGCTCAACTTCTTTATTTATTAAGAAAATTACAGATACATGCGTAGAATAAATAAAAAATTACTGAGTAAAATAAAAATTTACTTAAAATAATATTAAACTCTGACATAAGGAGAACTTTTTATAGAATAGTAAAAATAATATTTTAAAGCAAGGACCATTGACTGTATATATTGCCTTGAAATTTTGCGTGGTTATTGTACTGTGCAGTACTAAGTAGTAAAATTGTGCAGATTAATGGGGACAATAGATAACAATAAAACAATTATAAAATCTATTTTTCGTTTTATGATTAACTTAAGGTTACTATTCCGTTCACACGTCACATATTTGATATTGATCAATAGGAGGCGGATTTCTATGACATGTCATATTTTTCCCCCTTTGCATTATTTCAGGTTTCCGACTAATTTAAACCCGATTCCAAGCATCCTGGTGAAAATGGAACAGCTTTTATTGTGCATATAACTGCATATTTAGGAAATTTTCAACTGTTGTAGCATATTTAGTATGAATATGCATATTTAGGTCATATGATCGGCATATTTGTGTGCATATTAAATAAATTTTAAAGTTTCATATCATATTTTGTAAATTTTGCATTGTACTGATACTGTTTGAGAATTTACAGATATTTTAAATAATTAACATCATATTTTAATCAAATGAATTGTAATGAAACTTAAAAATATATATACATAATGTGTAAGTGATAAAGTCATATTTTAAATTTTATTGGTCATATTTTAATGTTTTTTTAGGTCATAAATGAATGCATATATCCTATTTTTTAGGTAATCGAAATCCGCCCCCTATTGATCAATAACGTTTAGCAATACTTGATATGTCGACCAATCACAGTCGTTTATCTTATAATATGCTTGCAAGGTTCGCAAGGATGAAATTTTATCTGGTAAAATTGTCATCTCATTACTGAATACAAGGTATTAAAATGCAGGTATTAATATATCACATTTCTGTATTTGTGCCAGTGAACAGAATAAAAACATTATTTTAAACAACTTAATTTATTTGGAAATTGAAACAATTTAAATTTGCATTGATTAAAACCCCATTTTCGATTTGGTGCTAGCTAGTTCGTGTGTCTTTATTGTGTTCTGATTTCAGTTTATATTAATTAGTTAATTATTTATCATATTCACGTTTGACTGTGTTGGTTAATATCTGGCTAGTTCATTCTTTTAGTATGCCGTGATCTGACAGCTGACACATTGATGATTTGTTTTTAAACGACACAAATAAGAAAGATTTATATAACCTGATACATTTTATTCGTTGAATAATCTTAATAAAACCCAATCGACTTAAGATTTCCATCAGATAAATTCATTTGTACCTCGCACTCACGAATCTATCTAATAGTTACAGAATTAAGCATAAAATGAAATGTTGAAACCAAGAATAAGAATATAGCCTACCACATCGCTATTTCCGTCCTTGTAAGCGAGATAGCCCATGGCGAGATTATAATATTATATTTATTATTATCATTATTATTACACGAGTTTCACCATACATAAAAGTATACATTATTTTCATATCTCCTTTTGGTCCTACACAGCTTATGTCATTGTATCCATTCTCTGTGTTCATTGTTTTTTTTATTTTAGAAGCTACATGTAAGAAGATGTTTCAGTGTTCACGCCTTGTGAATTTATGTAAAAAATCTGAATATAGGTGCGTTAAAATAATATTATGACGATGGATACAGTTCCAATATCTCTAGAAGTACACAGACATTAATATATTTTGCATTTTGGTATGGTTTCTATTGATATGGATAATATTATAGAACAAAGGTGATTCTCTCCTTACTTCTAACTTAGTAAAGTTCCCGCACGATATCTGTGCCGATTGCCTAAGTCATTGCATTACGTTTTCGTGGGGACTATAGCGTCGATTGGCCTGCTAACTATCTCTCTCGCACAACAGTACCTCCCTTTCTATTTGTAAAGGCCAATCTGCCTCTCTCTCTCGCACAATAGCATGTCTCTCTCTAGAGAGTAACGGTCTCATCGGCACAGATTTCGTGTGAGATCTTTAGGACCGGGAGGTTTCAGCATCTCACTGAGAAACGAAAAACGCAACCCACAGTGCATGCATGCCGGAAGTGTTTTCTACCTATTAGAAGTATTAGGATGTATGTAGGAATAATTTTCCAGTTCCCCAAACAACTAATAAATGCAGTTTGAGTCCATTTCATATTTAAGAGTTTTAGCCCGTTTTCTTGGAAGCCTCGCTATGAGTTTAGGACTATGTGTTTTCACTCATGTTTTCGTGTTTGTCGCAAAGATTTTAAAATTAGTTAACAGCAGATGACTGAACGATTCTCTCATTTCGTTTCAGTTTTTTAATCATAAATATTTCTAAGTATGTTCCTAAATTCAATAAAAAAGTAGAAGTTTTTAGTGTTATATTTGGTATGCATTTAAGATGGTATGACCGCCGGTGTGGTCTTGTGGTTAGCGTCGCTGACTACAGATCTGTCGGACCGGGTTCATTCCCCGGTACCTCCTCGGATTTTTCTGAGGCAGGGTGCACTCAGCCTCGTGATTCAAACTGAGGAGCTACTTGATTAGAGAAGTAGCGGCTCCGGTCATGGAAACCACCATTAACGGCCGTGGGTGTCGGCATGCTGACCCCCAGTCATGCCATCTGCCTGTCCCTTCAAGGATGTAGCGCCAGTCAGTAAGGTAGACCATGCATATGATATAACTTGTCTGTCAGTGAGGTAGACCATTAAGGGCAATCAGTCATAGGAGAGAGGTTCTATCTGTCGCTGTGAAGTGAACTCTGGCTTAGGTCTGTTGGTAGAGCATTGGCACGGATAGCCAAAGGTCCTGGGTTCAAGTCCCAGTGTCAGAGGAATTTTTCTCCTATAATATTCTCATGTAATGTCCAACAATAATCTGTGGTTCATGAATTCATACATATCCATACCGAAACTAAAACTTATTTTCATTGCCAAATAATATTTTATAATATTGAATTGCATTTCTCACAATTTTATTTGAGTATTAATATAAGTAAAGAAGAAAACTTTTCGATGTCTGTGTACCAGTAGTAGTCTATAAATAACTTATGCTAACTTGCAAAATATCCACAGAAATAGAAAGCAGTTCACACTGAAATCAGCTATTTTATTTCACTAGAAAATCAGGCTCCATGTCATATTTCCTTTTGTTCACATGCAGCTTATATACAGCTAATTGCTGTGTTCAATTATTTTTATAAAAAAAGCTACAGATATGAACATGTTTCAGTGTTCAGTCCTTGTGAATTTATATAAAAAACAAGTGCACGATAATAATAAAACAATGAAATTATGATAGACATTTGCAAATGATTGAAATTTCATATATTCCTATACTGGATTGATCACTGATTCATCAGCTAAATAAGCAGGAAAAAAAAGACTAAAGTTGCATTTCTTCATTAAGAATGTCGAAAGTGGTAGACTGCAACGGGAAGAAGCTGAAGCAAAACAAGTGTTATCATAACTTATTTGTAATCAAGTTTTGTAGTAGCACAATTTTTTGTGCAGTAAACACTCGATTATTATCAATTTTGTGGATTATCTGAGGTATTCCTTTCCTTTTTTTTCTTCTTTCTTCTTTCTTGTTTTTGGCATGGTTTTGGATGAGAGTGAGGAAGACAAAAACGATACTTACTTACTCAATGGCAATACACATTTCCTCAGCAAGCTAAGGGAATATTATCTATTTTATGGAACCTGCAGGTTCATTGTCTTACTTACCTGAGCCTGCCATTCAACCCTATATTGTGCTAACTCCATCCAATCATCCCTTGCAAATCCTACTTCCCTTAATTCTATCTTAATATTGTCCTCCCACCTACCTCTAGGTCTTCCAAGTGGTCTTTTCCCTTTGGGTCTCCCAGTCAAAACTTTTGATATATGTCTTTCCTCCCACATGCGTGCAACATGTCCAGCCCATTTCATCCTCATTGATTTAATTACCCTTATTATATCTGGTGAAGAGTACAGGTCATGAAGCTCGTCTTTATGCAGTTTTCTCCAGTCCCCATTTTCATCTCTCTTAGGCCCAAATATTTTCCTAAGCATCCTGTTTTCAAAACTCTCAGATAATGGTCTTCCCAAAGAACAGACGACCGTGTCTCACATCCATATAATACAACCGCAGGATAACAGCCTTATAAATCTTTATTTTTAGATTTCTGGACAGAAGACGAGAGACAAAAAGGATAAGATACAGAATGAAGTGTCATGACACAGCTCTAGCACACATTATGGGCTCACCCAATATCTGGAGAAAAACAGGCTCCATGTCATATTTCCATTTGTTTATTAAGTGATTTATATCAAAATTTTATGTGTATTGCTCCTACTGTGAATAAAAATTGTTCGGAAACATTTGTGTTTTCCTTTTTCTACCATTTTATGACCACCTGCATGATCCAGTGGTTAGCATTGCTGACTACGGATCCACAGTTATGGGTTTGGATTTTATTGAGGTAGAGAGGTCTGGAACAGGGCGCACTCAGCCTTGTGGCACAAACTGAGGAGCTACTTGATAAAGTAGCAGCAGCTCTGGTTCAGTAAATCATCAGTAATGACTGTGGGAGTTGGCATGCTGACCACATGTCCCCCACTCGTCACCTGCCTGTGGTACATGATGCAGTGGTCGAATGGCAGGCTTAGTCCCTCAATGGATGTAGCACCTTTGAGCTTGGTTTGCTTCTACCATTTTATGGCCATGGTATATGCTTATCTGCATATGCTGCACCACTCAATTCATGTGGATAATTGAGAGTTTACTATATTACAATAATTATTTGGATGCCCAGGAAGTACCAGCAGGTGTCGCTGGTGAAACCTTACTTACCTCCATTTTATGTGATATACCTAACAGCTCAGTAATTTAGGGTTTATTATTTTTTTTTTTCTTATTTTTGAGTCATCCATAAACATTTCCCCCTTAAAGAGTTAACTATGACACTTATGCTTCACTTATAAACATTTTGGTAGAACATGTTTCGTCCCCAACCTCAGTTACTTGTCAACTGGCAAATCCTACTTTTGTAAATACTGATGTGCACCTGGTGGAGGTTTGACACACTTTTTGACCAGGTTGTCATCTTCTGGTATCTCGAAAATCAGCCTACTTTCAAATTTCTTTACACAAGTCTTCTCCCAATTTCCAAATGATAATTGGTCAATTCACTGATTTTAACAATTTTACTTCTCTATAGATTGTGGTCATAAGTGAAGAATAAGTGTCTTAGTTCAGTTCACATTATAATTATTTTGTTATAGTTGCTTCATTGTTTAGTTCCATCAATTTTAAATTTTCCCATTTACTTATCCAAATAATGAGGAAAATACATGAAACTATTTCCACAAATATTTATTTCATTCTCTTAAAAGTTACACCATGTAGTAATGATTGTTCCAGCATCATTACTTTTCACCTTAAGGGCTATATCCACAAAAATAAACCTTTTCAACAAAAAATGAGTTTCAAGTCCTATGCAAAATTCTTTTTTATCACAAAATTTATACAACTGACATCACAGATAACAATCTGGTATGACAGAGTACAAAACAAAACGATTTTTTTTCCCGTACACAATATTCTTTATTGTAAACATGATCAGAAAATTATTAGCATACTAATTGGCCATACTTGAGTAAAGAACGAGACTATATATGCATGTTGTACAAAATTAAATTGTATCTATAGTTTTAATTCTTAAAAATATCAAACATTCATATTTTTAACAACCCATAACCTAGTTACCAAGTTAAATTCTCCCATTCTTCCATCCCAAATGACAATGAGTGTTTACTTTTGGAGGAAGTTAAAAAAAAAAAAAAAATTGGATGAAAGAAAAGCCTTATACGAAACTATTTATTAACTTGTTGATTCATGCTAACAACAGAGTTAAAAATGCTGCAGCTAATCTTTACTCTCCTGTAAGAAGATGATTACAGTTTTTAATGTCCAGGCACCAGAAACAAGGAGTATTCAATCACCTAAATTTGAAGCAAAACTAATGGGTCATACACTCATCATCTGTTAATTAATCTAAGACAACCAGGACTAACAGTCGACTCCTCATGGGAGTATCTTGGCAAGACTTTCAGAATACTTTATTTCTGTTTACGCTGAATGCATAATGGTCCTACATTATCACCAGTTTCTTCATTGTGTTTATTATGAGCACCATCACAATACGGGAACTGAAAGAAAATAATACAAATCAGTCAAACTTCATGTACATATTATTAAAACTTGGAAAAAAGCTATTAGACTAGGTTTATGAGTAGGGGCCAGTGGCGTGGCGTGGGTGATCCATAAGTGTTGCCAGTTGCTTCATACTTAATTTGGGGAGTGCCAGTCGCGAATTCCGAGGGTTTCTAAGTTAATATTATATAGGTTGTATGCAATTGTATGAAACAAAACAAACTCAAACAAGTATATAAATAAAAATTATAATGGCGTACCTAATTTAAAATGTATTTACAATATCTCTAATTTACAGTGTCTATTTGTACTTCAGTTCAATCCGCCGATTCTTCTCCAAATAAACATCAATTACAGAATTTTCAAATGTTGCTTGCTGTTGCTTTTTAAGTTTACTAAGCAACCCCTTTTCCACTGATAAAAGAGAGAGATATGAAAGTATATTTTGAGTTTGTGTGTTTCTTAGATAAGTGTGTATTCTACAGAGCGCTGAAAAAGATCGTTCTGCTGATGGTGGTAGGAATAGTAAAAATTAATTCAAGAAGTTTATACACCAGTGGCAAAGCTTCTCTAAGTTCCAAGGCATACAACTTTTGGTGAACTTCGTAGGAAGCTTTGTTTCGAAATTCAGGGGAAGAGTACAAATAACAGAGTTCGTTCCTTAATCGCACTGAGTTGAAGTACTGTCCGTAATAAGTAAGGAAATTCTTAAACGCACTCTCTGGGAAAGTCTTGTCATATTCGGCGTATGAAGCACTGTTCATCAATGATAGGAACTGTAGTTTGTCTATATCCGAGAATCTGTTGGTTATTTTGCCAAGTATCGTATCTATGATCTCATAAAATATTCGTCGATACGATGATTTTGTGACATTTTCTCCTTTATCCAGTCTCTATCTCTTTGAAAGTATTGGTGTTTCGTGGCAATCTTGATCAGATTCTATCCTTGACCAAATTAACTCGTCAAAATTGTCACGCAAGTCGTTCATACTGTTTTAAAGTCATTGATTTTTTGTTTGCAGAAAGCAATATCAAAAATATTTTTCTGAAGAAAGTTAAACAAAGCATCAGACTTAGGAAATACAAGCGAAAACACCAAAAGCAAGAATCTGAAATCAAAGCTTAGGAGGTTCTGGTAGTAGCCCATTGCACAAGCTCTTGTTTCAGCATCCCATTCATCATCATCTCTTGCCATTAATTTAAATAGGGCGGCAAGTTCAGTCTTCAAGCTGAAAATGACATCAAACCCTCAAGGTACGAAAACTATCCATGTTACTGATGCCATCTGTTTTCCACGCATTCTTTTCATTAGAATTAAAGCAGATATGGCCAACAAAATAGTTTCAATAATTTGTAACAACCACACAGCCAAGGAAACTCCTTGTACCAAGAGCTACTAAAATGTCTTTCGAAACCCCCGTGTGAGTTAGTTTTTAATGGTTTAAGATCCGGAGTTGGTCTTCCTGTTGAAATTATGTGATTTTTTCGCCAAAAGAACGCGAACTCAAGGACCGTTTTAAAAGGTTTTCGATCACATAATCAGTCACTTTTACCCGCAAATTGTGATGTCATTATTCTTATTGTACCACTAACATTAAACCATTCACCATTACATTCGTATACATTAAGAATTAACACTAAAACTCAAGGTTTGCCTTTTCACTGGACAGGCAACAATGGTGCTACAAACAGCTAACTGAAGTCTCCCAGGGTCACTGACATCCCTACGAGTCTATAAGCTTCGAGTTTGCCGGTAAGCGCCATTGGCAAAATAACGAGCAATTTAGAACTGGAGGATGCTGTCATCGACCGGTCTCGGCGGATCGATCACAAATGAAGAAATCTGAAAGTGAAATTACTCAGACCTTCCATTATTCTTTTAAAAAAATCATGTAAAATTTGGATACACTTTATTCATTTGTATTAGCTGTTGCCGGCGGCAACAGAGGCAACATTAACGCCACGCCCCTGGTAGGGGCAGATGTTGATGAAATGACATATTTTTCCTTTTCAGATTGGAACGATACCTAGAGGTATAAATGCACATTATAAATTGGAACGAAACAGAATCATGGACTTTTATAAAATAAATAAAAAACGAAGTAGTATAAACAGTGGAACATACTGAATCAATAAAATGAATACAATTTTTCATACACTGTTGCTCCACTTATGTCATAGTTCATAAAACGCATGACTAGTTTCGGGAGTCTTCATCTGAGTTGTCCAGCAGACGATGATGAGATAAGACTCCTGAAACTAGTCCTGCATTTTATGAACTGTGACGTAAGTGGAGCAACAGTGTATGAAAAATTTTACTCATTTTATTGTTTTTTTTTTTAAATTTTTCCATGACTTGGTAAGTCATTATTTCATGTTATTTGCCACTTTTTGGGAATCTTTTTAGTACTTTATGAATTTTGCAATTATTTTAAATGTAGAAGAATATAAAATTTCAGAATATTTTTCATAGCTGAAAGCAGCGACCAGCAGTACTGGTAGCTATACAAATTCTTAACCATCACATTTCCAGGAGACAGAACTTATCCAATCTTATTACTTCACTGCAGTATAAAATTAAATAATGACGAGATCTCATTCTTAAAAAAACAAATTAAATTACATACAATATAACATAATTAATTTTGTTATAATATTATGTTAAATTGCACTTATGTTTTGACTCTAATCTTTCATTTTTTTTAGGAAAGTCTGTTTAGGTATAAGTTAAATGACTTAAATAAATGACATTTAAAAAAAATTCTTTAACAAAACTAAAGTTTTAAAATACAAAATGATATTTTTTAGATGTGTACTTTAGTCAGTAGCATAGTTATAATATATTTCTGTGAAGTCGCACAAAAAATGCACATTTCAAAATTGATTAGTAATTTCAAGTTCTTTGTGGTTTGTAGTAGCCTATGTTTGTCACTAGTGAATTTGTTATAGCCTTAAGATAATTGAGGTATATGTTATAATTTTTTCCTTTGAACCAATGTATGTATGTCATCCCTAGCATGAGCTTTACTCTTTGGGGTTGTATACGTAATATAAATATTAAATAAAATAATATATATATATATATATATATATATATATAATTTAAAAAAAAAACCCTTAGGTACTTTTCATAGGCGTAGCCAGGCCGACCATATGGGGGGGGGTTATAACATCCGCGGGGTCTGGCGAGTATGGAAGGAGAGGGGGGTCCGGGGGCCCTCCCCCGGAAAATTTTAAAAATTAAGATGCAAAATAACAAGTTTTAAGCTTCCGGGGGTCCTTCCCCGGAAAATTTTAAAAATTAAGACGCAAAATAACGAGTTTTAAGCTTCCCACGCTTTATACTTGTATTAAGCAATTTATGGGCAGACTTAAAAAAATTATACAATTTTCCATTTTTTATTCAATGGGGGGGGTTCAAACCCCCAAAACCCCCCCCTCGCTACGCCTATGGTACTTTTACATTTTAATGCTTTTTTTTATTAATTTCGGATCATTTTGACATAAACATTTTAAAGTGATTTTTAAATTATCAACATTCACCTCCTATTTTTGAGAATTGATTAGAGTTTGTGTGGGTGACCACCCTTTTGTAAAGAAAGTTTCGTATGTGCATTCTAGGCCATTCTCATAGCTGACTAGGACTAAAAAATCAGTGGATCCATGTATTTGGTGATAAAAATGGGGTCAGGGCAGGTTTTTCTTAGTGTGCTTCCACTTCCCCTTTCATATATTATTTCACTGCTCTGTTCTTCATAATATGATAATTCCAGTGAAAGCATGCACCTCCAGCAAGGAATTTTGTTGGAAACCCTTCACAGTTAATCAAATGAGAGAGACCAAAATTTTCAAGGGAAGATTCCTCAGAATGGCTCTGAGTCAATATTGAAATTTACTCCATGAAGGCTAGTATGTAAACTTACACCTTTACAGCTAGGTAATCTGAATAAAGATGCACATAAGTTTATTTATAACTGAACTTTCACTACCATACAGAAAGCTTTTGTTTCCTTCCCTAAACTTAGAAGGCAATAGGACTTCTGGAATTATCTTATTAAAATTTTAAATTCATATTTTCAGTAATAATTGTTGTAAAATAAGTTAAGGGTTTACCTTTTTGCTTCTCCAGCAACGACAAAAGGCAGCCTTGTCTCCTATATCTTCAACATCAAAACTATCAACTACTTTTGCTTCATTTTTCTTAATGTTGGGATTAACTTTTGGGTTCTGTAATTAAGAAAATGTTATTAGTTGACAAACACCTGTAGCCTAATGTAAAATGCAATGAAACTAGATGAAGGGAGGAGTCATCTTGATAGCAAGAAAATAATCTTCCAATTATTTTAAGAAATATTCAGTAAATATGAAAATCTGTCAGTGCTCAAGTTAACAGCATGTTTTGAGGATGAAATTTATGATTAGTAAAGGGCTAACACTTAATTGAAAATATGAGAAGATGGCTTAAAAATATTAGTCTACTGGTAATTTGGTAGGAAGTAGGCGTAATTACCTCGACATATATAATTTAAATAAATTATATATATTCTTTTAACACTTTGTCTCATGAATTTTGTATGGGGCTCACATTACGCATAGGCTACCATCGTTATAGCCTGCTGGAAAACAAATTCACAACATATCTTTCTAAGCCTGTTACTTTTTCAAAATATTTCATAAGATTGATTTCAGTTATTTCTGTTTTAGGTTTGGACCTAAACCTGTCAGCTTGTGTCCAAATTGGGGAAACCACAGGTAGGTAGCAGAACATGCAGAATTACTGAATATATGCTTTAGAATTTTTAAAGGGTTTGTTTGTGGGGTTTAGTATAGCACTCTACTGTAATTTCACATGAGGTGTTCAGAGCGGTTAAGCGACTCAAAGGTTGAACACCAACACTCCCATTGGCTTCCAATGATCTTGCATCTAATTGGCCTTTCCTGCAAAAGCATATATCCAGTGCTGCCAATAGTTCTACATACACATGCTCTCCATCAAGTTATTTGGTTAGGTTCCCCGTTTCTATTTATAATAGGCCTAAGTACTGTGTAATAAGCAAAACCCCAACAAAAAATAACAGGAAAGGGATCAGAGGCTGATATGAAGTTTTTGTACCCAGTAGATACCTCAGCCTCAATAGCTATTGAACCACTGAGACCAATGATTTTGCAGTTAAGTTTCCAGTATCAAATTATTTCCACACGACCAGTTGCTGACAATACAGAACATCGGCCAGCACATAGAGATTTGTGATTACCAGCAATTCACGACCATTTTATGTTAATTTTGTGTCTACTTCACAATTTTACTTACGTTTAGAATTTTTGTACAAATATAAGGTGCTTATAAGTGGAATCTAAGGTCCTAAAGAATAATATGTCCTCATATTTTGCAGTTTTCCATGCTTTTAAAATGAAAATATCAACGACAGTAGAGTGCTATACTATCCCCAGTTGTTTGGTAATCATTGCTTCTACTATACTGCTATTTAATTAACAATAGGGTAGAATATGAAAAGAAGTGGGGGAGGGGGTTTAGGTTTTTAATAAAGTATGTTACCATAATCGACATTGTAGGTGATTCAACATAATTATATTTCTTTGTTACAGTCAAGGGGGTGCCGCGTTCTACATCATAAATAATTAAACGTATCAAGAAGAAAAATGTATTTTTTTTCCCATATTTACCCCTGATTCTGAGCACTGTCTTGCTTTAGGGCAGAATGCTCGATAGGACATGTATGTCAGTCCTGCTATTGCAGCCCCGAAAGGTATTAATGATGCCCAGTCGCGAACTGAAAATATGAGAAAAATATAACATTAATATAGCGATAGCCAAAGATGTACTTTGCCATTATCATGTTGTTTTTTCTGCACATCCATCGTTTCCTGCATTGTAACCAACAGGTACAACACGGTAATCTAACAGGACACGTACAATTAAAGTACAAAATATACACGAATATATATTACCTCCTAATTTAAACCAGCCACCAATTGAATCAGGTATTGGCAAGCTAGCCAAATAATTGGGAAGAGAAACACGAACTAGATGTGAAACGGGCTCCATTTTGCACTTTGCAATTTTACTAATAATACAAACCAACTTCTAGTAAGAATATTTAGGTAAAATTATCTTATTAAATATTAATTCAAATTATTATTGACAATTATGATGAATATAGATTAAAGCAATAAACTTCTATTTGCAATGATTAATTTAGATTCTGAGTTGTCTACTTCCTTCAATCGAGCCTTTTCCGCACAATTTCACCAACACTAGAAGAAGAAAGACACTAGTCTAATGGCTTCCTTGCTGGCAGTAAATTTTTGCTCAACGTTGGCTTTCATGTTATCCTTAGATTTCCATTGATTCGGAAGTGTTTTGACCAATTACATTTTACTTGCTATATCTTTAGTTCAGCGCGCTACCTAACGGTCAAGGTTACGGAAGTTTTACTGACATCTATTGAAGATTCGTTACATTATCAGTGGAAGGGTTATGCCGTCAAAACAGTTTAATATTGAATCTATGTATCATCAAAGCAATGCGCCAGTAAGTTCAACATGGTGGAAGAAGTAAAGGTTGTTTTACGGCGAAGTGAATCTTGTGGATTAGGATTTTCACTGCTTGGAACAGCTGGATTACCACCGATCATTTATGACATCATAGAGAATTCTCCGGCAGCTGAAAGTGGAGAGGTAATGTTCAGAATTGTACTAATTTGATAATAACATGTTATGCATAAGCTAGTTGTTACCTATCTTATGTTTGAAATGACGTTTGGACATACTTAAAACGGTAACCGAGTTGTGTATGTTTTTACCAAAATTCGCCGAATATATTGTCATCTGTTTGGTGCAGCGATAATTACTTACATGTGGTTGACTGTTTTTCATCAGTTGAAGTTCATGTTAATCGCATTTGTATATTCGTGTTCATGATGACGTTCCTTATGCTGTCAGTTTGATGTTCTGAATGACTTGTAGAGGTTAGGTTTAAGTGACAAATAAATGAGAACTTTAATAAAAGTGCCACACTGTATATTGATAGAGGACAGAAAGCTCGCAACCCACAAGGATTAAAAAAAAAAAAAAACCCCTAAAAACTTGCTCAATTTTAGTTTGTAAAGTTCTAACCTAAAGAATTTAGGGAAAAAATAAATTTAAGTCGCACCTTGGATGAATGTTCCCACCCACCGCTCCCTCGCGATGCACTTTCTTTTATACCACTTCTTCTGTCCTCATATTACGTAGAAACTCGTGATTGGACGTTGGTAGTGTGACGTCATACCGGTAAACAAAAGCCTCATGTCTTACGTAAAAGTTGACAGGCTTACTAACGTCTGGAAGATATAATATGCCACATTTTCGAAACCTACAAACAGTGTATCGTACATTATTCGAAAATGCAAGGGCGCTTCGCTTCGGCTGCCGCCTCCGCTCGCGCACTTAACTAATGTGGTTAGTGTTTTGCATTATTTAGATTATGTGAAGAGGTGATTGTGGTCTGGTCGGGAGTGCCGAGTAAGCTAGAGGGTTGTCATTTTGGTGTATGGGTTGGTAGCTTGTATTTGGTACGATCGGGAGTTTGGAGAGAAGGAACGATCGGGTGTGCCGAGATAACAAGCGAACAGCAACGCATTGTTCGGAGCGTAAGGGGCGACTTAATCTTATCTTTAGCCATCAGGTTTCTCGGGATTCCAACCAGATGAAGGAGTTTGTGTAGTCTGAGCCTTCAGCTGCTACTATCTCTGCAGCCATCTTCTGGGAGAGAATCCTGGTTGTGATCCCGAGAAACCATCATAAGTAACCAATGCCGGAAAGCCTCAAGTCTCTTATAACTTCAGATTGTTCCTAAAAATATATAAGAAAACTAGTGTAGTAATGCACACTTAACTTATATAACCTGAAATTGTGCAGCCAGTGGTGTTACTGAAGACCCTGCAATGCAGGAGGGCCCAGGGTCCTTGGGGGCCCAAAATGAAAATTAGGTAAAAGGGAAACAGGGGGCGAAAGACAACTTAGGTCGTGTATCAGCTAAGCTCCATCTGCTTTCGCCTCCAGGCTGCTTCCTCTCACTTCCGAGCCTTGCTTGTGCACCTATGAAGTTGCACAGCTCACTATTGTACCCTTCATTATGTACTCATAAAATAGGCTATACAAAATTACAGCATTACGAAAATGACCCGTGTACCATATCAAAAATGCAAAAAATGAAAAAATCTTACAAATATGTCCCTTCCACCATACCAAAAATACAAAACCACAAGATGACTTAATTATTGCAGCGAAAAGGACCCTTGCACCAAAATGGCTCTTTTCAGAGCCAACATAATATTATCCTACACAATTATAACAAATGACCCTTGCACGATTATCATGTAGGCCTAAGCTCTCTAAACTTAGATGAATTTTCCCTTCACTGGTGAGCAATCGCTCGTGGTGTAGTGGTTAAGGCTGCTGGTTGCGATGCTAGCGGTCACAGGTTTGTATACCAGTCTATCCAAAATTACAGTTAGGAACATGTCCCAAATAGGTAGGTAGGGGGAGAAGGAGGGTGAAAAAGGTAGAGAAGAAGAGAATAAAGGAGAAATTAGTTATTTAATTTTTTCCCCAGTTTCACCTTTTGCACAATAGATGGTGTTGGTAGAGACATCTAGTAGGTGATGTTTGAAGTTACTTCCCACCCTAAACCCCCTCTTCCCAGGCGGGTCCTGCTAGAGAGTTGGTGGGAAGAGCCTAGTGCACAATCTAAAATTTTTTTTCCAAATGGGGGAAACAGTTACAAAAGAAAAAGAGTTTGCAACTTTTAGTGGTCATGCCGGTACATGTCAGCTAGCTGCAAAATGAGTAGGGTACTGAAAATAATACAAACGATCCTGTTGTTTCTGTGCGCCACGTTCTGCCAATGACAATGCATATTATACTTAGGTTATTGTTTCATTCATGAATGTATCAGTAAGTTTACTGGTATTGGTTTATTTTTCCAATGCTTTGATTAATGAATATTATTGGGTGAGAGCACTATCTCCCCTACATTACAATTTTCCATTTTTGGAAATCAACATGTCATTAAATGTGCTTACTTTTGTTAAAAGAATTGATTAGTCGTATTTTAAACTTTATCATGTATTTTTACCTACGTTCAATTGATTAATTTTTATTAAGCATAAAACATGCCAGACATATTATGGTTCTGAGCGAAGCAAGATGCCAACTGCAAAGCAGGATATAGTCGCCTCGCTCATTATGTTGACAGATAACATCAAAGAAGTCGCCGCCGCTTGGCGTAATTGCCATACTGCATAGTGTAAAACAGAGAGCGGGAAGATATAACTTAGATGCAGCAAAACACTTTTGGCAATGGCATTGAGCAATGAGAGAATTGGCAACAAGAATTCAGTCAGCGGTTTCTTTTGAGAAAACCTTTTACAGCAACAACAAGCATTGTAATATGAAAACAAAGCGAGCCGCCCGTCAATGTTAGGAGCGAGGCGACTATACCATCTGTACTTCTTGCATTAAGGTAAGTAGTGGCAGGTTAGGTTACCGTATGTTATGTTAGGTAATGAATAGAGACCGGATTTTAAAGGGAAAATTTTCACCCAAAAAAGGACGAAAAAAGGGAAAATTATTGCCAAAAAAAGGTGGGAAAAAAGGGAAAATTGTTGCCAAAAAAAGGTGCGAAAAAAGGAATATAAAAGTAAGAGAGTGTAAAAATTCAACAGAGAGATACATGTTTGTTTCATGTAAAGCCTTTGCTTCCTCTACAGCTGCTGATTCTGTAACATCTAATGACTGAAGAAATTTTTTGGTCTTGTTGAAATTCTCACAGAGGAAAATAGCACACGAAATCCATGTTCCCCACCTTGTTATAATGGGAAACTTAGGCAATGGCAAGATTGTGATTTCCCTGTAACGCTCTATTCTGCTGGGAGAAATTATTATTTTTTCAATGGTGAATCAGTGAAAACAATTTTTAATATTTTCATATTACCAAATACTGGGTAATTTACGAATTTTTCAAAATAAATTAGCAAAAGAGGTACTGGAAAGGGAAAGTTCCTTAAAAAAAGGGAAATGAGCCTAAAAAAGGGAGAAAAAGGGATTTTAAAACCAGGTCATTTGCAGTTGAAACTTACTCAGTAATATCCTGTTCAATTTTATCATGTTTTGTGATGAAATATAAAAAAAGGAATTCCCTTTAAAATCCGGTCTCTAGTAATGAACAGTGGTATTAGTTTAGTAGGGCATACCGAATTCACGCGTTCCGAAAATGTGCCATATATTATCTCCTGCAAGGTTTGTCGTGTTGGTCAACCTGTTACCTAGAATTCTAAGTCAAGTCAATAACATGGCCATCAGTTATAGCCTATCTTATCATGAATTACGTATTTTAAGGTATGAAAATTACAGGATGTATTCTTAAATACATATTAAATTTCACACCTAATTATAATCCTTGCACCTAGGGACACATTATTAACGTGGTTTCGTTTTGTAAAAATTTAAACTGTAATGTCGAGGAGATAGGGCTAGGCCCTATTGAGGCAAATGCAGAATCATTTGGATACTAGACCTACATCATATCTAATATAGTGGTAGAAGTGAAACTTAAGGATTCTACAGCGTGCCTACTCCAGATTTTGGAGGTAATGTGTGTATCTGGCATCCAAGAAGTACTGGTAATACTACCGCTTTACATTTTATACGAATATCTCGTATAATAGACACAGGAAGGAGAAATATCAGTTTGTTGCTTTAATTTTGGACACTAGTATATTTTAATGAAACGCAAGTGCAAACACAATGCAAACATTAAAGTTTGTGCAGAAGTTTTTTAATAAAAGCATTCACAATAAAACACTTAAGTGTAAAAAAAACCATCACTGAAGTTTGTAAATTTCAAAAATCATGTTTGCGATAACATATTTTAAGAACAACAAAGGATTGTAAATGGGAAGTGCTCATGATAGCTTCACAAAACTGGCATTTCACGTTCCTGTTGACATGAAGACTGGCAACAAACTAAGAGACCTGCTAAAATGGTAAGATTTGTTCAGAATCATCATATTTGTGGAAAGATAAAACATGCCGAATTCAGTTTTGGTGCTCCGAGTTATAATTGTAGATGACTCTGCATGGTGGTAGTTATGCCTTAATCCTTTAATAGTATACCCTGTAAGATTTGCAAGCCCATATTAGGGGTTCCTAACCTTATCCTTTTGATGCCCCCCTTTTCGAGATTGTGGCAAGTCATTTTTCTTGAAGGGAAGAATGTAAACTTAAACATAACAAGCACAACATGTCTAAATAAGAATGTAAGTTATTTTAACAAACATAATGTTAAATCAATTAACTTAGTGAATGTAATGATTAATTAAGTCACAGTATTTGTAAACCAGTGTAGTAATTAAGTCACTATTATTATATCAGTAAGATGGTTGATGCTGTTTGATTTCAAATTTGACAATTCACAATGGAGATCACTAGTAGACATCTAGTAGACTACGCTGTTTTGTTTCATTATAGCCAAAGTTCAGAGACTCGCATAAATATGTGGATAATAACAGTCATTGCAACTCTAGCTGTTTGAGGATAAAATGCAAACTCATTTATCCAAAAGTCCTCCAGACCTGAAATTTTAAAATTATCTTCTGCTTTTGAATCAGACTTTTGATCTATAGCTTCTTCTTGCAAACTTTCTGGCATCATGACATAATGGTCAATGGCAAAGGGATTTCTTGTTAAATCCAGGACCAACATCAGATGAATATCAGGGAAGTAGAGATTATGCCGAAGCTTGCAAGAAAAAAATAAATAAGGTAGTCAACAAGCCACTATTTTGAATTACATAACATGAGACCATCTTCTTAAGATTTTATAAGAATTTACAGTTTTTTTCGAGCTTGTGTACAACAAGTTTACTAATTCCAAATCATTCTGCACCCGCTATGAATGTTAAGTGCCCCTAGGTAGGGAACCTTTGGCCTATAAACATAGACTAATGTAAAAAAGCTCCAGTTATCTTCTTTTGTAGAAGAAAGTATCAACTATTGCTTCATGCTTGTTGAGAAAAGCATGAGCATTACATATCGGATTGTCATTCTGTGTTCTATGAATCACTCAATTTTTAGATTGTATACTTCAAGTACAGGAAATAGATTAAACTTTGTTCCAACCATGCAGGAGATAATAGCTGCACTGATATCTCAGTTCCATGTAAATCAGTAGGCTACTGAAGTTGACATTGATGTATTGCGTGCTATCCCCTATGGACTGGGTTGTTGGTCTTTCATCTGTGATGTGTGCCATACCTAATAATAAGTGAAAATGTTTTCTTGGCTGTGTAACTAAATACATCATATAGGCCTTCTGAGATTATCTAACCTGATTTAAGTTAGAAAATAATTATTTAAATAGAATAGGAGGATCTAACAGGTTGAAAATAAAGCAGTGTTAGCTGATTGTGAAATGTGTTATGAATAATACGAGTAATGCAGTAAGAGGTGATGACTTTACCAGTCAATTTGTAAGCAATGAATTAAATCATAACTTTGAGTTTTATTTAAAAGAGCCATTTCACTAATAGTTGGAAAGAAGTAATGAACTTTAAAACACAAAAGAAATAGATAAATACATGAAATCAGGCCCAGGACTTATTTACTTTCATGTCCACCATATCTCTGATTCAAAGCAACTTGTTTTTATTCAGGTTAAAACATTTGAATTAGGTTATGACTTCTGATATTAAACAAATACAATAACCAGTTTTAATACATACTGGTAACAAAATTAATGAAATAATGTGAACAGCGGTTTTCAATGTTTTCTTGTCATGGCCCTCATGATTTTTTTTTTTTTTTTGGCGACTCCATAAAATATTTATACAATAAGCGTTAGGCTGTTAAGTATTGTCTGGCACATGTTTAGAGCAATATTGTATTTTTTTTTTATACAGCAATACACTCAATAGAGTGATTTTGCATGGACCGGAAAAAATATTGTTGTAGTCAGCGCTTTTTGAAGTGAAGGAGTAAATCGAGAGCTAACCCAAAGTTGTGTTACAAAGAAAATCGTCACGAAAGTAGTGGGGCTGTGATGGACTGCACAGAAAACAATTAACTTTTTGAAATTAAAAAAATTAAAAAATCCAAATTCCAAAATAAAAAAAAACTAAAAATCCAAAATTAAAAAAACGAAAATCCAAAAATAAAAATCAAAAATAAGTAAATTCAAAGATTCAACATTAAAAAAATCCAATATTCCAAAATTAAAAAATTCAAAGATCCAAAATTTTAAAATCCAAAATTAAAAAAATTAAAAATAAAAAAATCGGGAATTTAAACATCCAAAAATCCAAAATTAAAAAATCTAAAAATCCAAAATTTAAAAAATCTAAAATTAAAAAATCCAAAAAATAAAAAAGTTCAAAGATACAAAATTTAAAAAATTTAAAAAATCCAAAATTAAAAAAATTTAAAATTTAAAAATTTAAAAAATTAAAGATCCAAAAATCCAAAATTGAAAAAGTCCATAAACCCAGAATTAAAAAAGTCCAACAATCCAAAATTGAAAAAATCGAAAAATTAAAAAAAATCCAAGTTTCACTTCTATGAACAAATTAGGGGTACTATAAGTGGATTCATTTTCACAGGGCCACATAATTTAACACATGAAAAACAACTGCAGAATAGCCGGAGACAGAACATCATGTGCAGCAGCATTAATGCAAATAAATGCAGTTGACGCCAAGAGGAAAGGGACACAATAAACTCTTGAGCATGTGCTAATGTTGAATTAGTAACACCGGCAACATACCGTAGTCACCATGCTGCTCATTTTTTCCTGATCACAGCACTGATGTCAGGCCTCATCTTTCGAAAATCTTGGTATAGATAACGATTGTAACACTAAAAAAGCTATTTTAATGCAAACGATGAGTATAATCACTTTCGTAATTTTGTTTGGCACAAATTTCTCTAGATTTCAAAATGTGGAAACTAATGATTTTATAGTATATGAGATTGGAGCAATCTTTAAGGAGTATGCGTGCCCCCAGAAAAAATCACTGGTTGTAGTGATTGTTAAAGTATTTAAGAAAACTTACTGTAATTTTACCACATGAACTTCTTACTCTGCCCTTATATTAATACACTACACTACTATGCACTTTTTGCTCAGTATTTAAGAAAAACTACTGTAATTTTACCACATGAACTTCTTACTCTGCCCTTATATTAATACACTATACACTATAAAAACACTATATACACTACTATGCACTTCTTGCTCATTTTGAGCGTTCAAATTTTACATTACAGTATCAGACAAGAAAAGCATTAACAGACGGAATACATTTTATTTTTGGCTTTCTTTGAAAAAGGTTGATATGATTGTCTGTTTCACTTTTTTTTTTCATGGAGAGGGAACATACAAATTCCTTGCTATGTCGAGGGTCACTAAGTGACCTTCTGGAACACTAGGGAGATTTGATAGAAATTTCTGTGTAGAGCTTCCCAAGACGCAGTGGCTTTTCTTATGTGGTAAGAGTAGGTAGATTCACACCGTTTTTCATCCTCTTCTTCAATCTGTTTGTTCTGATTTACACTTTTGTGACCTATTTTATCGTTGTACTTGAGCAAGAGGATTCTGAGTGTAATCGTACTGGAGTATTAATAGTATCATACAATCGATGGGAATTTTACATTTTTTTTTATGGAATAAATGCTGGGACTATAATATAAAGTATTATCGTTATATCGGCAATCGTACAGAGATTTCACTGTATTTGTAACGTATCCCAGAAAATCCATAATACTTGCCCATAAAAATAAAATATTGTTTAACTTACTTGAAGTATGAGAATCAATGTAATGGTTTGTCATGCCTTAAAACTGTCAGTTTGCCAAGATTTGTCTAAGTAGAAGAACTTTCAAGTTTTAATTTGTATTAATGTAGGCCTTTTTAAGTCGTGAAGAAAACTGGAATTATACATTTTTGTAAAACACATTTCTTTGTAAATTAAGTACGGATATTTGACTTGAAACTTTCCCGGCGTTGAGAATGGATAATGATTTTCTCTAGGTTCGATCGGGTGTGTCGAATGATTGGTTCCGAGCATTCGGTAGCTTTCTCCGCTGCCATCTTCGGGAGATGATCTTCTGTAAAAGACGGCAGCGGAGCAAAGTCTTCATTTGGTTGGAAGCCCGAAAAACCATTTTCCAAGTTAATTAGCCTACTGTTCTGAAAAATGTAGAAATACCAATAGAATTGCATACAATGAATCCAAAGAAAATATTAATAAAAGTTCTATTTACCGAACTTGTTTGATTGCACAGAAATAAAAAGTGTTCGTATTTAATACTACACTTAACAATTTTATTCGCACAAAAGATGCAGTTAAAATAATGCGGATTCTGTTTAATTTTCTGCGTCTTGTTATGACTTTTTATCTCAAATCGAAAAACGTTTAAAATGGCGTACCACAAAATGTGTACGCTGCTCTCAACGCTGAATTTATGCACTGGTATAAGGCAATCAACAAGTGAATACATCAGTGGTTTAAGTTTGAAATCGATGAGTAAAATTTCAGTGGAATAGCTGATTTCCATTAATGACAAATATAACGCTTGAATAAAAATCCTCACATTTCACTTAAAACGCAACTTTATTAATAATCTTATTATCCTTCCTTTTTTACATTCTTGAGGGGACGCATTTATAGGTCAGTAGCAGTGAAAAGTTTAAGATAATGAAATCTTCATGTTGTTCCTAACTCTCCTAAATCTAAAGAACCAACAAACGAATATTTTTTATTCTCAAGAAAAACTTAGTGCAAGAAAGTTTGTGCATCATGTTTGCCTGTTTTTAGTCTCGATGTTTACTCAGTTCTGCTGAAAGCTAATGTATGACTACCGGTACACATTAATAATAATTATCATCACTTTGTCGTCAGTGGTAAACTCAGTACATGGATCTAGCAGATTCACAGGAACTGATACATCAGAAGATCGATAAACGATTAATCAGTTAAGCGTTTTGTAGCGTGTTGTATTGCACATCATGGTTAACATACATTACCACTAAATAGCTACTCACACTCCGGACAAGCTATTTGTGTAACAGAGGCTTCTTGTCATAGATTGCTGTTATTTATTGCTGCATTACATACATGTGAATCTGCGTCATCTCCATATGCCGGGGTGTGTTAACACATTCTAAAATACGTGTTTTCTGATTACTTCTGTTGCTAACACGATTAAAATGATTGTACTACAAATGGAAAATGGAGCAATAGAACAAATGCGCCGAAAAGTTGTTGGGACCGGAGTACGGTCTACTCTATAGTCAAGGGCTCCGGGGGTGGTAGAGGAAAAAAAAAGTACTGCAAAGTCGACTTAATGTGAATTGAATTACTGCAATTGGAGCATTTTTGACTGAGGAATGGGTTAATCACAACTTATAATTAATTGCATATTATCCTAGTGGTAGAGCTTATTAATAAATTGTATTTAAATGTTTTCAATATATAAAGTCAGCATAAAATTCACTGTACAATCTAGTCTAGGATATATTACATAAAAATCTATTCTTTTCTCTTTTACATTCATTCAATTTGCACGCTTCGCTTTTCTTCTCGTTCTACATTTTCACTACTGTTACGCAAATCAGCAGAAAATGTACCTGGTTTTCAAAATTTCTACAGTGATTCATATTCACTTTAACACCAGTCTGATAAGAAATGAATTATTGTGTTATTTTAAGTACTGTAGTAATGTTAGGCCTAGAACTGTGCAATTGAAGAAGGAACCGTTTGTAACTTATTGTTTATTAGAACAGGAGGGAATGCATCGATCTGCTGTACGTCCTTCTGTTCAAAGAAACATTCATAACCCAAATAAATCGATCAGCAGAAATAGGTATTTTACAGGCTTTCGCCTGTAAAGAGCTTAGTCACGACGAGGTTGTTTATTTCTTAAAAATCAAAGTGGATAAAAATAGTAGGAATTCATTGCATATGTTTCGAAAAAAATCAGTTTGTAGTATCATGGTGAAAAGTGAAAGAAGGTGTGAAAAAGTGATTTTTCGATTTTAAGGTATCAAATAGAAAAATTTGGGGAAAAAACGAAAAATAGCACGAGATAGAGCTTAAAAAGACGAAGAAAATGCGTCGCAAATCACAAAAATAAAATCGAAAACTGCTAAAAACTGAGTTACTGCTTTTCAAAAAGGCATAAAGGAAAGTATTGTAGTTAGTTCCAGACAGAAGTTGAAGTGCATGAGTTAATATGTAGGGGAAAAACATTTAATTTGGTAAGATAAAATTTACATTGTTCGGTTTTTTGTTCCTTCTGAGAAAAGTGGTAAAATGGATATAATGGATTTTCGTATTGAATCGGTCATTTTGAAAACAGTACATGTCTACTTGTGAAATTTGAGTTATATTAAAAGTAAGTTGTACCGAACCTAATTCTTCATTTCTATATAAATCCCACATATCTTTGCAGTATTTATGGCTCTTAGAGGTGATTGAAAACATCTAATTCTGGAGAGTCATTTTGGAAACATCGTGTGTCCACAAAACTAAAAAATATGAATAACTGCTTTTCAAAAAGGCACAAAGAAAAGTAGTTAATACTAGACAAACGTTAAAGTAGGCTACATAAGTTAATAACTTTTGCAGGTAAAAATATTTTCATCTGATGCAATGATATTTGCATTATTCAGTTTTGTTCCTCCTGACAGAAGTGGTGAAGTGGACTTATGGGATTTTCAAAACTACCGATTCAATTCAAGGCTTCATCAAGGCTGCCAGGTTGTAAACTAATCAGACATTAGAACGCTCTCTTACGTTACCTCTTGTATTAAATTAATTAGACATTAGAACAGTCTCTTACGTTATCTCCTGTACACGATGACTACCATTTTACGAGCTTGCTGTATTGTTTTGAAATCCGTGTAACTCGTTCTTTGTTGAGGGATTATTCAAGAGCGTAAATCTGGATTTAATTCTCCAGCTCTGGCGCTGGGATTGGAGGAATATAGGGAGGAAGATTCTGCGGGTTATTTCCAGCTACCGGCATCATGGGCATGAAGTTTTGTTTCTAAATATATCACATAGAGGACTGACAGTTCATCGCAGAGCTGATGTCCGTTCCCCCGTGAAGCCTAATATTCAGTGCATGATTACCGGATTATTAAGTTCGGCATTATAGCCCAAGCCGATCGCGGATAATGTCCTTATTCACAATGAAAGGATGGCCCGTTATCAATGTATTCACAAAGTACAGGACATCGTGTGAAGCGTTGTATAATAATTTCTTTAACATGGCCCATATTCTTGAATAGACTAATAGGTAGCGTTAGAGAAGGGTTCTTGGTTACAGGACGTACATGATGAGAACTGGTTTGATAAGGCTGGGATTGGTGTGATGGTTTTTATTTGGCCTTCATTCTGCTGGATGGCATAGTCGCGAAACGAAGTGGTTATGAGGACATTCTGTTCCCTAGATCGCTATGAGAGTCGGCCTTAGTTAGGTCTAATAGTGTCGATATGTGGGTAATGTGATGGTCTTAAATCTAGTCATGTGATAATAATAAATCAAATGGACCATTTAAATGTCATTTGAAATTATTAATTATAGTTGGAAAAATCGCATTGACTGATGTGAATGGGGCTTGTATTTGGGGTCTATTGATATTAAACATTCAAATGGTTATTTAAATCAAATTGCCGTATGGAATTTTCGGAAGGGAAGCAAAGCCTTTAGCTTTAGGGTTAGCTTTATATATATACACACACACTAGCAAAATAAGAGCCTGTAAATATCCAGAGTAAAGAAATATTAGAATATTACAAATTTAGTGTCAAATCTGATCTGAATTACGCAGAGAGAAAAAAAGGAAAAGAGAGAACGTTCAGTTAAATCAGTTTTGTAAGTAAGGTGGAGAGACACATTAATTTAGGAATGAAAGAGAACACAAAATATGCTAATATAATTAGTTAAACACTAAAACTGATCATTTAAAAAATGATAGAAAGTGCTTTGCGTAATATAGGTCCATATTTGCTTCCAGCTTCTTTCCTTCGGTCTTTCTTGTTCCCTTATGTTCCTAGTTGCCTTTGAATTGCTGAATCTCAGTACCAATCCACTTAGGACTCTGGAGTAGGGAGGGTTCTACCGAAATTAATTCGTATGTAACTTCCAATGGGGCGGGTGCAGGAAGTGTTGTACCCAGGTGCGGGAATTAAAGTAATTCTCCCTTTGTTGCACTAAATCTCTACGTACAGCCACCGAAATTTTAATATAAACCCTTGCTTTGAGTAATAAATTCAACTCAGTCATAATTATTATGTCTGAGCTCTAATTAAAGGGAAGGTATTAAATAGCAAGAAATTCTGCGCACACAATATGCTGATTTTCGGATTGAGTATTTTTTTTTTTATAAAGCGACTCCAATCTCTTCAACTTCGCGACCAATTGTACTTTTCTATTTTAGTAAAGCACGGAAGATCAATCCCTTCGATCACAGGCAAAACTCGCCCTAGCTCGCTAAGTTATTTTCAATAAGGACGAAAATCTTTTTGAAAACAAAAACCTTTCTGAAGACTGCTTGGCGGATTAGTATCACCACATCAGTGGTGCAGAAAAGAACTTTTTCCGGCCACCGCACCTCGACTCCACAAACCATTCGTCATGCCTGATTCCATCCTACATTCTGAAAAATGATTCACACAAGCCACAATCAAGAACCTGCCTTATATTTTGCGATATTCGGTGTCCCGAAGCATTTTGATTGGCTCTCGGAGACAGCCAACCAGCGAAGTCAATTTTTGGGAGAAGGAAAGATTGAATATGCGAAATTTTCGCACGGGTTTACTAGTTTTTACTAAATGCCCTTGCTTGCCGTGAAATAAGACATTAAATAACACGTGGAATAACGTACTTTAACCCTACTTCCTCTTTGACGTTATATTTTTTCTTATACGTCGGCCTGTGTTGTGTAAGCTCCTCATCCCGCCAGAATGTAGACAGGGTTGTGTTAAAATTGGAAAATTATAGGCCTAGTGTGTAGGTATGAACTAATAAGCAAGGCATTGTTTAACGAGCTGTCGATTTCTGTTGATGAGATTTTTTTCTTATTTATTATTTTTTATGGTGAGCTAGTGATATGGTCTACTAATAATAACAGCAATGATATTAGCCTGTTGTTAACATATAATAAAATATTATTAAGAATACAATAACAAATAGGTATCCCTTTTTGCGTTTCCTTGCATTCAACTTATGCTAAGTCATCGGCGTAGATTTAAGTAAAAGTAAATGTGTAAGAAATTCAATGAAATTGCTTGTGTTGTGTCAAAATGACATTATAGTGAGATAGCGTAAGGGAGAGTGCGATTTTATCAGGCTATGAATTGCCCTCGAAAGACATAGGAATACAGTCCAATGCAAATTCATCCTTGTCATAACTTGAATGCGAAAATTAGCGCGATGCCAGTGAATCGTAAGAAATGGTATATTTTGCGGTGTCAGGTCGTAACGAATGTAGTTTCTAGCTGAGAAGTTTTTGCTTTGTCAGAAGGATGATTAAGTATGGAAATGCGTGAAGAGGGCTTTTGAAACCAACCAACTACCCAGCAGTTAAATTTAATGTGGCATGCAGATCAAGTACTTTTAGTGAAAATCTTGGTTTCATTTTCAATTCTTACGATAACTTTAGCGTTGGAAATTAAATGTGAATTGTAGATGTGTCATGAACTTGTTGACTTCCATTTATTTGCAGTCTTTCTGACATTTTATAAATAGATATTAAAACATTAACTGCCATTCATTTGTTGAGGAGAGTTATTAGATGTCCTAATCAATCAATTCTTCGGATATTCTTGGATAAAGTAGTTTATATTATATTTGTAATAAAGTAATGAGAAATTAGTATAAAAATCTAATAAAGCACTTTAAATAATTTCTGAGCCTTAGCGTTCCGTTATTAAATACCTAACTTGCTCACTGGCATTTTACCATAAGATATGTATTCTTATGGATTTTAATATAACCTTTTTAACAGAAAAATTTAAATAGTGATTTCAACTAACTTATTGTTTGTATGTAAGTTTATATTCTAGGAAGTAACTTCGTTACTTGCTATGTTATATTGTAATAAGGCCTGTTTTAGATTAAGTTGTGTATTTATATTGTTAATTGTAATTATTTTATATTTTATAATTAAAATATTTATAATAGGTGGAAGCCTATTTTATTACAGATATCACAACTGGACTTTTTGAGAATTGCTTTTAATGCCTTTATGAACTCCAAATGGTGCATTGTTCTAGATTATTTTGACAGCTTTGTTCATTTTAAATGTATTCATTTTTTACATGAGATTTTTTATTCCTTTAACTTCATTAAATAGTCTTCTGTATCGTTTTCTTTTTACTGACGTTCGTTTTTATCACATTGTATTTTGAAGTGGTATTTTGTATAAGCTTATCGATTTATTTACAATGTAGTTATTGGAATTTTTTCGTAAAAATGCAGTGTAACCTTACAATAGCTACGAAGTGTAAGCAGATTTTCAGCTAGGGCTGGATGAGGCTGATCATTTCATGTGGGAGCGTCAGAGCTTTACAACCGCAGATTTTTCTCCGGCTTTTCTCATCATTCTCATTCCACCGACGCTTTAAAACCATATATCATTTGCCCCCTCAGAGGTGTGTGACAGCGTTGACACAAGTATCACAACGCTGCTCTTAATTGAGGCTTAATTTTTTACCATCCTGAATCTGGTTTCGCTTTTCATCCTACCATTGTGCATGACCCACAGTCGATTTTATTCACCTGAGCCATGAAATATGGTTATTATTTTGATTTCCTGACATTCCTGTGCGTTTATTTGAAAATAAAATCAGATAACGTGCCAGAAAGCTTTTGTTTAATCAGTTATAATTACAATTATGATATGCAGAAAATAAGTTATTTTGTAATCGATTTCCGAATTACCATAAAATAAGCACTAAATTGGGCGTTACTCCGGTACAGGTCAACCGATTTGGTCCAATTTCAATAGGCTTCTTGCCATAAACTTTATAAGTGCGTATACCAAGTTTCATGAAAATCAAGCGTATTTGAGTTATCGCGGTTACAGACAGACGGACAGACATTTTCCCGTTCCCCACACAATCCCATAAAGTACCATTCTCGCACTTAATAAACGACATTAACGTACCATGTTTAATCTATCCTTCGAGTTATAAAAAGTAAACTTAAACATGGGACTAACCGATTAACGTAAAATTTAGCAATAATTTGAATAGTAGAACATTTAGTTCTCCTTTTAGCAAGGACGAATGCCTGAGCTTTCAGAAGAAACTTTGCTATCTGTTGACGTCGTTGCCAAGGAAAAGGAGCTTCTGGTTCAAAATTCACTCAATCTGGACGACCAATCGGCAAGGTACTGGCTGTTCCAAAGCTTGGAAGTTCGATCTCGTCCCAAATCGATTATATTTATGTGTGCATAAAATGACTTAATATTGGTAACGTTGGTGAGATGTAACTGTTGCAAAACGATTAACATTACCTATTAAGAAATTACCTATTAAGAATTATTCTGAATAATGGTTGTTGCGTCGCATCTGATTTTATTGCATTTAAAATAAGCCATGTACTTGATGGGGTTATTTTTATTTCACAGAAAGCGAAGTGTAGTGAGACAATAAGAACCTTTTCACTTGTTCACCTGTTGTTCATGCAGGCAAGAGTTATTTTTCGTCAGAATGTTTGTGACACGAGAGCTTAAGGGCAATTTTCCTGCATACTGATGGTGTAACATCCTATTTTATCGATCGCGAGGGAAGTGTCGAATCGATCCAGTGGTTCAGTCTCTTCAAGTTTTCAATGTGTGGAAACCTATAAAATGTCGTTTTCTTCCTCATCCTTGCTAGATAGTTTCTAAATATTTGATATTTAAGTTGCTTGGTTTTACACGTATGAGTACATTACATGAACTTTGCAGTAGGTGAGGAGATTTGCAATGTCTCCACCTTCTGCGAAAATAGTCATCTTCGTACATTTATAAACCTGGGGAAATCGTAACGATGAGAATATCGCACAATTTCTTACTCCTATTAGTTACAGAATGCTGCTATTAGTTACCCTTTATACTTTCAATTTGAATACATATTGCTGTGAGGCAGGGATGGCCAACTTTTTTTACTTACAAGGGCCAATAAATGATGCATGTGTCTTCACGGACCGCACATTTGTTTCCACCTTAGCCTTCACACGGCCAATGTGAAAGAATCATCATTCCAGCAAAATTATTATTTATTAAAATTCAGAACACATTAATGAGAGCACTGTTTGGATGCAGTCAAAATTAGGCATATTCTTTGTTAAAATATAGTACACATTAATGAGAGCAGAGTATTTTAACAAATAATAATTTTGACTGCATTAAAAAGTGCTCTCATTAATATGTTCTGAATTTTAATAAATAATTAATTTACTGGAATGATGATTCTTTCACACTGGCCGTGTGTAGACTAAGGTGGAAACTAATATTCTAGTTGAAAACGACAGCATAATGAAGTTCTAAACAGAGAGATTAAATTCTTATGTGGACACCATGATTATGTCGTAAGCCCGGAAGTTTATGAATAATCATAGGCCTATTTTTATTAAAGCACTCTATTACATGCCAGTGTTAAAATGTGTACAAGACATGAAATAAATAACAGAAAAATTATGGTTACATTTTGCATATTGTTGCTTATTTTGTTAGCTTTGCGAGAATGCATCATATTTTCTGGTTATTAAAATATTTGTATATTTTATTAATTTGTCACATTTTCAACGGCGGATTTCTGTTAACTTAAACATTTACAGCATACTTGGCTAAGTGAACGTTTTTTTAGAAAAGACTGTACAGTAATTGACAATACATAAAGTATTGTTTTCGGAACTGATTGTGTAATATTGAAGTGACGTTTCATTTCATTAGTTTTCAATAAAATATACTAAAATTTATTGCATTGACCTTGTTTTTAAAAGTTTTGTAAAGTTATTTGTACAACTTCTACTTTTTGTAATTTATCATGTAATTCAGCTAACAGTTCAACGTTAAGTAGCATATTAAAATTACTTAAATGCTGGAACGTTGGTTCTGGAGCATATTTTAAAGTCATATTTGCATGCATATTTCGTCTTCTGATAGAGCATTAACTTCCGGGCCGTAATGCGATAGTGCAATACAGTAGTAAGTTTTGCGCTAACCTAGTTTGAAAATACTATATTAATTAGCATTTGAAATTTCATTTATTATTATTAATTATAGTCCACCGCTGTGGCGTAGGGGATGATTCGCTCCTCTCACGCAGCGGGCCCGGGTTCAAATCCTGGTCGGGCAAGTTACCTAGGTGAGGGTTTTCCGGAGTTTTTCCTCACCTGCGACAATTGTCGGGTAACTTTAGGCCCTTGTGGTCCCCGGATATTATCTTTCCGTCATTATTATCTTCTTCCCATCCTCACCTTTTTGGAGTGTGTGTGTGTGTGTGAATGGTGTTTCCCGTCCGATGTGTTCGTGTTGTCTCGGAGGTGGCCCCGACATTGGGCTGATCACTCATCCGGGGAGGTCCTCATATCCTTGTCTGATCAAAAAATTATGTATGTGATCCATAGATAATAGGTCGCGGCCCTGTAAGGCCCGAGCGGCTTGGGTCGCTTAAATGTTCCTATAAGGGAGAGTTAAAACTAAGGTAAAGAAAGAAATTATTAATGATGTAAATTTATCTTGTATTATAAGCCTTGATGGAGGGTTAAAATGAACCGGGTGATGTTTGCTATTGGGTTGTTGTAAATGCGCGTGTCTGGTGGTAGGGTTATTTTCATATGACCCCTTTTAGTAGTGAAACCTAAAGTCACGTCTATGAAATGTTTGTTCCTCTGGTAATGTGGAGCTAGCAGTCGGTATACTGGCGCCTCTTCCTATGTCGTCGTCAGCTAGTAAATCTAACCCCCTTTTCAAGTCGAACACTCATTACTCCTTTCGTTTTAACAGACTCTTTGTCGTCTGTTGACTATTCGATAAGTAACCATCCCGGGTCATATTACCTGAGTTAAAGTTTGGACTACACAGTTCAAGTTTTCTCACGTGTATTTGTCTTCAAATTGTCTCCTACCTGAGAACTATAAATATTTTGATTGTTCATGTATGAAGGAAAAACAAGTAATGTTCATGTATTTAGGAAAAACTAGTAACGGTTTCATTTAAGTAGGATTAACATAAGTTAGACCAGTTCATACAGGGTTGTACATAAATATTAATATCTCCTAAGTATTTGATCAATTCCAATGAATTTGTAAGTATTTATCAACAATTATTAACTACGCTTATGTTTATAGTTTGGTAGTGGAATTGATTTTATTTTTTAAATGATAGCCATTTTGATTTTGATTGGAAATCATTTATATAAATGAATAAAGCCCCCCCCCCCCAAGAACATACAGGAGTGATTGGTATGCAATTTTGAAATCAAGCCTATAGCAAATGAATTGGCAAACCAAAAATACTTTGAACATAGCCTAATCTTTATTTATAAGGAAAACACCTTTTGAATTCAAAATGTTTATATGCATTTAATTTTTTTCTATGAGAAAACCAATGCCGGTTGATTCAAAATTTCAAGTTCAGATGATAAGTAGGTTAGTATTCACAAAAATTTTCATGCAAATACATTTTTTTAAAGAAAATTTTGTACCGGTAAAATGTAATTTGTGAGAAAATGCTATTTGCCTGCAACTTGTTTGTTTATTTGTTTTTCCTGCTGAAGTCCCATGTCTAGATTTACATACGTACATATAAAAGAACTGCAGAACAAAATTCTGGCTCAAGGGAAACTGTTACAGACAAAGTACAGTACACGACCGTCCTTAAATAACATTTTTTTTTTTTTTTTTTTTTTTTTTTAAAGTTACGGCATTAAGTTTTCTTTTTAAGGAAAGGCAAATATTTGTAATTAATCTGTTGCCATTTTCCTGATGGCATTTCTTATTACGCAGCGCTACATTTAATATTACAGAAATATTGTTACCGTTTGCGTTTTATAATAGGCATTCTGACTAGAAAACTGAATTACTTAATAAGAGCGAGAAATCTACATTCTACAGTTCATTAATAATGCTTCTGTTTTATTCTATTTTAGTTAGAAGTAGGTTGTTCATTTGTAGTTCTAATTTGACAGCTAATGTTTTTGTGGAAACCACACGTAATGCTGCATTTATTTCTGCATTCCTCGTACTTAGAACTTTTTTTTGTTTAGAATGTAAGACGACTAGCGCTAATAATAACGAAGAGAGAAGGAAAAAGTTTCGCCCTTGTTTCCGCTTTAAGTATAAATTGGGAATTCAGTTCTCTGCGCGGTTGTTGTAATACCTTCTGTTGTAACTTTTCCGCATGCAACTTCATGCTCTTGTGCATGATTAAGTAGTTACATAAATTAGTTGTTCTTTTTATGTTTGTCGTTATAAAGTACAGGTAGTGCAGCACCGCAGGAGATACTAGGAGGGCAATATTCACTCTGCTATTAGGGATTGAATAAGTGAATTCTTTTTTCGTAACGCTTAGGAAATCCCAGATTCATGGTCTGTCGGATCGATGAGTGCCAGCAATACTCTACTGACTTAGCATATAGGGTACCCGTGGCAGGAGGAAGGTTTTCCAGAAACTTTCGCGTTCACACGTTTATGGGAAAGTAGACCTTCAGTTCCCCGTCATGTTTTCGTTCATTAGCCTTCCATGACAGTCATCGCGTACACTATAATGTTTTTGACTGATTTGGCATTAATCGAAATCATGCACAGGCTTACAGGTGAGGAATACAATTTTCTCATAATGTGTCTATAAGAAGATTTTTCTTTCTCTATGCTCTTTAGAGGAATATTTGTCCTGGGCAGTCTGAAACTGAAATTCATTGCTGGTGTTCTTTTTAAAACACGAAAGCCTCGTCTCACTCCACCACCCGAGGCCCCGGCTGACTTTGCGGATTTTTTTTTGTAATATACATATATTTTATTTTTTATTTTTTTAAATATATATATATTTTTATACAATGGGTTCCTTCTTAAAGAGGGTGCTTCCTGTTCGCTAATCCCAGAGTCAGTGTGTTTATAGAGTGCACATTCTTCTAATATGTCGCCGATGATTTTTAGGTAGATTTTCGAAGAAAAATCTACCTATTGCAATGGATACCACTTTATGATTTTCGAAAAATTCTTTCATATCTTTACGTTTCATGCTCCCCTAAGTACGAAACCACCGCCCGTTCAAAATTTTTTTTTGTGATATTTATATATATATATATTTATATACAGGCTTATATATATATTATATATATATATATATATATATATATATCTTTACACGATAGCGGCCGTAATTTTGAAGATATTTGAACCAAATTTTATTATGTTATTTCTAGGCCCAATAGTTCGGACAAGTTCGTTAATGGGCAAAATTGGCCCAAGGGGGTGGTCGGGGGAGGGGGTTGAAATTTTGAAAACTTTATATCTTGGCCCCTATGAAGTATAGAGGGAAACTTTGTTTGAATAAATTAGAGTACTCCCTATGGAGTTCACAGTGACACCAACGATTCGGGGGTTCGAGTGAGGGTGGGGGTGGAGGTGGGGGTGGGGGATGAAAATTCGAAACTTTTGAAACCACGTCTTGTGGGGTATCGTTGAAAAGCTCTTGATGAGTACTCTACAAATCAATAAATAGTTTCTTGATAGCTCTCATATGACGCGAGATTTTAATGTTTGAAAATAATAACACTTAAAAGAATTATTATAATATCATAATTTTGTCTTGTTTAGCGGCTTTGCTAATTTTATTCATTGCTGATCTTGCGCACGGCCTCCCAGAATATTATATCCTATTCTTGTTGTCAAAACAAATGATTGTAGGCTCTTCCTCTTTACCGAATTCAGTTCTTATTACTGTAGGTTTACCATGCCAAGGCTAAAGAAGAAGAGTGCTATGCAGCGACAATAAATTAAACCAAAAGCACTTCGAAATCTACCTCCGCCTGTAGGCCTGCCTAAAGGGATTTTTACACCTGGGTCGGAAAAAAGAAACACGACACTGGTCTGAACAATCCGCAGAAAAGATATAAACCTGACAGTGTTGCAGGCCTTTAATGAGGGTCGCTTATTCTTTACTGATCCCTACAGTTAAATAGCTGGGGGAACTGTTATCTGAGTAGCTCCGAGAATTGAGGCTTTCATGTTTTGCAAACAATTATACAGTAACCAGTACTGCATATATACCGCTGAATATTAAAACCGTAGTCCTTTCAATTTTTATTATTAGCAAGGTGGCTAGTTACAACCCAAAAACCGTAGTTTGAACCACCCTGCTAAAGATACGGGGAAATTAGACGTAGAGTAGAATAATAAAAAGATTTAACTTCTCCTTTAAATATGTTTGCTTGAAACCGCTCAACAATTGACACGTACCGATTTGACTTCCTTTTTGTAGACCATTACTAGTACCCGTGTGAAAAATTGCTGTTTTGCATGTTGAATAAGTCAGGGGTAAGTAAGTTCCAATCCTGCATGTGCCTCTGTGAGGAGGGAATCGTTAAAAAAAAAGTTTGATCTGCCATTGGCCATAAAACACTACGAAATGAGTTCTGGACGTTACGTCCTCAGCTAACCTTCTTAAATAATAACTAAGAAGTGCCAATTCAGTGCCTGAATCATTGATAAATTTCATTTGTGATAATGGTGAATTTATGAGATATGATTTAATATATATTTTGTACCATTATAGTGCTGAATATAAGTGAATAGGCGGAACCCTCCAATCCTATTCAGTATGTTGTTAGAGATAGAGAACGCGATGAAATTTCGAAAATCTATTTCGGAAATCATCCTGAAGGTCTCCGCCTATATGTACCTGGTCTTACTTGGGACTCTCCTTAGCCTATTCTACGGTCCATTGCATTGAGCATGTGGCATCTTCCAGAAGTCAAAGAATCTTATATAGTCGAACTTGTATCATTCAAACTTTTTAAATTCGAAATTGGGAATAATTCGAACTTTTGATCCCTTGACATCGCTTTACATAGCAATAAACTTTTATAATTCGAAATAGTGATTAATTCGATTTTTTTGGTTGGCCCTTTCTGCTTCAAATTATCAAATTTCGACTGTGTAACCTCGTGGTCTTCAATCCGCGCGTAAATAAATGCGTTTTTGTTTTGTATTTAAATGGGAATGTTATTTTATTAGGTAATTATTTTTGACGAATAAAAAAGACAAATCAACGTTAAATAACAAGGGGAAGGGGGCCACGACCCTTACGGCCCTCCACCTGGGTCCGCCACTGCTAAAATTCAAGTTTTATTTTTTATTTATTTATTTATTTATTTAGCTTCATATTTACAACCTGCGTTTTACCCTGAGGGTATATCGCAGGGTATTTAGTCCAAAAGAATACATAGTATTTACAAAATATTACATGTTGTCTGAGTTAGTGTTCTAGGGAATTACACAAACTAATCATTTTAAATTTTTAAGGTAGTGTCTTGTAGATTTCATATATATACTTGATTGTTCGTGGAGATTTGGCTACTGCCTTCAGACTTGAAATTTCTTCCCTTGCTTTAAGGTCGTTTGCTAGCCTGTATCGCAAGTAGAGTTTGGTACAAGTAGAGGTTCATACAATAGCCTATTCTGTAATGGCTATGACGAGCCTGAGTTTTAAAAACCTGCATAGTTGACTGCATTATACTACTCATACGATTCTCTAAAAATACAGCACTTTTATAAATCCTTTTAGTCTGGAGTGACACAAGCTGTGGGTACACCAAATGCGGTTTACAAGAGAGACGTGGGCATGCAGCTTTATAAAGGCTTTAATTTTCATAGAGATTAACCGGATGCTATGAGGTATCGCGGCCTTAAAATGTCATGTTGGATCTTGTTTTTGTTTCTTTCTAGCTATCTCTCTCATTCACATTCACAGTTGCTAATTTTACTTTCACTGACCCTATAGCCAACCGGTAGTTGAGCGATTATTAATCTGTTCATAAATTGAATTTATCAGAATTTTCTTAAAATACTCTATATTCACTCAGCAGTTATTATAAAGCCTACTGCCAGAGCATTTACAAGTATTATTGATGTTATTATCATTTAGTGCATCCGACTAATTATACAAATGGTATGGGACATTTCAGCATTATGAAAAAGGCACAAATACAAAGCAAGTATATAACAAAAAGTTAAGTTAAATATTTACAATTCTATTGAAAAAATCCCTTTAGGCAGGCCTACAGGCTGAGGTAGATTTCAAAGTGCTTTTGGTTTAATTTATTATCGCTGCGCAGCACTCTTCTTTTAGGTAGATTCCGAAGAAAAATCTACCTTTTTCTTCGAAATCTACCTAAAAATGCGGTTGCACTTAAAAAGTATTGTAAGTTAAGGAGAAAATAGTGACAATAGAAATGGAAGAAATGAGCCTCTTTATTCATGGATGTTATCTAAAATTCGAAAATTCCCACCAGTAAACATTCTTTTAGAATCGATATGTGATTATAGGAAAACTTTCTATTGGATCTATATGTAAGAGCTATTTCGGGGATAGACAAAACTTGATGAGGAAACGGTGTTTCACCATTCACAAAGGTGAATATGCAGGATTGGAATTTGCTTAACATATTTATTGAAGGTTCTTTGTTCATTCTAAGTTGTTTTTTAACTAGAATGGGCCATTCTGATTTGAAGGGGTCGGAAGAAGAATAAGCCTACTAACCTACACAGACCTCATTTTAGACATTACATTTTTAAAGTTTGCTCAAATCTGCAATTTGTTTAAATCGTATTTTGGTAGGCCTACATATTATTTTACCAACAAGACTTATTGACATAATTAGTCTATGCTCAGAAACATTGGAATAAAAAGTGACTAAGAAAAAATGTAAATACTGTAGCGCAACAATCTCAACTTTTACAAAAAGAGGGTTAGCGCTTTCTTCACCCCTTCAATTAAAATAATTCGGTCTCCATTGTTCTGAAACTGTTGGACCTTCATGTAACATACTGGCTCTGTGTTTTTCCTCTGCTAATAAAGCAGCGTTGTGTACAAGCCGTAGCTCTTAAAGCTGTCGAACCCCGACATGTCAATAATAATCTGGTTTGGCAGAGATTAAAGGAAATTGAGCGTTCGCAGGAAGAGAAAAAAATGAAGTGCGAAGTCACAATTCCTATTACAGTTCCCATCTATTGACGTAGCTATTTATTAGTTTGACCTAGACGTCATAGTGATTGTTAATTGCAGAACTCTACTGTGTACAGATTAAGAAAAAACCGGTCAGTGGGTGAATAATGAAAAGGCAATTGATTATGTTTATATAGCATAATCAGGTTGAACTTCATCCGAAGTTTATTCAGTGTATTCCGTGACTGTGTGGAAATTCAAAATTTATATAAATTTTGAAGACATAAATTTTGAAGACATGTCTCATCTGACTCGGACTGCTAATCATGAGGTTGTGAGTTAGATACCCGAACCGACTGAGGAACAGTTTTTCTTTAATAATAATAATGTTTTAATTTACCTGGCACAACTCAACCAGGATAAGAAAAAATCACACATTCGACACTCTTTCACAACTTAGTACATTTTCTCCTAGAATCCCTCAACACAAAATAATCCTGCAGTTGTTATGCTTCACCATCACCACCTCTCAACAATGGGACAGCCTTCCACAAATCAGAGCCTGTAGGACTATATCATCGTTCAAATCTAAATTTATTTACAACCGGGGGGGGGGGGGGATGCAACCAACATACAAAATAATTGATTATGCAAAAGGTGATCTTGAACGTAATGATTATACAATAGGTCATCTTATAAGTAATATTACACAAAAAGAAATGAAAGAAGTTTTAAGATACATTAATAATTATTTACAGAAATAGACACCTTAGTAATAATTGAAAGCTATGTTTTCTTACATTGTAACTACAAGGATGTAAGATATACAAATTGCAGTCACTGTTTTAAAGTAGACTAAAATAATTTAATGAATAAAATTAAAAAAATAAAGTTCAGTTTGTTAGGATTATGGAAATAATTTTGTAAATGAATTTAGATTTGAACGATGATATAGTCCTACAGGCTCTGATGTCGTGTGGGAGGCTGTTGAGAGCTGGTGATGGTGAAGGATAACTTCTGCAGGGTTGTTTTGTATTGAGGGGTTAGGAGAAGTGTACTAAGTTGTGAACTAGTGTCGAATGTGTGATACTCTGATAATTTATAATAGCAGGAAGCGAGATATATTGGAGATGCTGACTATAATATTTGGTACAGGAGACAAAGGGAATGCAGTTTTCTACGATCACTAAACCGAATCCAAGATAATTTGGAGAAAGAGAGCGAGATATGTTCAGCTTTATTAATGACACACATATATCGAATACACCTATTATGAACACGTTGTAGTTTTTGAGAGCGGTGGGCGCTGAGATTGCTTAATAATATGTCACATATAGGCTTCCTTGGCCATTATGGTCTGATTAATAAGAATTTAGATCAGTGATCTCCCCAGGCTTTTCCACTTCATAGGTCACCCCGAAAGAGCAAAATGCTCAGACTCGGGCGCAGTTCAGTCTCAGAATTTTTAATTATATAAAAAGTGCATATTGCAAAATACAGCATATAACAGAAATAAAAACATACACACAAAATAGGCTAGTAAAAACACAAAACAGAGAAAACATTGTAAAATAACTGTTTTATAATATAACTTTTTCTATTTCCATATGCCTATGTACATTTTACTTAAGTGTGGAGATTTTTAAAATATAGGCCTTTGATTATACACACTTCAAAATTAAGCCAAGTTTCAGCGCAGGTAGGCCTACATCAGTTTTTTAATAAAGTGAGCAAAAGTTTCAGCTCATGCAAAATAGTTTTAGTATGGCATCTCTCCTCTGATTGGTAGGGGATTTTTTTTTAAGAATAACAAATTTATATTCAAGTTTACGCTTAAGTGTGAATAACACACGAAAAATCTGAAGAAATACGAACTGCAAAAGAAACTAACAAGCCTACTGGTAATAAGAATACGTTTATGTATGTCAAAACTTAAAAAGGCGTTTCCTTTCTCGTTATTTAATGTCGCATGATAAATATAAATATTTGTATTTTGTTTCTGAGAGCTCCTGAGTGATGGTGAAAGGGGGAGTCTATCATTAGCATGTAGAGAAGCGTCTGCTTTGTTTCAGCTCCAGAGACTTGCCTTTATTGTGTATGCTCACGTACTTGCTGCTTAAGATGTGCATATACCTCTCCTCTTGTTTCATTTCCGCTTATTCTACTCCCCGACATCACCTACTCTACCTTATAATCGTGTGCCTTTTTTCGCGATGTCATGTATATTTTTATTCCCTTTAACTTGAGTTGCACATACGTGTGCTGAAAATCTTTGCATAAATAGTGTTAAATTCCCGGTTCTACGTAGTTTTATAGTCTTTAGGAACTAGTTTACCGCAGCAAGCCTATTGATTGCATTTTTACATTAATTACCATCTTTATAGGTTTCACAGAATCGCATGAAAGAACCTCATTACTGTGAGCAGTGAGTTACAAATACTTTAAAAAGTGCATTAACTTACAAGTTGAGTTTATGGTTTAAAATTTCTTGAAAATTCGTGTATTTTGACTTAAAATAACTGTTCCCTTAAAACAATTACCAGCTATGCTCGGTCAGATTCTACTGATACTTGACCTTAGAGTTTGTCGAAAATTACGTCCTTTCCGTTGATTGATATTTAACCTACAGTACGCCACTGTTCTTTTATTATTAAGTACATTGAAGATACATCCCGAATAATATCTTAAATATTTTAAATTGATTCTCATCTTTAAAGTGCCAAATCCTCAGTAGCCCATGTTCAGTCATTTAAAATAGGCATTTTAATAAAGAGTGTCTACTTTAATACTAAGTATCTCGTGAGAATCCTATTCTGTTTCAGCTGAACATTCATTTTAATCATTTATGTTAAATTCTTGTACTTTATAAACGATATACTTTTATGTTATTATGACTTGCTTGAAAAGTGAATTAATGTGCCCGATGGCGTAGAACCTACCGTATTTTGTATTTCTGTTAGAGAGGTCTAGGTTTCTTATTCATGCATTTCTTTTTGTGTGAAAAATAATAAAATAATAATAAATTATAGGGATTGCAGGAAAGTGAATCCTTTACCCCAGTTTAAAACAGGGCACGGTAAATTTTGAAATTATTTTCAGAGATATATGTGGATGCAATGATCAAAGCTTTTCACATCTTCTATTCAAATGTTTTCTATATTTTATTACAATATTAATAATAGGCTTTAATAATAATACAGTTTAAAAAAAAAGTGCTCCGTTACGGCTCATAGAAGTACCCGACAGTGTATTAGGTAGATTTCGAAGAAAAATCTACCTATTGCAATGGATACCATGTCATGATTTTCGAAAAATTCTTTCATATCTTTACGTTTCATGCTCCCCATAGTACGAAACCACCGCCCGTTCAAAAAAAAATTTGTGATATGTATATTTTTATTTATATATATGTATATCTTTACACGCTAGCGGCCGTAATTTTGAAGATATTTGAACCAAATTTTATTATGTCATTTCTAGGCCCAATAGTTCGGACAAGTTCGTTAATTAGCAAATTTGGCCCAAGGGGGTGGTCGGGGGAGGGGGTTGAAATTTTTAAAAATGTATATCTCGGCCCCTATGAAGTATAGAGGGAAACTTTGTTTGAATAAATTAGAGTACTCCCTATGGAGTTCACAGTGACACCAACGATTCGGGGGTTCGAGTGGGGGTGGGGGATGAAAATTCGAAACTTTTGAAACCTCGTCTTGTGGGGTATCGTTGAAAAGCTCTTGATGAGTACTCTACAAATCAATAAATAGTGTCTTGATAGCTCTCATATGACGCGAGATTTTAATGTTTGAAAATAATAACACTTAAAAGAATTATTATATCATAATTTTGTCTTGTTTAGCGGCTTTGCTAATTTTATTCATTGCTGATCTTGCGCACGGCCTCCCAGAATATTATATCCTATTCTTGTTTTCAAAACAAATGATTGTAGGCTTTTGCTCTTTGCCGAATTCAGTCCTTATTATTGCGGGTTTGCCGTGCCAAGGCTAAAGAAGGAGAGTGCTGCGCAGCGACAATAAATTAAATCAAAAGCGCTTCGAAATCTACCTCAGCCTCTAGGCCTGCCTAGAGGGATTTTTTTTGAGGGGGACGTGAATCAGTTGGTGTTAAAAATGGTGAAAAAAGTGGATTTACGATCAATTTCATTTAGTAGCTAAATCCGAGAAGGAGCTGAACCCAAATTAAATTGAAGAGTTCTTAGAGAGTTAAATATCCCATTCGAAATACTAATGAATATTATAATCAACCTTTTGAAAGGCGCTGAAAATTTTACACATTTTTTTTCATTCAATTACTACATTACTATTTGGTATTTTAATCACAATAAGTGCGATGTGTTCAAATCATTTATTTTACCTATTTCTTCTCTCCTTTGGAAGGATTAGCCGACACATATTGGTATAAATTACTTTGGTTCTTTGACCCTTCTGGCTCAGTTACTTTATTTAAGGGCCACCCCATGATTGAGTGGTTAGACCGCTCGCCTTGCACGAGCTGGGACCCAGGATTGAATTGAGGTGGATCCATGTGGACTTAGTGGTGGATAAAATTGGATCGAGAGAATAATTCTTGGGGTGCTCCTGTGTCCTCTACCAATTATCCTTCCACCATTTCTCCATTCATAATATTATTACCATTTGTTGCAATACAGGAATTATTATTACTTTACTTAGTCTAGCAGGAATACAAGAAAACGTATACAGGGTGGAGATAGTATAACTGTTCAGATTAAAGAGGGCAATAGATAACATTAGAAACAAAAGTAAAATAGATTTTGTGTTTTTGTGGTTAGGTCCATGGTTTAAGAGATAATTAGTTTAACAACTTCAGTAGAATGGCAACAACGTACTGCCAGATCGCTCTTTCGGTGCCAATAATCTGTCTCACTAATATGAAAATAAAAGCCACTTTATGACGCATATATCTATCTTGACGTTGCCAAGTCGACACGGACTAGGCCTATGTCTATTTAATATGAACGAAAACTGCCAACTTGATTGAAACACCGCGAAGAGAAAATATGTTCCTTATAATTTACTCATAAGTTAGTGTGAAAAAAAGAACAGTACGTAAATCCCACTTAAGTTTAGGGATTAATTTTTTTCTGAGAAAAGTACTCACTTGTCACAGAAATGGTTCAAAAATGATAGGCCTAGTTGAATTTTTTTGTTTCTAACGAAGGAATAAGCTGTTAAATTGAAAAAAAAGTTTTCATTGCAGCTGTGTTTAAAATCCTTTTAAGTACGAGGCCATATCAGGAGTTCGGGATGTGTGTCTGTACAGTAGGGTAGGCTATGGAACTATTGATTGTCAATTGTAAATTGGAGTAAATTTCAACTGATGTTAATTTAAATGGAAATGATACAGGATGAAATCGTGTGGATGATTCATGGTATGTAAATATCCAATACGGCATTTTCCTTTACGACTGGGGAAACAATGAAAAAACCCATGTCAAATTGTTAGGATTTGTTGACTTATACTAGGCCTACATTCATCTTGTTTGTAGACATGTTTTCTGTCTAGTGAAGTTGATCCTTTAATTGAGATTGCAAAATGTAGGCTTACGGGCACTTACTGAATCTATATATATGAAAACCTGTTTATAAAACGTCTGCCGCGGTGGTGAAGTGGCATCATGCCCGCCTCAAGATCCGAAGGTCGTGGGATCAAACCCGGGAATGGTCGATGCATTTTTAGGACGTAAAAATCCTAGCCATGGGGTCCTTCGGGAGGGACTTTAAGCTGGGAGGCCCATGTCTTAGATTTATGGCACATAAAATTACTAAGCCTAAATTATAGCCTCTGGACAACATTTCTCGGCCCTCTCATGTCCAAGTAATAGACTACCTTCGTTTCCTGAGAGAGTTTGTGAGACGATGGGCGTACCACCCGTCCCTCTGTCCTCTTATGGAAAATAAGCGTAACAAAATTAGTCTAGATACTGAAACCTCCAATTGGAGGGCCTATGCTCCAACGTAGGGGTTACAGGAAAATCAGAAATCAGATCAGACCAGATCGTTATAAGACGAACATTTTCGATATAGGCCCATATTTGGGTGATAAATAGTTAATTAACCTATTATTCGTAGTGATTACTGTGCGTTCTGTGAACAGCCATGTATATGAAAGTAAGCCTTTATGATTCTTCCCATGCCTGTAGAGTTAATTAATTGAATCTGGTGCGCCATACCATATTGGTTCATGAGCGTTCTTTGATGCTTCGCTCCAGGAGCGAGGTTTAGAATGTCGCTACTTGTAATAAAAGGAAACCCCTGCTTTGCACAGAGTGGTTCTTCGTTGCGTCTCAGAACTCTACTGCTGCTGCCCGGGAAACAGAAAACACATCCATTTTCCTTATTCATTTGTTTAAGTGCATGTTTAGGATTCGCAAAGCCGTGATAAAATTCTTATTTTAAATCGAAACAAAGTACTGGGTAACAATATGATAGAGGTGTTCTGCGAAAAAGGCTTGTATTTATGTAAAAATATTTAAGCAACTTGATGTTAGTCCGTTTTAACATAATTGGTGTAAATTAAAATTTCATCATAATTTTTGCAAGTCGTTGGGGTTTCTCTTACCCGAGATATACACCGTGTCCTAAAGTCCGATAACAGTTAATTTATTGTAAGTTACAAAAACTACAAATGGAACATATATATATGTATATATGTATTATTTTCAATGTTTGGTTTCACAATGACTCGATATGGGAACAATGTGAAACTATAAGATGACATTTTCAAACTGCCTTTTAAAACATGTGGAATTCCATTAATATTGTATTTTATTATTTTGGGGCTGATTCCCTTTAGTTTAGTCTAGGATTTTTTTTATTTCATTATTCTTCAGGAATATCAAAACAGTTATTGTTATTCCTGATTATCCTAATTTGTCCCAGATTGTACTGTACCAGTTTCAATTCTGTTAATGTTGTGCACTTTTAATAAAAGCCACTAATAATATAAAACATGAGTAGCCTTTATTAACATACATTTTAAGAGTTGATTTTAAATATATTCTTCAAAAGGTCATTGTAAAAAGATGTAAGCCTACCTACTCCAAATCCTTGTGTATTCACTAGTATTTAAAAAATCTGGTGATTAAATAATAAGCATTTTCTTGTTATTTCAGATTTGACAATAATGATTAGGGCTAGGACTTTTAGGTAAATGCATATTTTTTTTGCTATTACTTATGATTTCTGGACTTTGTCAAAGTTTCGGTTGGGACCTTTGGATTCAAAATACTGAGTTGCATATCACATAAAAAGAAATATTTTCGATATTTCTTATTTGAATAAATATTTTTGGTAACTTAATTATTTTTACATATTTTACCACATATCATGTTTAGAAATGAATATTTTGACAGTTTTTGTAATATTTTACCACATATCATGTTTAGAAATGAATATTTTGACAGTTTTTGTAAAATTGCGCCATATTTTCAATGTGTTGCGTTGTTATGTTCAGTCAGGGCGGATTTGGCCTTCATTAGTGAAAATTTCTGTTTCCTCTCACACTGCATTACTAAGTTGGAAACAACAAAACAATTGTTGACAGAATCAATAAAAAGAAATCAAACACATTGAAAACAAACTTAACAAAATCAGTGGTTCAAAAGCAAACAAAATTAAAGAAAAATTCCTGTCATGCCTAAATAAGAATGAAGGGTTACAAGTGTTGCGCAAGATTTCAGAAATTTTAATGGGTAACAGTGTAGAGAACTTGGAGCAGATGTAACATCTGAGTGTCAGTGTTACAAATATGCAAGATGTTGAACGTACATTTTCAAGATACAAGTCTCTGTTCCGTGAAAATCGTCACAGCTTTAAGATGCACAACTTAAGATCTACTTTTGTCGTTCACAGCAACAGTTCTACACTTGCTGACTAGAATGACTAGATGAGTAGGGCTACTTCTGTAAATATTGGTTAAATAAGTTAATTAAAATATTTTCATATTTTTAAACACATTTTCAACTTTTTAAATACATAAAAAATAAATATTTTGGTTTTTATAAGCACCTAAAAGTCCGAGCCCTAATAATGATTAAGTATAATCTAAAATAAGATTGCTACGTTTTGAATGCTTTGGTAGAAAATGGACGAGAAAATCAATAATCGAATTTGACACTAGGTAAGTTAAATGCACGTGAACGCGATATATTTTTTGGTCTAAAAACATCACTTTAGAAAATATACCATCCTTATAGGCTGAGTAAATATTAGTGCTAGTCTAGAACTTTCTCTGGCGAAGTATAATATAGGCTAATTGGCAAAATGAAGTTGTCTTGGTGTCGTGGCAGAAATTCAGAAGTCAGATTCCGCATTCAAACTTGTGCAGAATGTAGCGACCAAGTTGAATTTACACAGCATTGGGTAGGTGGGGGGGGGGGATCTTACGTTTGCACACTGAGTTGTTTAATTAACTGTGTATCTACATTAACGATTTCGAGTTGCCCACAAATCCACAGATATTCAAGAAAGCTTAATATTGTTTTCTACCACTTCCAAAACTTCATTCCGAGTTTCCTGTACAATTTCGTGCTAGAGCTGAGAGAGGATTATGATTTTCATCAATATGCAGACCGTTGAATCAAGGTAAAAAGTTGACTCGGGTTCACATCTTGAGCATAGGCTACTACCCAATTTCCTCTGCAAACTGTAGTTATGCAGGCTGAATATTACTTGAATTTGGATACTTTAATATTTGAAGGATAAAGTAATGTTATTTCTGATTAGTAGCGTCAGAAACTATATGAAAAATCATATTTTTAACATGCTAGTATTAAAACGTGTATATGATATGAAATAAATAACAGAAAATCGATGGCTTCATTTTGCATATGGTTGCGTATTTTATTGGGTTTACGATAAATAATGCATCATATTTGCTTGATATTAAGATTGCTGCATATTTTATTAATTTGCCATATATTTAACGGAATATTTCTCATTGATTTTAAATACTGCTCATATCTCTGTTAATTCAAACATTTACAACATATTTGGGTAAATGAATGTTTTGACAACCGACTGTATAATAATTGACGTTACATTGGGTAACGTTTTCGGGACTGGTGTGTAATATTTAAGCGACATTGCACTTTATTAGTTTTCAGTTTACAAAAATCTGTTGTATTTAACCTTTTAGGTACTTTTTTAAACATCTACTGTTTTTGTTTTGTAATTTGTACGTAATTCAACCATCAAGAGATTGTAAGTATTAAAATTACTTAAATGATAGGACACACTTCATTGGTTCCGGAGCAAATTGTACAGATCTTAGAGCATATTTGCATGCAATTTCTTCTTCTGATTGAACATTAACTTGCGGGACTTATTTATTAGTGTTAGGAATACTATTTTATTTTATTTTCACTAAATCCGAGTTGAAGGGAATTTCTCTGAAGCTGGTAGAGCACGTAGAATCGACGTGCTAGTATTTTAAGACGTGCGAGTCCTAAGGAATCTACCCAAAAACTATACGTAGAGAAAAAGCTATCAATGGAACTAGTTAACAATTCCCAAGGCTATACCACCTAAAATACAGCGAGGTGATAGGATTAATAAGATGCATAGAATAACGAAGAGATTCATAATGGGATTCTGGAGGGATTTCAAGATTCTCAACAATTTTTCCAAACACTGTCCAATTACTGCCTTGAACTCAATCTCCTCCTGAGATAAATTTCATAAGTAATTTTATTAGATTTTTTAAAGTTAAAAATGCCGATACATTGCCTATATAGCCAAGATAAATATACTTTGCATCGATGGTATTATGTTCAACATACCAATATATTTCGGTAGATGATAAGTGCGATATTGCTTGTAGATTAACATTATTCTTACACTTTAAACAGCAGCATGATACTTCTAAAAAAGCATTAAACAGAAACAAAAATAATGTTATTACAGTTTACGTTACTAGAATGCCTGTTAATAATATGACAAGAAGTTTCAGTGGATACTTCGCCAATAAATTCCACACAGTTTTGCCAAACTTTTCGAAACGTATACTAAATTCCACGTAGCTATACAATTAGCCATTATAACATTTCGAATAGGCCTATATGGATAAAACAACATAAGTGACGTCTGTAGATTAATGAAAACCCAATCGACAAAACGACAAAAAAGAAACATTTAGGCTACATAGGCCTATTCTGAAAAGGGTAAGAGAGCACCATTAATATTCATTCTTGTGCCCGACTTTAGCGTCGTGTAATAAATAGTTGAATAAAAACACTTTCTACGCACTTTATTTACCTTGGTAAACTTCTGGACGGCCGTTTCGCAGGTGTGTTCCTGCATCATCAGCAGAGTGCCAACTCTGAGGTAAATAAAGTGCGTTAAAGAAAGTGTTTTTATTCAACTACCATTAATATGCTTCGTATCACATCTATATGGATAAAACAACATAAGTGACGTGTGTAGATTAATTTAAACACAATCAAGAAAACGACGAAAAAGAAACATTTAGGCTACTTAGGCCTATTCTGAAAAGGGTAAGAGAGCACCATTAATATGCTTCGTATCACATCGTTCTGAAGCTATTTTTCGTTTTCAAGCCGTGTGTGTGTGCGTGCATATTATGTATAATTAGTCACAAAGTTAAAAATTAAGTGCCTTTGAAATTAAGTATGCATGCAAGTGATATTTATCTTATGCTTGTACGAAAACTTCAAGTTCGGATACCTTAAGTATTTTCCTGGATTGTATAATAATGACTAGAGCCCGGATTTCCATGCAAATGCATGTTTTTATATACTTTGGTTACCCTTCTCAAACTTTGTAGTTACTCATTGCATGACTTATGGATTCCAAATAACCATATTTTTTCCGTGCATGTTTGCATATTTCGGCCTTTTTATGGCAAAATTCATGCATAATGCATGTTTTGGATTTTTGTTTTGTTTAATATAGCATATTCAGACGTTTTTAATGCATATAAACCCTCATTTTCTGTTTTTAGTGCATAATATCAAGTTACCATGCATAACTGTGCATATTATGAATGTGCCTCCCTAAAATCTCGGCTTTTCAAAGAAACGTAAAAATGTTGTATTGTATTACCATTGTTATTTGATTGACTTGGCAACAGAGTCTGCCACCTGCATGAATTTGAGAGTGCAAACTACTGTTTACCCTAAATAAACAGTAATATAATACACCAGGCTACAAAAGAAAATGCCGACTCGCCGACCCCCACCACCTTCCATTGAAAGAAAACTGCTAAACAGAATGTTCACTGCTTGAATTTGTCAGACACTAGCCATTGTTGAAGACGTTGAATTATCTTTAGAATCGTGTTGTGGAGAAATGGGCGTGACAGTTAGGGAAAAACTTAAAAAGGTACTTAGTTCAAATCCTGATCTGAAACTTCTGAGAACAGTGAAATACGTATTATGTGGAAAAAATGTAGAAGACATGGAATTCGATCTCACCCTCAGTCAAATTTCTTCCCTTAATATGCAACTGTTACTTCTTGTGAAGCAGAAAGATCCTTTTCTGCGTTCAAGAATGTCCTAACTGATAAACGCACAAGTTTGTGAGGAGAATTTGGAAAAAACTCTTATATTGTTTTAAGAGAAATTAAAATATATTGCAGTACATTGCGGATTTTTGATAGTGCATGTTTCGCTCTTCATTGTGCATATTTGGAGAAACGATAGTGCATGAATGCATGCATGTTTTTAAGTTTGATAGTGCATGAAAATCCGGGCTTTAATAATGACTAATGAGTAATGACAACTAATCATTTTATTTTCCTTCCGATTTTAACTAACTCATGTGTTTAGTACTTCTAATCTGAATTCATTGCTTAATTGGTCGGTACAACGCCAAAGTGAACTAAGCGCCAAACTCCATATTTTGAGAAAACTGAAGTTGAAGTTTGAGTGTTGTAAAAAAATCTTGATCAAAACGAAATTTCCTTTTTTCTCAACTGATTTTACTATCGTTGTATCGCTTAGTTCGTTATTGCAGACCGTAGGATATCAAAATCTGCACCATGGACTACCAATAGTCTATATTTTGACAATTGGCGCTTAGTTCACTTTGGCGTTGTACCGACCAATTGTACATTTTAACAATTTGTCGTTCTTAAATTTTTCCAGGAGATTAAATGTGTCAAATTAATGTTGAGATAATATTTTGTTACAGCAAACTATATTACTGTCAGTACTATAATTACATCACATTTCTTCCCACTGTGACTCGTATAACATATAAAATGTTTCTATTTCCATACATAATTGTACAGAGCGGTACATTTATGTGCATGGCATGAAATAGTAGTGACATCTGAATTATATCATTGTAATAACTGCAAGAGATGTTCTCGGGTTCCTGCTGAGAGAGTTCGCCCTACATACTCTGTTGTCATGACGATGAAACAGAAAGCTAAAAAAAATTGCGCTCCATTGCTCGGGTGTCGCTTTCGTGCTCTCACTGTACTTGAGACTATAGAGTGTAAAATTAGGGCGGTGAAATATTGGTTACAACTTATGCTGGGGGATCAGTCTCTAATTAGAGCAATATGTTATCAAGAACAGCTAAGAATAGGAGGAAATACATGGGCTTCCAAATTAAGAAAGGGATTAGAAACAATTGGGATGGGATATGTTTGGATGGATGGGCAGGGAAATAGGAGAAGTGTGTGGAGGAAGGTTAAGAACCGTTTGAAGGATATTGATAGACAACAGACAAATGCACAATGTCAGACTATGGTTTCACTTGAATTACAATCGCAGTTAAAATTGGAGTGGGGGAAGGAACACTACATACGAAAAGGATCTAAAGTCAGTAAACTAGGCCTCGCTTGGATTAGACTCGGTGCGTGGAGAATGATTAAGGTCATAGATGAAAACGGAATGAGAGTTTGTCCATTATGTAAGGGGGAAGAATCATGGTTTCATATTTTGGCGAATTGTGAAGGTTTGGAAAATTGGAGGGGAAAATATTTACCATTATCTTTTATGGAATCAAATAGGGATCAACGGAAATGTTTGGAGTTACTGACGGGGAAAAACGTTGAGGAAGGCATTGGGAAGTTTTTAATGAAGGCGAGACAGCTCAGGTTTGAAAAAGCGACGAATTGGAGAGCGGGTGTGGAGGGTAAGGAATAGATTTAGTTTGTTTGTGTTATTTTGAATTTATATTATTTGTTCTTTTTTTTTTTGTGTGTTTTTGCGTAAGCATGGACGGTCCATGCGGACCCATGCGACTGTTTGCATTGGAATTTGTAAAAAGTTAATGATTGTAATAAACACTTACTAATACTAATACTAATATAATTACAACGAAAACGTCTCATGCTAAACTCGTATCTTAAAGAGAGCAGGTGACATTTAAAATCAACATAACTAATTACGAGCGAGAATCAAATGAAACCCGCAATTAATTTTGTTCCATTATTTTACTGCAGGAAGAATGTTTGCTTGTACATTATTTTTCTACATAATCCCCTCCCAGTTCAATTCAATTATGCCATCTGATAGGAAGTGCTTCGATACCGCGTGAGAAAAATTATTTTGGTTGACGCTGTAGCCACTCGTGCACCTCCGATTGGACGTCTTCATCAGACTTGAACTTCTGCCCTCCAAGGTGCTCCTTTAACGGACCAAAGATGTGGAAATCTGGTGGTGCCAAAGCGCAGGGGATTGCTGAGTGCAGGTGTTGTGCTTCTACATGATAATGCCCGTCCTCATACTGCTCGTGCAACCATGAAAACCATCGACGACATATGCTTCAAGTGCCTCCCACATCTGCCATACTTGCCAGGTTTGGCACCATCAGATTTCCACATATTTAGTCCATTAAAGAAGCTCCTTGGAGGGCAGAAGTTCAAGTCTTATGAAGACGTCCAATAGGCGGTGCACGAGTGGCTACAGCGTCAACGAAAATAATTTTTCTCACGCGGTATTAAAGCACTTCCTATCCGATGGCGCAAGTGCATTGAACTGGAAGTCGTAAAACGAAAAATTGAGGTATCCTCGGTCAAGCATTCGAGATATTCTCGGTCAAGCAGTCTTAAGTTTATCAATTTAATGTTCATCTTGTTATTGCGCATACGAAAGTAAAATCGACATAGGCCTACTTGGTGATCACTAGGGCAAGGCATTTGATGATTTTGCATCTTTTTTGTATGAAGGTTAAAATATAGTACTATATAAATGTGTATCATGAAATAATTGATTAAATAAGGGCATTTTTTGCATTTTTCGTCGTTTCCTAAGAGAGAGTTCATTTTTTGGCCATTTTAAAATCATTTGCGGCATTTTAGGTCATGTTTCAGTCGAGGTTTCGTTACTTTCAGACAACAGACAATCGTTTTTATTTGGGAATCTCCTCCAAGTGTTCATATTTCATTTTAATTCAGGTTTATTGTAAACACCACAGCAGTTTGTTTTGTGGCAATAACTATTTTTTTCTTCTTTCTTTTTGAATGGCACATATTTGCTAGGGGCAATTTGATGGGCATGCCATTTCAGAAAGAATTTCTTTTTCGCTATGGTTGTTCAAGTAGTATAAATTTACTTACATCTTTAGTAACAAAATAAGTGTGTTTTATATTGTCATTTCTTTTAGCAATTCATTACATAAGAAAACTAATTATAAGTAATAATGGTAAATTAATTGGTCATTTTTAAAAAATGGTGTCTTTTTTTTCACTATTTTTAAGTCATAAGTGCACTTTTTATTTTGCATTTTTTTCACTATTTTGTGGTCATTAAATGCCTTGCCCTAGTGATCACATAATGATATTAGACGTATTTTGATCTAAGTTGTTGGAAAACCCTTATCAATATGTTCAAGTTGTGGAATCAGACTTCACAAGAAAAGATAGACCAGTAAATCATAATGTTATCACTTCACCAACACCAGATCATATTCTCTGTCTTCAGACAATGCACAATACGAATGTGGTCAGATAAAATATTTTTGTGGACGGTATTTCATTTGATCCCATTGTTATAAAGTTGTTTATCAAATTAACCATTTTACTCTTATGTTTGGAATGTTATGTAGAGTGTAGATCTCTAAAGCTGCGTCTCCATTGATATACATTTAACACCAACATGTCAATATTAACAAGTTGATATTGACATCTATATTGCAATTTCGCGTTCCAATTGACTTGACATGCAAACCCAGCGTGTTGCACGTAACATTTTCAGAAGTTAATTTGTTTTCCGGAGAAAATGGACAACATGTCAAGTCAATTGACTATTCTGTCAATATCGGCTTTGTTTCGGGAATTTCCGGGAAACGAAAAGCGATCGCCAGCTTAATCGGCTTTGGTTCGGGAATTTCCGGGTAAACAACAAGCAGTCGACAGCTTCCTCAATATTCCCGGCATCCATTTTGTATTATGTGAGTATTTGGTATATCAGTGTTCTCAATAGTATTGCATCTACTTCTAAAATTATTTTTTTATGGCATACTCCATTGTTGAAAAATGTGATAGTTATTTTGAAAAGATCAAGATATCTGTACATAATTAGTATTTAAGAAAGTCATAGACAGTTAACAAGAAGATAATAACGAGTATATAAATCTACTCTCATTTTGTAATGTTGGCTGCCCTCTTCAGAGGCTTTTCTTTTTTTAATGTTATTCATTTCTGTTCGTAACCGCGTCAACACATGTTAACCTATAATATTGTAGTGGAGACAGTTGTTAATTGGCAAATCACTTGACTTGTATACATCAACAAGTTGATGATAAACATTTAACATATGTTAACTGCAACATGTTGGTGTTAAATGTATATCAATGGAGACGCAGCTTTACGCTTTTGATACGTTAAATTTCAGAGAATTCCAATAGGCTTATTTCCCAGAAAAGTTTTCAGGCATATTCAACTAATCGAGGCGTTGTTTATTTAAAATATTTGCTGTAGAATTAGCAGCACTTTACTCATAATTTTGTCAAAAATGAGTGCAGGCATTGGGGAACTCATTGGGGACATGATAGCCTAAACATACCACATGATAAACAATATCAAGTAGTCGAAGAATTAATTGCAGGCATAACAATCTATTTATGAAACCTAGCACAGGTGTTTAGAATACGAAAAATGGGATGATTTGGTAACCTCAACCTCTAAAAAAAATATTCCAGCTTCTTCTTCTTCTTCTTCTTCTTCTTCTTCTTCTTTTTTTAAAAGAATTTCGTTCTTATTAAAAATATGTTAATTTTCTAATCACTACTGGTTTTATTATTGGGATAGTGTAAACTAGTCTATTCTAGTTCTGTTTCTGGAAGAAACGTTTTTATCCCTCCCGAACCAAGCACCGGAAAACGCAACTTCTTTCCCTCCTTTACCTAAAAATTTCTCTCCCCTTCTTTGAGATGCTAGTGCCACCACTGCTCATCTTTCTGACAAATGACGATAGTAAAAAAATCTGAAATAGTCTGAATTGTGTTTCGATTTCAAAATTCGGAATTGCAGTATGAAAGTAATTATACCACAATAATGTTTTGTTTATTTATTGCTGTTCTGAAACTTATGAATATTAATATTTAGTCATTATCGGACTGTTTCTTATTTTATTTCTAGTATTTCGTAGTTCTATAGAAATGCACTCTATGGAGAATCGTACTTCAATCCTAAATAATGTGATTTTCGTAGAGGTGTGGCACATCAACGAAAATTCACAACCATCAGGCCTTTCCCTATTCACTTATTAGGTTTGTCTTATCATTAAATCTACTATTGAGAGGAATTAATGAATTGAAGAGCCACTCTGGTTAAGAACTTGTCTTCTCAGGTCGGCGGGATACGGCGCCAAGCTGTTTAATCCGGAAGTGTAGAGTGAAGTCGAAGACGTTCTGGTCTATTCGGTCTATTGTTTTTCACAACAGACTTTGTGAATGCGGACTAGACCTAATATGCTATACTGTAAGGTGGTAACTTAACCTATACTTACATAAGAAGATATTTTCTCCCTTACATTATTCTACATTCATGTAGGCCTAATGTTACATTTATCCTTAGTTCTTTTACACACGTTTTGTCTTACTTTAGTGCATGAAGTCTCTGTTCTTATTTGTGCTTCCCTTAGAATTTGTGAAGGATATACTCATGTGGTATTGGTCGCCTGTGGGGTCTCGTGGTTAGCTTTTTTGATTAAGGTTCCTTGCATTTTTTCTGACGTAGGGAGGTCAGGAACGGGGTGCATTCAGCCTCGTGACACCATCTGAGGAAGTACTTGATAAAGAAGTCATCAGTAACGACCACGAAAGTCATCATTACGACTCTGAGAGTTGGCATGTTGACCACATGCCTCACAATCCTGCCATCTGCCTATGGTAGATGACCCATCGGCTGGATGGTAGGCCTGGTCCCACAAGGGTTCTAGCTCCATGGATTGTAGTATAATATGGTATCATTTAATGTGTTTCTAATACAAGTTTTATTACTTTAAAATACAATTGAATATCTAACTTTTCTCTAACTAGTATTTATTGCATAGTAAATCGTTTTCTTGTTATTAGCTATCAGTGATATTAAACATTTTGATATTTCTATGTATTATTATTTTATCAGTTTTATCAGTTCTGTATTCGTCTCCATATAGATAAAATGATTTTCATGTATAAAGTACCAAGGATCGACCAATTGGAGCAGTGTTTTGGTGTCCCAAACAAGATTTAGAAGGATCTCACGATGTGTTCACTATTTGTGTGTTTGCTTCTTGTTATTGGTGCATTATATTATATAATTAGTCCATTTAGGCTATTTCTATTAGTATACCGTAGTAGTTTTTAATATAGTATAATAAATAACCTTTAAAACATGTTAAAGTTTATGAATGCCTGAAAAAGATATCAAGAAAGATGAAAAGTTCCGTTGATTAGAAAAAGAAAAAAAATGAGAAAAAAAGGGGGAATGTAGCCTAAATATATTCTTAATCTTGGCATAATTTTGTAGAATTATAGACCTTTATTATTACTGTCGGAAAATAATAAATTGTTTAAAAGAAGAAAATCTCAATATGCAATTCTCACAACACTGAAAGAACTAAGATGTCTTCGTAAAGAAAGCATTAGTCATATTAGAGGGAATTTACGATATATATTAAGATCCCGAATATAGAACAGTACAAACCAGGAATGTTAGAAATGTCGCGGGAAATATTTCTTTCTCACAATGAGCAATATGAAATCCCTGAAACTAAACTAAACGAAACGTAGGTGTTGTAGAAATCTGATTCGTTAGACACGCGTCCATGGCAACACAACGCCCACATTAGAGCCCATGTATAACGAGGCGTAGGAGTTCCAAGCACATCTTCATTCAATGGTGATACATTTATATAAATTATATAATGGCTACTATCACATTACAGATAGTAGGTGTTAAAACAGATAATGTGCATATCTATATATTTGTTCAAGTTCTAAAGTATTTTCCCCCTCGGGAACGGAAATAAATTTTAAAAAATGGAAGGGGGATCTTCCTGAGTAACTTAAAAGTATAGCAGCAACAGGCAAGCAGAACCCATTCTGTGGCGGCTGGTGTTGGATAATTATAAAAAGCTGAACCTTGAGCATGTTTGCAGGACTTCATACAATGCAGTTATTTTAGTAGGGGGGGTTAAATTTGAACATCGTTACTTCTTTAACTCCAGGGACTTTATAATTCACTCTCTCGACGCCCACAATGATGAATGATGTCAGCCCATCACCCATAATACGACCTGAGTAGAGACGAGGCATGACACAGCTGGTAATTTTACTTCAACCCCATTTTAGAGTATTAGGCCTATGTTTTTTAAATTGCCGAAAACTGCTCAGAACGAGCAACTTTAGTTTTCTTCCTTAAGAAGATATGCCGCTGGCCTACCACCAATTCATACCGAGCCCCGTTTAACCAGTGTGTTTATAGTGTTTGATACGGGATTTGAACCCATGAAGCTAGGGTGTGATTAATGGCTTCACGGGAAAGTTTAATTTGGGCCCCGTAACAAAACAAACAAATAAATAAATAAATCTAAGCTCAAGCAAATGGGGAGCTCATTTTCTCTTAGTGCACGTTTCATTTCCCCCACCTCTTGACTTTTTTATTTCTTTCTTTCTTTCTTTCTTTCTTTCTTCCATTTTTCCATTTTGGGCCCTCCCGCATCCCGGGGTCTGCGGAGCCTTCAGTTACATCACTGAATATGATACATGTATAAAATCTTTCAAGCAATAGGGGCAATAAGAATTTGTTAAGTACTCTTAATAGAATCCTGGAATTGGCCTATATACAGAGATTAGATATTCAATACTTTTTTGCACGACTTAACTAATTAGTGGTACTTACGAATGTTGTTGCCGTGGATCGTAAGTTGACATTCCCACACGCAATCTTGTTGCTATGTGCGATAAGTGTTTCCGTGCGGTTATGAATTTACTTACGGCACATCATAATACAAGCCTTTATGGACAAGGCCCCCCAGGACAAATATTCGGTTCGCATAACAACAAACACATGCGAATCACTTTCTGAAATAAACATCTATCTTCAAGAATGTATATACATAATATTTTCAGGTAATATCACAATTAATATAATTAAATTGATATAAATAATCATCGTGCAAAAATAGCATGCAATACTCGTGCCGTAAGCGCATAACGGATCTCGGAAATTGAAAAAATAACTCGGCGCAAGCGCCTCGTTTTTTTCAAACTCTTTCCTCGATCCTTATGCATAGCTTACGGCACTTGTATCGCAATATACTATTTTATTCCTCGTTCTAATGTGGAATATATTTACGGTACCGTAATAAAGTGCTTTTATTTTTACCCAGAATAAATGTTGTGCAACGTTATGTTGTTGGCGGTTCGATGGTTTCCCGGTTGACTGAATATCATGGATAGATGCATTGTTTACAGAGAGATGAGAGGGTTAAATAGGTTAAGAGCCAATTGATAGGGTAGCGCGACTGGATGACGTTGATTGCTAATTAGGTGTGTCAAGAGGCCTGTGAATAGAAAAAAAAAACTACATCAAGTGGCCATGACTCATTTAGCCTAACAATCTTGGAAAGAACGATCACTACATAGAGTTAGTGATCAGAAGACTGGCAGGTGTCTTCCACTTATAGTCCAGTCACCAGGTACTGAAAATTGGGTTTGCCTGGAAAAAGGTCCGAAGTTAATGATTTTTTAGTATGTTGTATATGGGTATTCTGAGGTGTAGAATCCAAGTTTTCCAATTCGAGAATCTTGTGCTAACTTCAGGGCAGCCGAAAAACCCCGAAATTTTTGGGATTTTTTCAATGTTTTCCTTATTACTCCTAAACAACGCGTTTTATCTGAAAATACTCTATTATAAAAATTAAAGGGAAATAAATTTGCTACAATTTGCACTGTTTAAACGTTGTTTAAGTCGAATATGTACCGAGATGTGGATCTTCGAAGTTTCGAGTTATTTTTCAAAATATTGAAAAACTGGAAAAAAAGCAGGATTTTCCCTAGTAAATTTCATCTTCCAACATTTCTATATGGACAATAATAGTAGTAATGGTAGGTGAATCTAAGTTAATAAATTTAACATCATCATCCCCCTCCCTCCCCGCTCAGGACGTTCTGTTGGGCGATTTCCTTGAAGGCCGTGGAACGGCTTATAGTCCAGTCACCAGGTACTTTTGCCTGGAAAAAGGTCCGAAGTTAATGATTTTTTAATATGTTCTATGTGGATATTCTGTGGTGTAGAATCCAAGTTTTCCAATTCGAGAACCCTGTGCGAACTTCGGGGCAGCCGAAAAACCCCGAAATGTTGGGTTTTTTTCAGTGTTTTCCTTATAACTCCTAAACAATGCATATTAGCCTAAAACACTCCATTACAAAAGTTACAGGGTATGAAATTTCCTATTGTTTGAACTGTTTAAATGTTTTAGAAAACCAAATATGTACCGATATATGGCGCTTCAAAGTTTTGAAAAATTTTCAAAATATCGAAAAACTGCGAAAATGGAGCATTTTTCCTAGTAACATTCATCTTTAAACATTTCTGTTTGAATAACGTTCAATAACCTACACAATAGAAACCCCATTCTTAATGGGATGTTCATTGAAGAATAAAGTACACAATAATCGATACATGAAAGTATATTTTATAAAAATTTATATTCATAAATTGGATATATTAACTAAGTAGAAAATATGTAAATTATTACAAATTTCCATTAACATCGATTGATAAAAGCATTGATCTCTTTGCTCCCGATTGGCAAATCGGCATTATCTCTCAGTAGTTCCTCCTGAGCAATGATCTTATCGATGATGTCCTCCTTTGCTGCCATTTCATCATTCACTCCTTACAGGATGAAGACCTTGGCAGCAGAAAATGTGTAGTAAGTGACTTCATAAGGTTGTATGGGGTAAGACTACATCACGCACGTTCAAGTCAGTGTGCAAGACCTACGTGGACTAGGTACAGAAACCCTTTGGGTATAATGCCATAGTATTATTCGATGGATATCTTAGTGACATCGCTTATCAGAGCACCAAAGCAGCTGAACGATATCACCGGGCTTTGCTGCAATCGTCCAGAAAATTTGTATTTTCGTTAACAACGGCCGTTACATTGTCGCAAGGAAATTTTTTGTCCTATGACACGAACAAGAGAAACTTTATTTCAATGCTGATGACTGAAATGGCAGCAAAGGGCATCGAAGTTAAGCAGGCAATAGAAGATGCTGATTTCATGATAGTGAAAACTGCAATATCTAAGGCTTCTGACTTCGATAGTGTTACTATCACAGGTGAAGACATTGATCTCTTAGTATTGCTGACTGCATTAGACTCTTCTCAAAAGAACGTTTAATTCCAAAAGAGTGGGAGAGGAAATACCCCAGTGTTTTGTATTCGCCAGCTTCGTGCAAATACAATACTCAGGATATTCTTTTCCTTCATGCAGCAAGCGGGTGTGATACTTCATCAAACCCATTTGGACAAGGAAAGAAGAAAGTTTTCACTATGTATGAAAAAAACCGTTCTCTGTCTGACATCGTTAGTGTTTTCAAAGATAACGAAGCAACACCATGCCAAATTTCGGAAGCAGGGGAAAAGTTTCTTGTGATACTGTACGGTGGTAACATGGACACAGATACTCTGGATGATCTTCGGTACCGAATATTTTCCAACTCCGTGTCAAAATCCAAATTCAACCTTGCCAGATTGCCCCCTAGACGAGACGCTGCCCGGTACCATTCTTTTCGTACCTATCTGCAAGAGCAGACGTGGCTGGGCTACAAAAAGTTACCGTCAGTTTGGGGCTGGACTTTAACGAAACGAGGGCTGATCCCTATAACAACGACCATGGATGCAGCTCCAGAAAAGTTGCTGCACATGATACAATGCAAGTGCATGACAGGGTGTAGTACCGGGGCTTGCAGCTGCAAAAAAGCAGGACTCCGATGCTCAACCATCTGCAAAAATTGTGCAGGAAATGCTTGCGAGAATTCGCCTGAAACCGACATCAACGAGGAAGACACAGACATTGAGTGCGACGAGGAGGATGACGTCATCGATGAGATCATTGCTCAGGAGGAAGAGGAATCATTGAGAGATGATGCCGACTTGCCATTGGGACCAAAGTGATCAAGGCTTTTATGAATTAATATGAATGACTAATTTGTAATAATTTACATATTTTGTACTTAATTAATATATCCACATGTCATTACATGTATTATACATTTTTATAAAATTAATTTTTATACATAGAGAATTGTGTTCTTTATTCTGAAAAGAAAATCTCATTAATGGTGGGGTTTCTATTGTGTAGGTTATTGGACGTTATTCATATAGCAATATTGAAAGATGAAAGTTACTAGGGAAAATCCTGCATTTTTTGCAGTTTTTCAATATTTTGAAAAATAACTCGAAAGTTCGAAGCTCCATATCTCGGTATGTATTCGACTTAAAAAAACGTTTAAACAGTGAAAATTGTAGCAAATTTATTGCCCTTTAATTTTTATAATAAAGTATTTTAAGATAAAACGCGTTGTTTAGGAGTTATAAGGAAAACATTAAAAAAAGCCCAAAAATTTCGGTGTTTTTCGGCTGCCCTGAAGTTAGCACAAGGTTCTCGAATTGGAAAACTTGGATTCTACACCTCAGAATACCCATATACAACATACTAAAAAATCATTAACTTCGGACCTTTTTCCAGGCAAAAGTACCTGGTGACTGGACTATTACTCTACTTCTTACTTTTTTTAAATACTGTATGTGTATAATGCTCACCAGTGGTTTTACTTTACGTGCGCTAACAGGAAGATTTTCTTTTTTGCTTTGGAAAAATAAGGCTAAACAAATTCTAGCCTGCAATTATGTGTATATTTCACTTTTACTTGAAGTTAGCATAGAGGATTCTTCCGGTTCTTTGGAAATTAGAACCCAATAAACAGAAGTCTTTCTTTTCCTTTGATCGATGTAGCCCATTTTATTGTACATGGTAGGGCATGCGAAAGAGGACATTGGGATGGAAAATCTGATGAGAAACGCATAACTTCCTCTACCCTAAACGCATAACTTCCTCTACCCCTAATATTTCAATAATGAGTACATGGCTATATTGCAGGATTACCCGTTCAGCTGTCTCAGTCTCGTTCAAAGTCTCATTATTCTGAGGTAAAACTTAAAACCTAAGTCTGTGTTTGAAATGAATATCTTACAACTATGCTTCAGACAATGTTTCAAGTTTTAGCTCTTTAATATATTATAATATAGTACTTAATATACCATATATTATATGTTGTGCATATTGTACAATTATTCGTGTAGAGAAATCGAACAAAATTTTTCCAGCTGTTTTCGAGAAAATTCTCTTCGTGCAAAGTGGTTGAAAACTGAAGAGAAAGTTGCTGCCACGCTTCGTATCGCAAACTCCGAAGGATACAAATTCAAAATATAATTTTATGTAATGCACTCACATAACTTTCTTCTCCGTAAGCGTGGGCAACACACCTTTCTCACTTCACATTATATCAGCCTGATAATTGTTTTTCTTGCTAATGTTCTGCTTTGTCTAAACTTGTTTAAACATAGAGGTCAAATCGCAAGTCAGGTTCTGAGTGTATAGGCTACCAGTAGGCCATGTAACTATTTATGTACATCTTTCTTCTAATGTTGGTACGTTATGACTTCTGTTTAGTCAATTTCAACATTTTAAAATTTTATTTTAACCTTGTTCGTGTTACTTGTTTGTTCTAGTTTCTCTTTCCCAGTTAATTATCTTTTGATAAAAAGAGACATTAAAATATATACTAATGAGTTTTAATTCCACCATATAATATCGCGGCAGTTTGCCTTATTAATGATTCATCACTTTAATTAACTGCATAAAATAAAAGTACTGTGGTTTTAGTTCATATTCCTCTTTCACTAACTTCCTATTCGAGCTCTTCTTGAAATGCATACAAGAATTTTAGACCCTATTACGAGAAAACCATTCTATTGTCCATTAAAGCTAATAATGAAATTAGTTTCTTTGTAGCGTATCTAAATAGCCTTAGGTCTTAAGCTCATCAACGGTTTCGGTTATCTGCACACTTCTGCTCTGACAGCAAGCGTCTTTTCTAGCAGAATATTAAACCAGCCGAACTATCATTTTCTAAATTACGTTTCCTTCTTCTGTACTTTGTAACTCGTAAAGTCCAAGTTTTGGCCAAAGGCGGTTAATGGATATGATATAGTCATATAAAACCTTTCTTCTGGCGAGATGAAACCGCTTCTGGTATGAATAAAAGCAATTTTACGCCTCGTTTATGGAGACATGGCATGGCCTGAAACCAAATAGGAAACTACATAAATTAATTTCTCCGCAACTGCAAAGCTATTGGTAACAAATGCAGCCTATATTATATATATATATATATTTATTTATTTATTTATTTTCAGAGCTGAAGTGCAGTAAGTGCGGACAAATAAATATTTTATCTCATGTTAATCTTATGCTACAAAGACGAAGTTGTAAGACCAAAAGCCGTTTGCAAGATCTTTCCGAAGTACGTAGGCCTGTATGCCTTTATAAGCTAGCATTAAAAAAGTCTGATGGAAAAGTCTGATATTCAACACTCACATAACATTCATATCCATATTACAGCATAGAGTATGCAACTGAATGTCACTTTTTGCACTTATGGATTGTTTGTTCTAAATAAAATTTTAGTAATTTTGGGGTTAACAGTATTCCTCACGTAATCCTTCAGGAACATGAAAATCTGGTCATGTTCAATTTATTTTTACTTTACTATTGTACTATGGAATTTCGTTATACATTTGAATTGCATTTATAAAATGCATTGATATGTCAGTACTTGAAAAAAAAAATCCTAAAGTTTATCTAATGTGATACTTGATTGTTACTCCGATGACGTAAAACCACGATATACTGAAGGACATATTGGTACCTCACTAGCTAAACAATCTGTAAAATCCCACTACAATAGATGTTCCAAAATTGAAGTCATTTTTCTAGAATTTTCTATCCGAATCTAAATACATATAATGAAAAATCATATTTTAATTTACATATGTTCTAAAGGAATAAACTCATTTTGTGAATAATTTCAAATAGTATTTATACCGTGCTATGGGGTCTAAATTAATAAATTCCAGACACAGATTTTCTCCACAGTACAGTGAACAACTGTAGTTCTATAACCTTTCTGGGTAATCGCGGATAATGCTGTCAGTCGGGTAATATTATCAGATAAGCTGCGTCCCGAAATAATCACAATAAGCGGCGTGCACTGTATATCAGTATAGTAGTTTTTTCGAATAATCGGAGTAGACAGAGATGAACCTTTATATTTTTATATAAGTATATGATATAGTTTCTTTCTCCGCTACTTCTGAGGTTATCTGATGTATTTTTTGAATTAATCCAAATCTTTTGATCCTGAAGTCTTGTTGTCTACGTGTGTCGGCGTTAGAAGTTATTCAGTTTAAAGTTCTGTGGCAGATTGTTGTACGAGGTTTTACCTCTGCTCTTACACGAGAGAAGACTCCCCATGACGACGCGGCACACGAACTCTAATTAATGAGTTGGGGGTTCCAGACCTTGGCATTTCAACCTCTTAGTGTGGGTTTTCTCAACGATCTTATCGGTCAAGTTAATTCTGGACAGTATCGACTGTTCATTCCCACAGAGAGTGATGAGCTTGCATGGGGCTGACTATCGAAACCCTATTTGCACTACCATGCTTGGCAACTGCAAATTCAGGTGCACATTGTCTGCAGTGATAAAATTTAGGTGCCGGAACTGCTATTTACTTATTTCTTCTGAGACGTTTTTCATCTAATGTATAAAATGTGGAAATAATTTATTATGGGACATCCAAAGGTGTATCCTAAAATATAAAAATCATGCCTTCATTTCATTACCAGGCAATGAATGGAATTTTGACGTCGCAGTAAGGAGCACTTTGGGATTGAATACAGAATTATGAAGATATATTAACCAGTTTTGTCTCACTGAAAAGAGGTGATTTTTTTTTTCTGTGGAGGAAAATTTATTCTGGGTGCGCTTGGTGCACTGATGACTAGACCAAGAAGTACTTAAAGAACTTACCCAGTCCCATTTCCAATATTTTTCAATGCATCAAGCTAAAAAGAACAAATTTCCATGTGCATTGTGTAGTGCATTTTTTCCACTGAGATTAACCTGAAGTAATGTAATGTAACTACTACCTTTAGAGTGTTGATTATCTTGAAATTTACAATTAAAGTTAGAGTTAAATGCACTGTCGCTCATTTGTAGATGCCTTGCATATGTAGTGAGGGATTTAGAGATCTACAATAGTATTTGGAATAAATTGTACTGGGAATGCTTTTGAAAAGCCGTGTGGTCTCGATGTTAGCGTAACAAGTTGAATTTCCGGGTTTATTTCCTCTAAAGGCCATAGTATAATACATTCACTTAAGTAAACTGAAAGCCATACACATTTAAAACCTTGGATAGTTATTATAATACTCTATAGGTCCTAATTAAACGTCGTCAGAGTTAGATTCCTCGTCCTATTAGTCTTAGGGGAATTTTTGGGTAGTGGAATAGTCGATGAAAGTGATTCGCAAAGGATGCTGAACATACCATTCTCGTCTTCTCAAAGTTGTCATAAATTTTATCTCTGCCAAAAAATGTACGAGTAACAGCAGTGGCGCTCTAATTTCTATTGAAGATAAGCATTTAATGTAAGTTATATAAAATACATAAACTGCAGTTTCATGTCTTCTTGTGTTCCTTGTATCTTATCGATATTCGTAATTTTTCAAATTGGTGTAAGTATAGTTTGGTGATTAAATTTAGATTACAGTACCATCCATTGAGCTAAATCTCGTAAATCGACAACTTGAACATAAGACTAACCATTACATTGACAATTATGTTTTATTTTATTTTAGTTTCATTTTTTGAGAAGGGTATTATGTTGTGTAAAATTGACTTCAAAAGTACTTTATATGTAAGTTATAAAATATTAAGATAATATTATTATAATTTTTATTTAGATAAGATTTAACCTGTGTTAAAATTAAGCAACAATTTTATGAATGTCCCTGAAAACAAAATAAGACGTACCAGTACTTCAAGAATGCCTTGACGAATAATAGGTTGGAAATGCTTATATAGACTAAACATTCATTACATGCTGAAAATAGCAACGAAAGTAGTGAAATGATTCCATATTAGGCCTTCTGGGTACGATACAAGAAATTGCGGAATATTGAATCGATAACATAATAATGTTTTTACTGAAGTAACTGTTCGTACCTGCGCGAAAAAGAAAGAAAGAAATAAGGAAAAAAGGATATACAGTTAATTCAATATTGAATTTACCCACAAAAAAGCTGTAGGAATTCTTGTCACGAAATACCACTGTTGTTTTTATTTCACTTCATGCATGAGAAGCTATTGAGTAGTGGAGGATGGGTCATCTAATATCCTCTATTGAGCATATTACCGTAGTGTTTAGAATTGTTCAATACCGCAGGAGAATGTAATGGTTAGAGGGCATAACTTACCGTTTGGGTCTCCACTTAGCATATACTGCGACCACTCCACATAGGTAAGACCTCAATTATCTTGTAACCGCGCGTTTAACAGCATTTCCGCTGCTACCTTCCACAGCATTGGTGTCGGGTAGGCTTTAATTAACGGGACCTGCTCGACTTATTAAAATCGTGGCTTTATACAGTGGCAGTTACATATTCAATAAGAAAGATTAATAACAGTTGAGGGGATGATTATTAAAGTAAGTCCAAAATGTTATATTAAACCCGAGTATTCTAAACAATAACGTACGACTATTTAAGGGGAGAGTCTGATGAAACATGAGGTTAAATTATTAAAAATTAACAAATTAAGAGCCTTCTGACTTTCATCTTTGTTATGTTAAAGTTTAATGCTCTTTCCTTGTCCTCTTTTTAAAAATAGTATGTAGCCTAAGTGTTGTAAAATACTTGAATTTACTAATTCAGCGAATAATTATTTCTAACATCTTTTCTACAAAGAGGTAAAAAATTAATATAGAGTGAAGACTTAATAAAGAAACTAAGGCTAATTTTTTAGCCATGTCCCGTAGAACTTACAGTAAAAATTTCAGACTTGCAAGAAATTGGTAGTTCTGAATCGATATGGATTGAAAATAAAAGTACAGGAAAAAGTCTTTAAAAGTATGCATGTCATTTAAAAGAAGAATATCTACATACATGCTCATTAGAAGTACCCAGCCTTACAACTGGTGCTTTTTTAAACAAAATAAACTAATCTGAATAATGCTTTTCTTTTTTGTTAGTTTTTAAAATCGCGTAATTATGGAGGCTTAAAAGTGCGTGAGGGCCCTGAAGCCTATCCAAATATATATAGTTGGATTATCTGACCATTTGAGCATTTTTTTTTATTAAAAATACCTAGATAATTAGCATTTTTTGTATTAAATATAGGCTACCTAGATAATTTTTTAATTTTGACTAAAAATTCTGAATACTTCGCTCACTATCCTCCTTCGAGACTCTCTTTTAAATCGGGCTCTGATGTACGGAAACCATAGCGCTTGAGATAATGGCCAGGAAATCCAACTTTTATTTGGTAGTAATCTGGCATAAGGAAAAAGTTAAATTCCGAATAAAATAAGCACTGTGCATGTTTGCATAATCTGTCAGTTTGAGTTTACAGTCGCCACATTATCATCTATATATCGCCTCTTCAGTATGTTATGACCATTGCTACATTCTACAACCAGCTTTCTCATTTCTTTTCTGAAATGTTATTGTTCTTCATCGTAGATGTCACAGTGCGAACATACCCTGGACACTCCTTGTCAACCCATAATCCTTGCTGCAGCAGCGTTCCCTATCTACACGTCTCCAAGAATTAGAAGTGTCCTCACGACAACTTGGAGCAATTTGTCAATGGTATGTTTTGGCTTAGTGGACACGATTGGTAGTGAGCTAGATATATTTTATTTTCATCGAGAGCAAATACAGTTGACAATTATGGTACACTTCATAAAATATATTTTCAATTAATTAATTATATAGTTTCGATGGTAAGGTATTAGCTAGCGAGATTTTTCTTGCCTCATTTGTTACCTTTTACTGTATAAGATACATCGTAAATTCTATACTGTGTATCCGACTTATGATTGAGTTGAGTCTCGAAACCAGGAGTGAGAACACTAAGGTACAGTCCAAATGTTTCTGTAGGCTCCGTACATGAGAAAAATACTGGTTATGGCTCACGTTAGAGTTGGCTTAGAGCAGTGACCACAGTTCCGTTCACGACTCGGGATAAACTGTACTTTAAATATTATAACAAGTTCACTATTAATTAATATTTATTTACGCCAGGCCTAGAAGGAATGTAAGTTGTAGTTATAGTCAAAGGTGTTTTTACGCCGGAAAGAAGGGAGAACTGGTAATAAGAGTTCAAGGGTTATCCACATCGTGAATTGAGCTTGTTGTTATTATTAATGTATCGTTAAAGAAGTAAAAATACAGATAGGTCTATGCAAGTCAATAGTGAAAAGTACTGTTACATATGGAACCGAAACATGGAAATTTAATAAAAATTTGTAGTCAAAATTCTTATCGATGGAAATGGATTTCTTACGGCGGTCAGCAAGACATTCAGATTTAGGAAAATAAGTTATAAACAGTTATAAGAGAAAAAAACTAATATCAAGAATTCTCTTTTGGACTCTATAAGATATAAGCAATTAAATTGGTAAGGGCATGTAAGAAGAATGGAAGAAGAAAGGCTATCAATAAGGATATGGGAATGGTGTCCACTTGGAAGAAGAACCAGAGGTAGTAGGTATTGAAACTCGTGGATGCAGGAGATTAGTACAGGAATGAAAGAAAGAGATCTACAAGATATTGATTGGATTGACAGAGACGAATGAAGGAAAAAAATCCCTTTAGGCAAGCCTACAGGCTGAGGTAGATTTCAAAGTGCTTTCGGTTTAATTTACTGTCGCTCCGTAGCACTCTTCTTCTTTAGCCTTGGCATGACAAACCCGCAATAATAATTGCAAAAAAGAGGAAAGAGCACTTTTTCAAACATTCAAATTTCGCCTTAAATGAGAGGTATCGAGAAACTAGTTATTGATTTGTAGAGTACTCATCAAGAGCTTTTCAATGATACCCCACAAGACGTGGTTTCAAAAATTTCGAATTTCCATCCCCCCCCATCCCACCCCCACTCGTACCCGCAAAACCCCCGAATCGTTGGTGTCACTGTGAACTCCATAGGGAGTACTTTAGTTTATTCAAACAAAGTTTCCCTCTATTCTTCATAGGGGCCGAGATAAAAATGTTTTAAAATTTCAACCCCCTCCCCCGACCACCCCCTTGGGCCAATTTTGCTCATTAACGAAGTTGTCCGAACTATTGGGCCTAGAAATAACATATTAAAATTTGGTTCAAATATCTTCAAAATTACGGCCGTTAGTGTGTAAAGATATATATATAACAATTTTTTTTTGAACGGGCGGTGGTTTCGTACTTAGGGGAGCATGAAACGTAAAGGTATGAAAGAATTTTTCGAAAATCATGACATGGTATCCATTGCAATAGGTAGATTTTTCTTCGAAATCTACCTAAAAATAAAACTTCAGGCACATCTGACAACAGGTCACGAGCAAGTGTTTCTACGTAGTATTTAGTATGACATTAATTTCTATGTAAATCCTTTCTGGAGGGGACGTGACTTAAAGGAGAAACGACATGCACCAGATGCCAGCTTTCGCTTGGTGTAATCGTTGCACCATATTGAATTAATGAAGATGTGCTTGTTGTCTGCATACTTGACCCACAATCTCAAATCTTGTCGCTAAAGGTGTACTTGCAGCAGATAAGAGAAAACGAAACCAGACCTGGAAATGTAATGGCAATTTCGGAACCAGTCTTGCCCTTAGGGGTGCCTTATATAGCGAAGCCATTGTTGGAGGCAGTGTAAGTCAGTATTTTCTCAGGATTGAATGCCAGGATTCAACGAATGAGTATCGATGGGTACTTTAGGTTCCAGATCTCATCATAAGTGGACACTTTCAGGGAAGAAGGTATTGTGAAGTAGTAAAAAATAAACGTTTTTGTTTGTTTTTAACGGGAAAAAATTCTTCGAATCTTCCTAAACAAGAATAATTATACTTTTGTAGTGTTATGTAATATTTTGTCATTTAAACAATACGTTTCAATTCTCTCTACAACTTAACTGTGCTATCTGTGTTAAGTATCCCCTAAGTAATTTTTAAAGAAAGTATAGCCATTTCATTAATCATAGATACAAGTTTCTTAATTTACATTTTTATCTAAATTATTAACCATTTTTAGAAAATCAAAATTTCGAAAACAAGTTTTAATTAAAAGTCCCCTTGAAATTTCAGTTTTAGAAACCAAATTCTAGGTAGTCCAATAAAATTTCACACCCGCTACACTTGTCCACATATGTTGTCATAATATATACTGCGTATATGTGAGAAAGAACTCTTTGGGAAGAACATAATCTGAGAGTAGCCTATTCGAAAACAGGTTGCTTAGGAAAATATTTGGGCTTAAGGGAGATGAAAATGGGGACTGGAGAAAACTGCATAATGACGAGCTTCATAACCTGTACTCGTCACCGGATATAGTAAGGGTAATTAAATCACGGAGGATGAAGTGGGCTGGGCATGTTGCGCGCATGGGGGAGGAAAGACATATCTCAAAAATATTGGCTGGGAGACCCGAAGGGAAAATACCACTTGGAAGACCTAGACTTAGGTGGGAGGACAATATTAGAATAGGTTTAAGAGAAGTAGGATTTGAGAGGGATGGTTGGATGAGTTAGCACAGAATAGGGTTGAATGGCGGGCTCAGGTAAGCGCGGCAATGAACCTTCGGGTTCCACAAAATAGATAATATTCCTTTAGCTTGCTTAAGAATTGTATATTGCCATTGAGTAAGTAAGTATATTTGAGAAAGTAAAATGTGATTTGGCAATCTCTTGTCACGACCCTTTTAAATCTTGAATGCATTCATAGGATTAAAAACATCTAGCTTATAGGAGATTTTGAGTTACTTGCCACCACAGTAGACTACTGTTCGTGACACCTTTCAACAGTTTGGTCTCAGGCAATCAAAAATCCGCCACTGAGTCTGTGCTAAAATGATGACACAAAGAAGCGAGGAAGTCATTTCCAATACAATACCACCATCTGTAGGCCTACTATTTTGCGACGTCCTGCTTCCAGCATTACATTTCCGCAGCAATTTTGTGCTTTGTGGCAGAGTTGTACGAGTGACAAGTGTGTACACGTCCTACCTGTTAGTTTATGAGATATTCGATTAGAAATTGGTTTCTCATGAGGGCTTTGCCTGCGGACATTGAAACTTGATTAACCACAAAAAACTAATACTTCTGCATCTGCATTTTTCTCGTTTGAGATGAGATACAAGATGACCCATACACAGAATCAAATATTTCTGTAGTAGATCTCTTTTTAGGCTTTCTTGGATATATTGCCTTCGCTCGGTTAATTATATCGGTCATCCGTCCAAGAATGAAGATCCTAGCCCTTAACTATATGTTGGTCGTCATTGAAATTTATTTAGGTTATCACCAGGGCCCGGATTCTAATGACATGTCATCTTTTTATTGATGCTGCATAGACGTTGCCAACTTGTAGATAAATCCTAATCATGGCCTCTAGATTATAGAAATGGATTTTTATTAAGTCATTTTCTTGTCATTTTATGCAATTTTATATTTTTGGGACATTTATTTCAATTTTACATAATTATTTTGTCATTTTCGTTTCATTTGCTTCCTTATTTCTTCATTTTCATGCATTTACTTTAAACAAATGACTAGGTTACTATAAGGCAACATTTTTGTAGAATCTAGTTTAAATACAATTTTCTTACTTTTCTTCTCAATGTTCCAATAAAGAACAATGTTTTTAGACCTACAACATCCTTCCTACATTTACAGTTTTTACAATTATGTACAAATTAGTCTATATCTTTGTGTGCACAATAATTTTATAAATAAAATATAAGTTTTTAGGCCATTCTTTGTAATTATTAAGTCATTTTCTTTAAAATTCAGTAATTTTATAGGTCATTTTTCAAACAATTTTAGGTCATTAGAATCCGGGCCCTGGTTATCACTGTTATCAGATAGCAATTAAAGGCTGTCTGAACCACTGAACTTTCGATTGTCAGTTTGGCTTACAGTTGGGTTGTAATTCATTTTGTAACATGGAGGTTTTTTCTTTCTTTCTTTTTTCATCATTTTAATTACTTGTCTGTAAGTATTATTCTGTAACGTAAATTTTTCATATTCATATTATAATTCTTTGTTTTAGATTTGGATCTTGTTCTTTATTTATATTTTGCTTTAGACCTGTATTTGGCTTACTGAAATTTTAATTGAAGGAATTTTATCAGGTTTTTCGATATTGTAAGGAACGTTTGCATGAGTATATTCCGGATCTCTATTGGTGGTCTAATCTCATAAAAAATATCTAGTAAATCAACCCGAATGCTATAAAGGCAGTTTCCAACCTTGTTTTCTCCGAAAGAGATTATAAATATGCTGCTGAAATTACTTACCCTACCAGTCTCGTTATATTCATACTTTTATTTGCAAGACTCCGTTACTTATCGCCAGAAATATTTTATCTTTCTTTACTGAGTAGTTAAGGAATCCTTGTGACAGCTTTGTGTGGTTATAAAGTAGGGAAAATAAACCGAAGAAGATAAAATAAATGTAGACTATATCTCCTCAAATTGCTTCAAGCTGAGTGTTTCATTCTATTTCGAAATGTTTTATCAAAAACTTATAATCTCAACCAGTAGCATTAATAAAATTGGATATTAAGCTCACAGGTCTGTCTACTAGAAAGCCAGCATATCTTGTATATTTTATAAACGAGAACAGTGATTTCGACGTTATGACTGGGCCTATGTAATTAGACCTGGAATTGCTATGTAAATAGTACCTATTTTATTTTTTACCTTCACCACTGTGGAAAACCATAATAAATTGTCCATGATACACCATATGACGACTGTTTTAGTGTAGTTTCATTTTATATATTTCTAGCCATTTTAAATATTCTTGTAATATTACATTAAATCAAATATTTAATAATAATTTTGATATCTGTATGTGTAGATTGCTTTGATGAACTTCAGAAATTAAGTTCAGCCTATTGTTAGACCTACTTGCCACAATAGGTGGAATAAGATGACTATGACTGACAGCTCTGGAAGATGACCACAGCTAAAGAAGCTTTTAAATGGGTTTTATAAAAAATTCCAATTAACTATAGTAATAAGTCTTTGATAAGATATGTCAGTGTTCTCTAACACACCGCAAAGAGCTGCGGAAGTCCAGGGCAGATTTTACTGAAACTTGTCGAAGGTACGTCGTATGCCTACACTTATGTAACTTATTTCAGTCTGTGTCGAGTTCTGAATGGAGGTATTTCTGATCCTCCGGAGAGTATTTTCTCAGAGTAGATTCCCTTCTAAAATTTGCCTTGTCACATCATGTGACGTCGAAAAGTCGTTTTCCTCGTATAAGAACATGCTTTCTTACATGACCCTAAATAATTTAGAAAAAGTTTCATTTTTACTAAGCTGAAGAATTTAATGCATGATTGTCTCTTAATTGTCATAAATAAATAGTGATTTCACGTATTTTGTCGAAAGCATACCCTAAAAATAGTAACTTATTGATGAGCTAAGATTTTTTGTTTACAGTAACTGTAGTTAAAAAAGCCTAGCTCTTCTAATAAAGTTATTTTTTAAGGTATGCTTCGGCACGGGAATACTCATTTACGGTAGGGGCTGTAAATACAATACTGTCTGTCTTCCCTTTCGTGCCATTCATTTTTTTTTTGTGACTGTGGACCTTTCATTAACTTTGTGGGTTGTGGCTAGCGGGAAAGTCGCACTATTGTAAATCACGCAATATTACTCCAGCCAATACACACAACATAACGTGAAATGCGAACCACGGTGGGATCTCCTATAGGCCTACTCCTATAGACGTTGAGGTAGTTGTCTGTCATCGCACTAATGTTGATTAACCAGACTGTCAGCTTGGAAGTGGTTTAACACAAATTCTATTGTGGCTTAGAACTTCCAAATGACTACCCGGGGGAGAGTCCCAGTTAAATCACTTTCTCACAGGCAAAGTTGATTTACCCAATTTCTTTGCCAGTTGTTCTCTATTCGTCTACAGTAGGCTAAGGTACAATAAAAAAAGCCACTGTTTGAATCACTTAAGGATACAGAAAATACTGTGAAAAGTGTTTTACCTACCTTATGCCAGTTATTTGCAATCTCATTTTTATTATTCAAATTTAAAAAAAAAAGATACAATGTATTTAAGCAACTTTTGATCAGAATTTGTTGCCCAAACAGTACAGGCAACAGGACAATTATTTTAGTTCACCATTTAGCCCCCCATTCATTTGCTACATTTTGATGTCAGAATTGTGCAATTATTTCACTTTTAAGTGCACTTTCTGTTAAAATTAGTGTGGTAAATTCCTGAAAAATGAAACTTGGAGAAAAGTTTATTTTTAAGATTGCGCCCCCGGTTGAAATAATATACACCCCCGGTGTAGCCTATATGATCTCAGTGGATTAACTAAAAATCGTACAGATAAATGTTAGTTTTAAAAACTCGAAACTCAACAAATCTTAAACGCATTTTAAACGCAGGCCTACAGGCTGAGCTAGATTTCGAAGTGCTAAATCTCGCCTATATGAGAGCTATCGAGAAACCAGTTATTGATTTGTAGAGTACTCATCAAGAGCTTTTCAACGATACCCCATAAGGCGTGGTTTCAAAAATTTCGAATTTCCATTCCCCCCACCAACCACTCCCACTCGTACCCCCAAAATCCCCAAATCGTTGGTGTTACTGTGAACTCCATAGGGAGTACTCTAATTTATTCAAACAAAGTTTCCCTCTATACTTCATAGGGGCCAAGATATAAATTCTTCAAAATTTCAACCCCCTCCCCCGACCCTCCCCTTGGGCCAATTTTGCTCATTAACGAACTTGTCCGAACTATTGGGCCTAGAAATAACATAATAAATTTTGGTTCAAATATCTTCACAATTACGGCCGCTAGCGTGTAAAAATATATAACTTATATACATATCACATTTTTTTTTAACGGGCGGTGGTTTCGTACTTAGGGAGGCATGAAACGTAAAGATATGAAATAATTTTTCGAAAGTCATGACATGGTATCAATTGCAATAGGTAGATTTTTCTTCGAAATCTACCTAAAAATAGAAACTTTAAGGTAGGTGAGTTCCTTAAGAGCGTAAGCAGTTATTCGAAACAGGTTCGTAAGTTATCCTGATGAAGTAGATGTTACAGTTGACTGATAAACAATTAGTCACAATGGATGGGAGTATCAGTGATATATTATCTTATGTAAATGGTTCTCTTTGTTGCAGGTAGGTGCACTGAACTGTCCAGCGAGCGTGTCATTTTCAAGTAAGTCACTCCAGACACTTGTCTCATAGTCTTGGTCTAATTTTGGAGTCTCTTGTCATATCTATGTTTCACCAGCTGCAGACACGCTCCAATATTCCGGAAATATGCCACGTCTTCTCAATTTTATTCTTACACTTGTCACAATATTTTGCTTCTTTTCCGCTTCTTCATTTCCTCAGGAGTTTATTTTTTGTTATGCAAACCAGTCGTCTGGTGAGTTTTACCTTCTAGGTATTAACACTGGCTAATACACAATTCTTCCTACCTCTAAATTGTGTAACAACTTTCCTTTCAAAATATGTAAAATTAATCTAATTTTAAGTGGAAAACATGTTTTGATTTATACATGAACACTGAATACTTGTATTTGATTAGTTTGTGAATTGTAACGTGGAAATATCCAGGCTTGTTCACGTCTTCCTGTAAACTCTTTCAGAATACACTCAGATGAGATTTTGCACCTTTTATTTTTTTTATGTACTTAGCATTAAAATGCTTATCGTTAAAGATTATGCCCTCCAATTCTCCTGTTAATACCCTTCCAATTTGAGCTACACAGCCTAGAGGAATTATCTTTTCTTGCTGCACCCCAGTTAGGCCAGGATGCAAGAACGAGGGTGTAATACGCCAGACTAGGCTGGGATGTTTAAACAAGAAGGATCAAACAGGGCTGGATGACTTTTATGTGACATGAAAATTATTAAATTCTTTCATACCTTTCTTAGTTACAATTCTTAAAATCTCTATTCTTTAATTAATTTTTTCTTGTTCTTTTCTACTTTACTCCAATTTACTTTAATTAAGAGCCATTTTCCCTATCAATTTTCATCATTTTTTAAGGTTCCCTCATTTATATTAAAATGATACTATCAGGAATGTCTTGACATGACAAAATTATAGCGTGCAGATTCGAGGAGGCGGTAAGTAACAGTAAAATAAATATAAACCCTATGTTGCGTTTTGTGACTACGTTTATGGTTTGTGAAATAATTAGGTTTGCAACGGATTGCAACGGCGCACTGCCAGATAGCTTCTTCCGCGAGCCAATTACCTATCACGCGTATAGAAAGAAATACACTACACGTAATATTCTCTCCGACGACGTTGTTTTATGTCCTGGGTTTTGTGGTCTAGTGATAATTAATCTTCGTATTATACAAGAACTGCCAACTTTTGAAAAACTGTCTGCCAACTTGAAAAAAAAAATAGAAAAATTGCTAAATTTTTCCGATTACCGGAGTAGGAATGAAGCATTTTGAAGACAAATTATACACACCCCTTCCTCTAACAGTCGATTCCGTCGTTCACTTAAAAAAACGCATCATAACTTTGAAATTTGGAAGCGTAGGCCTATACTACAAGTTCCGTATCTTAATGTTCGTCTCAACAATCCTTGCGATTTGTTTGGTTGAATTCTGAAACACCTCGTATATGTTATGGCAACTCCATCACAAGAAATGTACAGCACACAGTACGTTTGAAAGTATGTTCCATATAATTTTTAATGTTGTCATTACATGAAATATGGGTCACTATGTGAAATATGGATTCCCGAAACTCCGGCAAGTTAAAAGGAGAAACATGACATTTTGGCAACATTTTGTTCTTTTACGTACAGCCTGTATTGCGTGAACCCGTTTTATTATTTTACAGTACTTTAATTTCAATTTTGTAGGTACTCGTAGAATTTACATAACTCAGTTTATCGAAAGTCTTTTCGATGCCTGAAGGAATTTTAGATTCGAAATTAATGTAGGGGGAAAAAAAAACTTAAATAGACTATGTGGTCATGAAACGTCAGAACAATGCGCTGCAAAATATTAAAATAGTCTATGAATCATTCCTTCAAGTGGAGAAATTCTGGGAGCAACAATTACAGACACAAATAATATTAAGAACTTGCGTGTAGACTAAAATAAGGAAATGCTGACTTTTATGCAATAAAGAAAATTTTATCTTATGTCTTCTGTTCAGATATCTAAAAATACAAATTTATTGACAATTATCCTGCCGGTTGTGAGACATGGTCCCTTACTCTTGGGAATAACCTGAGACTGTTCGAAAACAGGGTGCATATGAACATGTTCAGACCTGAGAGATGAAATTAGGGACTGGAGAAAACTACATAATGACGACCTTCATAGCCTGTACTCTTTACCGGATATAATAAGGATAATTATAATGAAATCACGAAGGATGAAATGGGCTGGACATGTTACGCAAATGAGGGAGCAAAGACATATCAAACTTATTGACTGGGGTACCCGAAGGGAAAAGACCACTTGGAAGACATAAACATAGATGGGATGACAATATTAGAATACATTTAAGAGAATTAGGATTTGCGAGGGATGGTTGGATAGAGTTAGCACAGAATAGGGTTGAATGACGGGCTCATGTAAGCGTGGCAATGAACCTCCGGGTTCAATAAATATAATATTCCTTTAGCTTGCTTAGGAATTGTCTATTTCCATTGAGTAAGTAAGTAAGTATTACTTAGTTTATTGCTTGATAAATGAAAATTGACTGCTGTTCTTCAACGCAAACTGCGCCATCCTTCGTAAACTTATACAACTTGGAAGAAATTTGTCATCTTGTTTACACGTTCTAGCTTATTGTTTCTCATTCTTTCAATGTTGAGATAGCGATAAGGAAAATTTTACATTGTCTCAGATGAGGTAACTTCACAATAATAAAGCATGACGTCTCATGTTGTTGGTTGATCTCATGTCACTGCCGTTCCTTAACTCGTAACCTTGACAATTGAAGTGATTGCTGGCACGCGTCAATTGGCATCATTCAGGCAGAACTCAAAATAATTACAGGCTGGTTGGTCCATAGCTGACTGCATCCATTAATCGCCTTCAGATGTAACCGAACATAAATTTCTAAATGTAAGCTCTCTTATTCGAATTCTGGAGTAAACTTAAATCTCATTCTAAAAACTTTCAATGCACCTGTAGACCGAATGACCTCATTCAAACAAAATTTATAATCACACAAATCAAGAATGAACCGATCACTACTATTATTACCTCAGGGTTATTGATTAAACATTAATCTACGCCCATATCAATGTAAAACATCCCAATATAATTCTTCCTAATATTATTGATTTTAATATTATTATGGACTTAATTTTTTGGTTATTATTGTCTGTCTTTCTGGAACCCTATAGTCCCTATGTTGGGGCGAACAGGCCTCCCAGTGGAGGTGTCTGTTACCTATGTGAATTGTTACGCTTATTTTCCGAGAGAGGACAGAGGGACAGGTGGTAAGCCCATCGCCTCTCAACCCCCTCAGGAAACCAAGGTATTACTTGGACGTGAAAGGGCCGATAAATTTTGCCCAGATGCTCTAATTTGGGCTTAGAATAATATGATTTCTTTTACTAAATATTTATTATTTAATTATTATTAATATTTAGCGTGAATAATTAATATGTTTGTATTCATGTATTAATCTTCTTTAGGGGGAATATTATCGTAAGAGTGCAGGAACCATTTAGGCAGACGTAAATGGTATGATCTGTAAGACTTGGAGAACGACTACTTTAGTCATGTTTACATAGGCTATTACAGAGTTTCATGTGTAAAGCTGATTTCGTTGTTTTCGTATGATGATAGGCTTAAACATGTCTAAAGACATGACGAATATCAAACGGCACATGTTCATCTCAGAGGACCATATATACGAACAAGTTAGTGAAGGAAATTACGGTATAAATCTTGTGTTAAGGAATATGAAACTGAGAAAGAAAATAGAGAGATGGCGGGGGATAGGACATTACCCTACAACTGAAAAGAAGTAAAATATGTTTCTGGCAAGGCTTCGGGGAGAGAACCCCGCGGGGATTGGAGAAGGTATGATAATATAAAGTTACTTGAAACCAAAACATAAAAGACTAGAATCCATAAAAATCATGAAAAGAAGTCGCAGTTTAGCCTGTGATAAAGTCTAAGCCAAGATTATAAAAGTAGATGTTTAGATTGTAGTATTACAAATTATGTTGTAGATTGATAGCGCTCTTGTTTACTCTATGGTCTAGGCCTCCTAATAATAATTTCCGCCGTTCCTTTCATCTTTCATTCTGTTAATTTTTCGGTTTTTCGCTTCGTTTCTTATTTCTGACGTTTGTACATTTTCTGCCTGTACTGTAGATACTATAGATGGAGCAAGTATTGCGTTCGATCATGAAATTCGATGTCGAGTGTTCACCAGTAACACGCGTTCTGAGGATCCTTAAATTAAAAAAAAAGAGTGCGTGGAACGCCACGCGACAGAAGTAAAACTTTATTTTATTTTTTACTTTTTCAATTTTTGATTATTGGATTTTTTTCAATTTTGCATTATTGGACTTTTTAATATTGGGTTTTTGGACTTTTTAATTTTGGATTTTGGACTTTTTAATTTTGGATCTTTGAATTGTTTATTTTTTTATTTTTTATTTTATTATTTATTAAATTTTGGATTTTTGGATGTTATAATTTTTAATTTTGTTTTTTTAAATTTTGGAAATTTGTATTTTTTAATTTTGGATTTGCGCGGTAATGAACCTCCGGGTTCCATAAAATAGATAATATACCTTTAGATTGCTTAGGAATTGTCTATTGCCATTGAGGAAGTAAGGTCTGAAAAATTTCCTTTGATTACTCCTAATCATTGAGTTCATTGTTTTCTGTGCAGTCCGCACCGAAACAAGTAAGAGTGTGACTGATTTCGTGACTGATTGTGACTGATTTCGTGATGGTTTTAGTGTGACTGGTTTTCCAGATTTACCCTCTACCGCCACTAAAGAAGTTTTACTTCAAAAATACTCCTCTCTTAAACATGTCTCGGTGCCTGTACAGCTTAGTTCAAAACCGAAAAATCACAGCCTATATAAAAACTAAACCGAAATTTTATGTATTGATTAATTGTTAATGTAGCCTATTAGGATATCTTCCTGGAAGGTAACTCGAAGCTATTAACTTTCTTTCCATTAACTGCAATTTCCTCCATTTCCCCGAAAACGATTATGTTTAATTATGCTAAAGCCTAAACCTTGTATTGCAGGTTGTTTTAAGCACCATCGTTTGCACAAACAACTTTGCCTCGCGAAAAATACACGTTCATTACGTGAAGCTGAACAACTGAATACACAGTCCTCTCAATGAGGCTTATTTTGTTTGAGAAGCTTCCGTGTGAGGGTAGAGAAAGCTATGTAAGTGTTTTATTAAGTAATGCGTTTTCGTAATCGTTTTCTGCTGTTTCTTTTCCTCGTTTTCCCCCAATTTTGTTATAACTTATATTTTCATCATTTGCAGGTTTCTACTTTAATTGGTGAAGGGATGTAGGCCTGCTTTTTTTTAAGAAGTACTTTTGGCTTTGATATACATTTCGCACTTAGGTGGAGGAAGTTAATCGCTATCAGGTGTGGAACCATACGATTTTAAGGTTATGTAGAATAAGCGTACCTAATAGAAACAATAATAGTAATATGATATTCTTTCACACTGGCCGTGTGTAGGCTAAGATGGACACGTGAAGACAGAATGAAAAATTCAATGCCATAGCCGGGATTTGAACCAGGATCTTCGGCTCTCCGTGCCGATGCTTTAACCAACTGAGCTACCATGGCAACGTGCCGGTACAACATTAAATTCTCCAACTGACTCACAATCCCAGAATACCACCAGGCGTTCTCAATATGAGATACGAACCCGGTGGCGACTTACAAGCTGTAAGTGCTTAAAGACCCGGGCTTTATAGTGAACCACTAGTAGGTCACAGTGGAATGATAATTCTTTCACACTGGCCGTGTGTAAGCTAAGATGGACACGTGAAGTCAGAATGAAAAATTCAATGCCATAGCCGGGATTTGAACCAGGATCTTCGGCTCTCCGTGCCGATGCTCTGACTTGTGAGTCAGTTGGAGAATTTAATGTTGTACCGGCACGTTGCCATGGTAGCTCAGTTGGTTAGAGCATCGGCACGAGAGCCGAAGATCCTGGTTCAAATCCCGGCTATGGCATTGAATTTTTCATTCTGAGTTCACGTGTCCAATAATAGTAATATTTTAAGATTTGATAGGGCTTGGAAATCTGTCTTTAGAACTATTGTTCTCCTTGAATGAGAATTTTCTAATTGGTGGTTTGCATGATGGTGAATTTCTTGCATTTTATGGAGTTGACTTGGATAAGGAGAAGTCACTTTTGCACAGGAACATGTTATTAGTTCGCTACCAGAACTTGTTAAGTTTATTAGACTAGTTCTTATAATACCTACTTTTACTCTGCTCTATTGCTGAGCGATCATTCTCCTCTCTCCATAGACTTAAATCCTACACTAAGTCTAGAATGGGTCAACGGCGAAGGGATCATTGTTGTACCAAAATGGTAATGTTAATAATGCAATAATCATTGATGGACAGCGTGTTTGTGTTTATTATTTAATAATGCCATCTGTTGTAACGGGAAGGATTTCAGCATAAGTTATATCGAGCTTGAATATGATTTTTCTTTTCTAAGTTAGCACCTCCAATAAATTTTATAAGTCTTCCTGGACTGTCTTGAACCTACCTTAAAACCATGACTTTTAATGGGTAATAACTTAACTAAACTCCTAGGAACACTATACAGTTTTCTTCAAACCCGGGTGTCAAACCGAGAAGCTTTTATAGGCCTATGCAGTTTTCTATACGATTTATTGGATGGATTTGAGAATGGCCTCAGAGTCATAATACTGGAATTATAGTCTTATATACAGAGTGTCCACTGGTCGAGAATATCCGGGAAAAGGCCGGGAATTTCGTATTGTCGGGAAAATCCGGGAAAAGTCAATGAATTTGTTAAAATATCCGGGAAAATTCTAAAAATTGCAAAGTGGGATCAAAAAGACTTCTAGACAATAATAGGCCTATATGAAAGTATATTTAATTTATTTTATCGTTCCTAATTTTTGTATCTGTTATAGCCTAAGCAATTATTGTTTGCAATTACTTTTGTTACTAAAAGTTTTTCTTATTTAAAGTATGTATAATCCTATAATTTTTCTTACACAGTTATTAGAAAGTGCTTCATATTTTGGTCGGGAATTTCTGAAATGATCAATGAAAATCAGGGAATAAGCCGGGAATTTGTTCAGCATTACTTGGTGGACACACTGTATATAATATACTGGAATTATAGTATTATATATACTGGAATGTTTATACTGCCATATGTTTCTTCCTCCTCTTTCTCCTCCTACAGCCTCACCAGTTCACCACTTCTTCTTCCTCATCGTATCCTTCTCTTATGTTCCTCCCCCTGCATTTTTATAGGGTATGTTCACTAAGTATTTTGAGGGTGGTGGCAAGCTGATCCCCAAGAGGCGTAGAGTTGAGAAAATCAAACAATTTAGGGTAGACTATTATTAAAACTTGCTGAATGTAGTAGCTGGGGCTTGAGTGAAATCCGAAACAGGCTGGAGCCCTAGATATCTTTACATGGGTTTGACAGGGATGTAGAGTATGGTATTCGGAAAATTTGTATTAGACTCTAAGGATTTAAGAAAGGGAACACCATACCTACATAAGACCTTTACTAATAACTTTGGATTATACCGATAAACACAAAACTTTGGACTGTAAACCGCATGCATGCATGTTGGCCTACTTTTACTTTCTTGAAGAAGGTGTATAATGTTTATAGAAGTCTGTCCATTTATGGACATAATAAAATATAAGCATAACTTTACTAGATTTAACTTACGTCGTAAATTTATACTGTCGCATAAAAACGTTATGAACGGACATAATTTCCATATTTTATTATTGAGGAGGACGAAGCGAATTCAAGATAACGAATCTTGTTCTAAAAATCACTTTCCTTGCAGAAACTATCAACAAAATTGTGTCATAAATTATCCTATAACTCTATTTGTTTATATATTAAAATTAACATTAGAAAACAGAGGCAACCACATGACAGGACTAATGATCTGGAACATTCGTTGATATAAATTTACCGGACATAATAAAAGTATGAAGCCAATTATCGTGCCGTAGATGTAGGTGAGAAGCAGTATTAGAATAGTTTTAAGGAGAGTAGGATTTGCGAGGATTGGTTGGAGGTAGTTAATCTTAAATATTTTATCAATATGACAAGACTACAAGTCATTTAAAATTTTAACTGTCAATGAATCAACACCAGCACGGTAAGGTGCCCTGAGGATGACATAAATGTTGAAGGGCTGCATATAATAAAGATTGATGTGCTGATGGTTTTAATTATGTATTTTAGTTTATTTTATTGATCGAGCTCAACGGTATCACAACATGTGTTTTAATCCTTCAGAACACTAAATCCAGATAACATTTTTATGTGGCTTATTTACATTAACACATATTAGTAGACCGATAATAAGACGATTTTCCATATTGTCTGATTTTACATAAATTATACTGAGCATAGGGTTGTATTCATTAAAAGCTTTGCTATTAATATCAGACACAGGATTATTGCTCCAAGCCACAGAACTGGTAAACATGCGTTTACAGTATATTCCTGTCTGCAAAATTGTTTTCCACATGTAATCATCATTGCGTGCAATTAATGATTAGTTGAAGGTGGATAATAAATTAACACATGGGCAATTTTATATTATTAAACAATTGAGTTATTGAACGGACTAATTACATTAGAGCAGTTTGTGTTTGTCCAGGTTGATGCAGCTGTGATTTGAAAGCAATAATGAGGGGGGCAGAAAGAGTTGGTGATAGAGGGGCATTAAAGTAGAGAGAGAGAGAGAGAGAGTGGTGATAGTTGGTAGAGAGATGGTTTAGGCTTTAGGTAGAAGATAAAAACCATGTCACAAGTAACAGTTTTTAGTAGACCGAAGGTATAAAGTCTAGGCTTTAGGTAGACGATAAAAACCATGACACAAATAACAGTTTTTATTAGACCGAAGGTATATAGTCCAGGCTAGGTCACAATCGCTCTTAAATAATATTATGCACTATAGGAAGCGGACGGAAGTAGCCTATAGGTCTATGTATGAATCTATCTTGAGGTTCTTTAATCCCATTCATGGCTTGGAGTTAGAAATTTTTTAGTGGAGAAATGTTTCCATCAGCAAGTATACAGGTCATTTGTTCGATGTTATAGCTTACTGCAGCCGTATGTGTTAAATTCCTAGTGTGAACTAAAAACAATTAACTTGGGAAGGGTTGGAATCCGTATTGCTGTGGTGACAACTGACTGAAAGCCAACAAGAACACTGGTTATGGACGGGAAGGACATTAATCTCACACACATATTCTCATCCCTCCCGCTAATTTAATTTAAACTTCTACTACCCGTATTACTTCTGCTTAGCTACCAAAGGTGTCTCAGTACCGCATTCTTTGTAAGTCAAGCAAAGTATGATTAGTATACAGTGAGTCCCATGCAAGAGTTGGCCAATCATGCGGGTTTCTGCGTCACGGCTGCCCCTGCTCTAACTCCCGAGCGATCGGATGAAATATCTACGCAAATAAAGCCGCGAACGGTGTAATGGTTCAGGTTCTCACATTTACAGTTGAATTACAATTAAAATAACCACGTACCTCATCACAAGAGATGTTGGAAATGTCCTCCTCTTGAAACCTCACAACACTGGAACCTTTTTAGGAAATTTTCTTTCACGCACATAAGTTTAGCTTCCGAGATAGAGTTCATTTCTCTTGTGATACTATCTTTAATTCTTCTAACAGTATGTGACTATTATTTATGGGGAAACTTGAAAAATAAAGTGTATAGGTTAATTTCCATACATTAGAAAAACTTCAGAAAATTTCCTGAAAAGATGCCAGTGTTGGGTGGATGCACAAGGAGGACATTTCCAATATCTCTTGTGATGAGGTACGTGGTTATTTTCATGGTAATTCCAACTGCAAATGTGAGAACCTGAACTATTACACCGTTCGCGGCTTTATTTGCGTAGATATTTCATCCGATCGCTCGAAAGTTAGACCAGGGGCCGCCGCGACGCGGAAACATGCATGATTGGCCAACTCTTGCGTGGGACTCACTGTACAAGATTGTGTAGTTGGCCAATATTGAGTTATGCACATTGACTCGCTTATGTAGGTTATAGACTATTAAGTTAATAAAATTTTTACATCCGCTGTATTTAAGTCTGATATAAAACTTATGGATTATTAGTAAGACTATGTGCCTAAGAGTAATCGAATAATTTATGTTTGTAAATACATTTTAATTGGTGTCCTTGCAATCATATATTAACTTGGATAAGTTCATCGCGGGCTTTCAGCCGAGTCGACGTTTTAAAAGGTTCTGAGCGTTCTGACTCCAGCTGAGCCCATCTTCTGGGATCTAATTGAGAAAATAGTCTCACAGCTGGAAGTTTGAAAGCTTGGAACTTTTTAAAAACATCCACTCGGCTGATAGCCCGTGAAGGACTTATCAATAATCATTCGCCAAGAAAATTTTGAATAATTCTTATTTTACCATATTTATGGAAAATAATTCCGGTGTGATTAATTTTGTAACAAATCTGAGTAATATGACTTGAATGTGTGATTTGAGGCTTTCCCGGTTTTGAGAACCAACCGGGTGAGTAGGAGGATTGATTTGATCCTTTGCCATCCTCTGGGAGATGTGAGCTAATTAGGAAAAATGTTGTGCTAGGAGAGAGAAACATGCTAGATAGAATGGGGGCCAGGAATAAAATTAGGAAGTAGGACAAATATACGGAGAGCTCTGATTGGTTGGGAAGGAAAAATTGAATTATTATCATGTCTGTCCTATATAATATGTACTTTTTCCCACTTCTCCCAGAAGATTGCAGCGGAGCAAGCTGCCGAAAGCTCGGAATCAGTCTTTCTTCTCGCACGATTGGAAGCCCGACTAAACCATTATTCATGAATTGAATGTGTAATGAATTATTGTTTTTCAGGCTAACCAATTAGAACGCTGTGCGTGTATTACATTTCCAAAATGGAGCAGTTTCGCTTATTTTGTCTAATAAAGTAATAACTAAGTTGTATCTGTCCAACGGTTAGACTAACACAAGTATAATAATAATAACCACAACAACAGCAATAATGTCAACAATAACCATTTCTCATCTTGTGTTCACTGTATTCTAGCTTACGCTTTCTTGAAAGAAGCTGTGCCAAGTTTGCCTGAAGTTCCTTTTTTCACGCGGTGTGGTCTGTGACCCATGGACTTATTTTCCGGTAGTGATGTGCGAACTTCGAAATAAAGGAAACACGATGAGATAAAAATAAACCTGTCACATCGAAGAACCGGATTAATGTATCTTCCTGTACGTCAGAACTTGATTATACAGAAGCAGAAGAAGCTACATTAAGAATGTTTATTTCAGCGTTGATATCAGTTAGAGCAGTGATTCTCAACCTTGGAGTCGCGCCCCCTTGAAGGGTGTTAGGGATTTACGGGGGGGGGGCGCTTTAAAAATTAATTAATTAATCAGAACTGTTAAAGTTGTGAGAAAAATATTTTTTTAAAAATATGTCATGGTGTGTGAGCGAAAAACTTGACGAAGAAGATATGACAGAAGTAAATTTAAATATCCAATATTGCACTAACGCATTCACATTTTTCGTCAATCTCGAGAAGCTTTGGATATATTTTGTTTTACTTTTCACCAGTGGCGTAACTGAAGATCCCGCGGTGCGGGGGGGGGGGGTCTTAGGTGGCTCAAAATAAAATCGGAAGAAAAGGAGTGTGTTTGGCTTTTGTCATATTATATTAGACTTCTTCGCAGCTTCAATGACCCTTAAGGATTCTACACATTACAGTGTTCCTGTGCCAGATTTTGCTAATAGTAGTAATGATATTATCAATAATAATATTAATAACAATAATTATACCGCCTACCGATAATAATAACGCAGGCACATTTTAAAACCCATATGCTTGAACATCAATAATTGTTTTGTTAGGGAGCCCAATCAAACTCTGCCGGGAGGCCCAAGCTTTCTCCGTTACGCCAGTGCTTTTCACTAAGTTAAAGGGGAAAATCCACATAATAAAATACGAAAATAAAATAAAAAGTCTTCATTGTCGTACCTGATACTAGGTTTCATCTTTGTAGCCAGTTCGGAACCTTGAAGTCATCGATCTTGAGATACAACAGCAAGTCTGGGAGGGTAGATTGGGCTTTATACGTGTTTCCTGTCTCAAGTCTTTTAGCACTTTTACGTGTCCAGTGCACTTGTTCCGCAGGAGTTTGGAGTTTGGACAGGATGTGGTCCCATCATAGGGTTAGCTAGCATCCATAACAGGAGTTTGTGTGGAGCGTGCTCGTGACACAGGGGGTATGGATGCCAGTTGGTCAAGATAGATAACATACAAGTTTGAGCAAGATCAGCTGCAGACGTCGTGTTGTTCATACATGATTTCCCAGCTCCTACAAACGCTCGGCTTTATTACTATCCTCCTCTAAAGCGAGAATGCATTCAAATAGATCTACGCTAGTATAATTGGCGAGCTGAAATTCATTTAAAGAGATATGTCTTCATTAATGTGATAACAGAACTATATAAATTACACTGATGCATTGTTTTCAACCTCAGCAAGTAAGTAGAGAAGGCTTTAGTCTGCTCAAGACTAATGCCTTGCATTTTTTGGACGAAAAACTCAAAAGAGGTGTTGTAACAAGTTTTTGGCAGAACGGCCTTTTAAAATATGATAATTATGAGTAAATATTTTCGTTTTACTTAAGGTGAAAGATCGAAAAACGGAAATAATTTGTTTATAGAATTCCTATCCAGCCTAAGGTATCATATTATAACTTAATATGACAACCTAAGCTTTCCTTACCTCACCGAAAAGTGTAATAAAGTGTTCCCTATGCCGTGGAGGCCCTTAGGGTTTCAGGAGACTGAGGTTCACATATTATTTAGACAATCGGAACACCGGTCGCATTTATTTCCAAGATTACTCCAGGTACTCATTCCTGTTAGAGGCTGAGTTGACCTCAGCGTCATAGTGTCATCAGAAGGACTAGGCCAATAAAAAAATCCCAAAACCTCATCGGGGATAGAACCTGCGACTTTTCAGTTTGTAGCGCAGTGCCTCAACCAACCACGCCACGGTATATCCCCAACCTCACCTATCCCGACCTAAAATAATACTAACCTAATGGAAATAATACTAACCTATTAGATTCCAACCTATCCAAACCGAATGAAATCTTTGGTAACTTCCTAAGCATGGTAATATAAATTAAGGGGCCTAAAGTCGTTGGCGGTATTTCTACGAGGAAATCGTTGAAAAAAGTTGTGTGCATAGCGGTTCACGAATCCCTCGTGCGGTCATACAATATACCAAAAGAGTGCTTTACCGTGAATGTGAGGTTGTTTTGTAAAATACGAGTAGATAATTAAGTAAAGTGGAATGGATTATAGGACCTACTGTTTTTGTTGATTTCTTGTTAATTCATAAAACTCAAGACTTCTTCAGGATTCCCCTTATAAATCTCCTTTTTAGCATCTCATAGTCTCATTTGTAGAGCCCGGATTTCTGAGCAAAATGCATATTTATTGTCATATTCTTAAACTTAAGCAGAAATGTTATAGACTGTTTCTTAAGACACGCCTTGAGAAGCAATTTTAACTTTATTTGATAGTTCTTATTTTGAGAGATAAAAATATTTTGCTCGCTTTTTTAATAATTTTGGATTAAATTAGTATTTTCCTCAAAACTGACACATTAAAAGTGTTTATTTCACTCCTAAAGGTCGTTATTACCGGTTTTTCTTTTGTTGGTAATAAAATTACTGAAAAATCCGGGTTATGAAACACAGTCAGATTTCTAAAACACTTTTCAGTGATGAAACAAGTTTTGGACAAAATCTGTGAATAAGATAAGATTTCTACGAAACTGATAAGTTATTTGAATTTCGTGTAATTTGTTTTTGCTTATTTTAGTGCTTAGTTTTCTTACATTTTTCAAACTTATTTGCTTGCTTCTTTATTTTTTTATTTTGCTTATACAGCCGGGCTCTGCTCATCAGGTTCTAAAATAGAATGTGATATGATATAAACTTGTATTTGCACGGTGTGTCATGGGTGGTGTAGTAAGCATGTTAACCTTTAGATCCAAGCCATGAGGATTATACCCGGCTGAGTGAACTTTCTGGAAGGTAAACTCGTAGCAGATCTTCCTTTCGAGGGAAGTAATGCCGTGAGTCCAGTGTAGTAGATGTGGAGAATGTATGAAACTCCATATTATGAAGGAGTAGAATTGGTTCAATATCAACAGGATTCTTCCCATGGACATTATAAATGCGTATACTAAGTTTCATGAAAATCCAATAAAGCGTGTTTGAGTTATCGCGCGTACAGACACACGGACAGATGGACGTATTTTCCCGTCCCTCACACAGTCTTATAAAGTAATTAATAACATTTACACATTCACAGAGAAATCGTCTGAGAATGGCACATACTACCGATATGCTTATGTTTTTAAGTTAACAGTGTAAATTAACAGTGAAATCCATATGGCAATGTGACATAATACCACATGCAATTGCCTTAACAGCCAAGGCCAAGGACAAGTCATTTCTCAGTCTTAAGGAGAATAAAACGCAATAAATGCGCAAGGGGAGATTCGCATGTTAATTATTTCACTTTTTATTTTTTTATTTTTTTTATTTTAGATTTAAAGAACTGTACGAGGGAAATTACTCGGTTGAGGATTTCTAAATTCACATTCACGGCAAAAACTGAGAAAGTGAGAAGTTTGCACCTGTTAGTATTTGAAACTAGCTCTTCAGCATGTGCGTTTCCGTTAAATCTCTTATAATGCTGTTTAAAATAGGGAGGTTCTACAATAATTCCTTCAGTCCCTCTAGGCAAGTAAGAAGAGAAAGGAACTGATTTGGCGTTAAATGTTTGGTAATTTGACCTACTCTTTCATAATACTATAGGAGAAAAATTCCTCTGACACTGGGATTTGAACCCAGGGCTTTTGGCTATCCGTGCCAACGCTTTAGCGTCCCTCACAGTACTGCATATGACAAATTGACTGTCAATGAAGTAGACCATTAAGGGCTATCAGTCATGGGAGAGAAGTTCTATCTGGCGCTGTGAAGTGAACTCTGGCTTAGCTCAGTTGGTAGAGCTTTGGCACGGATAGCCAATGGTCCTGGGTTCAAATCCCAGGGTCAGAGGAATTTTTCTTTAAAAAAACATCTAATGTCCAACAGAGACAATAATCTGTGGTTCATGAATGCTTTATTTAAATGAGTAATAAAATAATTTAAATATTCCTATAATCGTTTGAAATCCTCATAAGATCTTGAAAATGTTTCGTATGCTCAGAGAACTGTCTCGTACTACTTTTTATATCCCGTATAGCGCTTTTACCTTCACCGAGAGTAGTTTCCAAGCAAAATCAATTTTATGTCAGTAACATTGATTGAAGTAGTTATACTCATTGAATGGAGTCTGTGATATGATTTTATCGAACAGATTCTATTATTGTAGTCCACTGAAAACACTCATAGGACGGGGGAAAGAGAAGCCACTTGGATGCTTCGGATTCCTGCCCTAGCATTCTCTCGCCATTGTTCTATAGTTCGCTCACGTATACTCCTAGACGGAATTCATAATATAGAAAGTGGAAAATTTGTTGTTCTTGCTATCACGCACATAGTCAGTCAGTCGTGGTGGGTGTTTTGAATTTTGTTGATTTGAATAAGTCTGGTGAATATCCTGTATAGTGGGCGAAGTTCTGAATATTTGCTTTTTTTATCGTATAAACAGATGCACAGGAATGAATTATTACAAGAGCCTACTGGTAAACCCAAACATTCTAAATACATGATATGCAGTTAAAACGTGCAAAATATGCTAAGCGATGTTGATGATAATAATAATAATAATAATAATCGTAATCTTAATAACAACAGATACGTAAACTGTCTATCCCCAGAGAATGCAAAATGTACAGTGAACTTTCGATAATTCGGACTTCGGATAACTCGGACAGATTCTTGGCGATCCAGATCCAGATCTGCAGCCATTCTACGGCCACTTCAGAACTGGAAGAAAATTAATTATTCAAAAGCAACAGAAACAGTGTGTACACAGAAGAACATTTACAGTTTCTTTCGGCCTAAATCTTCTCAGAAAAATATGCTCACTGTGCCACATCATCATAATATTGTACAAATAATGTAACAGTGTGTGTTTCAGACTCTGACTAGAAATTTCAATATAGAACTGAAGTGTTTTCTTTTTTGTTTCAATTGTAAGTGTTAATATTATGTTCCTAATACGTTTTGTTATTGCAGCTTAAACACAAAATTTCGTTACTTAAATACCATTTCCTAATTTACTCTCCATAAGCCGGACATTTCATAACTCGGACAGACCCCCGCCCACTTTAGTCCGTTTATCGAGAGTTCACTGTATTCATAATTTATACGCTGATTTATTTTCCGTGGTGTTACGACGATCCGTAGACAATGTTGGTCCCTTAGGCAAGGTAGAAGAAAAGGACTTGTGAGAAGATGAACTAAACTATAGTAGTCTACTTGAAATTATATATGAGGAGTGGGGACAAATCACGTCATACCATGAGATTGTCAGATTTCTTGCACCGAGCTCGGTATAAAGGAGCTCTTCATTGATGTTTTTCTAAAAAAAATGAAGTAAACTAATGGGATTTTTAAAGCTTGTAGTACAGTATCCTCTTCTTTTGCCTTCCGCAGTCCTGAGATCGATTGATGATCCATATTTTCACAAATTCACCGTATGTCGCTGCCTTTTAATAAAAAGCTTACTCCTAGTGGGTTACTGTTGCCTTCAAAGAAAAAAAAAAGCTTTAAGCTAGAAACGCTAGTGAATAAGTGGCAACTTAACAAATACAGATCTTTCCATTTAAAAGTTTTAGGATATATATATATATATGTATATGTGTATATATATATATATATATTTTTTTTTATTCCTCTTATATCTGCACAAAAATAGTTAACGTAAGGAAAATAAGACGAGGAACATATCCTTAAGTTTGGCAATAGAAATTTTAAAATTATTGAAATAAAAATCAATTGATAATCTCACAGCAAAGTGGATAATATTTCGTGTCCAAAGAATAAATAAAAATCTTTCTTTTTATATGTTTAAAAATATTTTGTTATATTGTTGCTCTAAAAGATTTGGAGTTGCTGGCCTCTTCCATGGTATCCCATAGGCAAAATTCCTTATGTCACAACTCTAACAGTGAAATTGTTGTAATAATAATGATAATAATAACAATAATAGTAAGGATAATAAGTGAGCTAGCGAGCCCATCCTAAATAATAATTTATAAGTCTCTTTACTTAACGCAGTAGACTCATAGCCTACTTCAAATTGTAAAACTTAATTAGAACTCTAAATCGGATTTGCAGTTCTATGTACCGATATGTAGCATCGATATGAAAGATTTCTGTGTTAGAGGAGGAACTACGAGTATTCAGATAAGGACTTCACTAGTAGGAAAGTAACAGGTAGCGTATGTTTGGATTCAGGTAAAAAATGTCGCATATGTGACCTACATTTCAAGTATACTCAAGTAGGAAGAGAGAGCCTTGTAAAGGATCGATATGGTGAAAAGCTAATTGAAGAAGAGGTGATCGATATTCTTACCAGGAAACGAGAATTCACAGTGCATGTTTTTTTTTATTTATATTGCTTTATATTATAGGGATGCTTTTTTTAAGCACGTTTGCACTATATCGGTGTTTTATGCTACGAAAATATGTGGTGAGTTTTTTTTAAGTAAAAAATAAAAACAGAAAAGAAAGTTGAAGTTTTAAGACAAACAATTTAAAGAAGTGAACCATTTCTAAGACATCTGACCTTTTCTGTCTCTTTTTCATTAATTATTAATTCATATTAACTCCTGTATCTTTTCTGAATTGATAGTCGATAATTAACTTACAAGTCTGTCAGCATAATAATCAATTGCTTGTAATGATTAAAAGAAGATCTTATCTTCTCGTCTTCTGTCCAGAAATCTAAAAATAAATATTTATAAGACTATTATCCTGCCGATTGTATTATATGGACTTGAGACGTGGTCGCTTACTCTTCGGGAAGAACATAATCTGAGTGTGTTCGAAAACAGGGTGCTTAGAAAAATATTTCGGCCTAAGAAAGATGAAAATGGGGACTGGAGAAGACTACACAACGACTAGCTTCATGACCTATACTGTTCACCGGATATAATAAGGGTAATTAAATCACGGAGGATGAATTGGGGTGGACATGTTACGCGCATGGGGGAGGAAAGACATATCTCAAAAGTATTGACTGGGAGACCCGAAGGGAAAAGACCACCTGGAAGACCTAGACGTAGGTGGGCGGACAATATTAGGATAGATTTAAGGGAAGTAGGATTTGCGAGGGATGATTGGATAGAGTTAGTACAGAATAGGGTTGAATGGCGGGTCACATTAGCGCGGCAATGAACCTTCGGGTTCCATAAAATAGATAATATTCCTTTCGCTTGCTTAGGAATTGTCTAATGCCATTGATTAAGTAAATGATTAGTAGAGACATTGCTCTTACAATTCTTATTGTTTGATACTGATTTCATGTAATTCTTTTAAAAATTGTAGAAACTCAGATTTCATTATCATTAGTCTTGAAAAGAGAAATCCGTTCACTTAAGAGCAAAGCTCAGAAGACTGATACTCCATTCTCATTGAGGGCGCACCTTAGATTTCTGTGTAATACCGCTCTACATCTTCATTTTCTCAGACGTTCTATTTACTTACGAAGAGGACTGTACCTCCCTGCAAGACATACTGCAAGAGATTTAGCACTGTAGTAAAGGGATGATGGTGTAGAATGGGGTCGGGAGAGGGGTGGATTGGCTAAGGAAAAGAGATAGAGGGCCGAGTACACGGAATTCCCAAGGGGGAATATTTCAAAACTGTTTAAGGCCAGAACACCCCTTAAATTCAAATTGTCTTCGTAGATATAAATTTAAAGAATTATTAAAATGTGGAAATGTGAGTTGCTTGTAAGATGTGATTCGGTTTTTCGATCTCCTGTACAGACTGCTCATGCTATAGATCACTTAGTTCATGGCCAGGTTTTACTCCCATACATCGTTGAAGTCGTTAAACCAGAGTTTAAAACGTTTTATCTGTTAGCGGGTGCGATATCTAAGAACCCTTACGATTGAGATAAAACCTGCTTGTATGATGATTGTCCTTGATGAGCAATATTTTTGGCAGTATTAACAAAATACAACAAACAGCAACATAATGCTATAACACGTTTTATTTTTTAAATTAAATTTATTTATTTATTTAGTCTGGTAGAGATAAGGTCGTCAGATTTTCTCTTCCCCTGTACCAGGATTTCAAAATCTTCAATTACAATACAAAAATTACTAGAATAAATTCAGTAATGGAAAAATAGCACTGTCATTTAAGTTATGACATTACGATTACAATAAAAACATTATACAATAATACAAAATGAAATCTAGCACTTATGACTTTTTAGATTATTTTACAGCCTTAACCAGTTATAGCTAAAAGCTTTTTTTAATTGTACAAAGCGATAAGCCTGAGTGAGTTAGGTATCCAAACAAGTTTAGTTTGAATTGTCTGAAATTTTGATATTCCCTGAAATTTATCTGAAAACTGGAAGTGAAAATCACAGGCCTATATACATTTCACCCATTTCTTTCTTTCTTTCCTTCGATATAATTTTTCTGTAAGCTGAGTTATAAAATTATGAGGTCTGTCAAAATCTCTGACCAAATTTTGAATTTGAAATCAACTGTATGCGTATAAACGGTATGCTATCATTGAACACACTAAACGGTGAAAGAGATTTGTCGCTCCCTTTGTACCCAAACTGTAGCACATAAGGAACGTAACCAAGGTATTGTCCAATCCTTTGAACGAGACCTACAACAGCGACGAGTTAATTTCTAAATCATTATAATTAATGCTTAACTAAACACAACATTACACCGTTGGGTGTTGCTCATAAACATTTAATCCTTTCAGAGCTGAAATGTGTTTATTTATATAAGCAAGTGAGATCATCACTGGACTTTTAAGTTTGAAATCAACGGGGAACATTTCATTAGAATAGCTGGTTTGTGTGAATGACAATCGTAACATCCCGATAAAAATCCTCGCATCTTAAAATAAACGGCTAGTTATAGAAAAGTAAGTAACGGTAAAAGGAAAGATCATGATGCTGAGCCCTCTAAGGGACAGGATAGCTGCTTCATTTACCTCTGTCTTTTGAAGAGTGGCAGACGGCAGTTTTAGAGATCATGTGGTCAGCGTGCCCACTCTATAGCTGTCAGTGGTGGTTTTCTTAACCGGAGCCACTATTTGTTTGTTACAGTAGTTTCTCAGTTACCCTCAAAGGCTGGATGTATCCTGTTCTGGATGCTCCTAACTTAAAACATGGAATCATATCGGGAATCTAACCGGGACCTCCAGAATTTTAGTCGTCGTCGCTTTTAGAGCACGGAGGCAGTCCATGAAAGTCACTAACTAGAGTTAAGTCCATTGTAATAGGAATATTTAAAGTGGAGAAGGTGGTTTTGGTATCCTAATAATTTTTTTCTTTCTCATAAGGAGATATTTTAATTATTATTTACTTACAATATTTTTATTGGAAAATTTTCTTACACCAGCCGCTTATCGCCATTTCATTCCTTACCTGCAGTCTGAAATTGACAGTTTTTAAATTCACAATTGGACCTAACAAAATGATAAGTAGGAATTATATTCTTAAAATATCCTACAAGTGAATAACTTTTTAAGCGATAAACTATTATTTAAAACAGCCTATCGTATTAAAACTGTTTAACTCAAATCCCCGTTAAATTCGACTTGTCTTCCACTCTTCAAAAGACGGAGGTAAATGAAGCAGCTGTCCTGTCCCTTAGAGGGCTCAGCATCATGATCTTTCCTTTTACCGTTACTTACTTTTCTATAACTAGCCGTTTATTTTAAGATGCGAGGATTTTTATCGGGATGTTACGATTGTCATTCACACAAACCAGCTATTCTAATGAAATGTTCCCCGTTGATTTCAAACTTAAAAGTCCACTGATGATCTCACTTGATGGTTGCTTATATAAATAAACACATTTCAGCTCTGAAAGGATTAAATGTTTATGAGCAACACCCAACGGTGTAATGTTGTGTCTAGTTAAGCATTAATTATAATGATTTAGAAATTAACTCGTCGCTGTTGTAGGTCTCGTTCAAAGGATTGGACAATAGCTTGGTTACGTTCCTTATGTGCTACAGTTTGGGTACAAAGGGAGCGACAAATCTCTTTCACCGTTTAGTGTGTTCAATGATAGCATACCGTTTATACGCTTATCGGCATTTAATTCCTTACCTGCAGTCTGAAAGTGACAGTTTTTAAATTCACAATTGGACCTAACAAAATGATGAGTAGGAATTATATTCTTAAAATATCCTACAAGTGAATAACTTTTTAAGCAATAAACTATTATTTAAAACAGCCTATCGTATTAAAACTGTTTAACTCAAATCCCCGTTAAATTCGACTTATCTTCCTAGGTATAAAAATATACTTTAAATGGTAGAGTCTACACAATGAATACCTCCAATATTCGAGCTGTTAATTTGCTTCCCATTAGACCCAAAGTTCGTGGATTCGTTACCAGGCAGAAGGAGACTGGTTTTGAAACATGCCTTCCTTCTGAAGGGAAATAAATGTTAGATTTCACGTTAAAGAATTCATACTTTCAAAGAAGTAGGCAAAGTTACGCATCCAATTTAAGTCCTTCCGTAGGTGGTAAGTGGACTCTTCATCAGTACAAACATGGAGAGAGTTAAGATAACTATAGAACTATCTTGGTTAAATAGACCTCATTAGTAGACCTGGGATTTTAAGGAAAATGCCTATTTTGTTCCAAATTTTTAAATATGTGGACGTTTCATGAGAAATCACTTACATTTATAGAGTTTTATAGTGCCCTAAATTGCCTATTTTGACCTTTAGAGCCTATTTTACTATTTTAGTGCCTAAAATGTCTATTTTATACATTTAAAATAAAATTCAACTTCTGTAATTTTTACAATCTTATAATGGACATCCCTCAATGAAAAGCAGAACAGGAGAGGTGGGTTTTTCACAGAAACTTGATTATTCCAAACAATTGCCGCTAAAGGAACGCTGACTGACGGGGGAGGGGGAGGATTAAGGAGGAAGGACTACTGTGTCAAGTCACAAGTGTTTAAGTGTATATAGTTCGTGATGCCTTATTTTGCAGTTAATTCTGTTAAGAATACGTATACCACGTTTCTTACAGAGAGAGAGAGAGAGAGAGAGAGAGAGAGAGAGAGAGAGAGAGAGAGAGAGAGAGAGAGAGAAAAAACATGTTTCAGTTTATGTGTATATTGTAATATTTTAAAGTCTATTTTCTATATATTTACACATTTTAGAGCCTATTTTCTCTTTTAAAAGCCTATTTACTTATTTTAAAACCCTATTTTAGGTGCCTAAAACTAATTTTTTTAGCGCCTAAAATCCCAGGTCTACTTTTTAGATGCCTAATGGAAAGGCGTAAGCTAAAAGTCCTCCGCTCAAACAAACACACATAGAAATGTAGAGTAGAGATGTGATTTGACACTGCGAATGCATTGAGTTTTTCGATCTCCTGTAAAGACTGCAGAGACCATACATCACATACTTCATGCCATGACATTACTTCCGACCTCCGTAAAAGTCGTTAAACCAGAGGTAGCGATGTTTTCTCTGATTTCCTGTGCGATCTGTAGAAGCGTGATATGACTTATTTATGTGACGATTGCTCTTGACAAGGATTGCAATTCTATATTTATGTTTACGGATTCCCGTTCTTTGCCATCGTAACTAGTTTCTCTCCATTCTTGCTTTGCACTTGAACCTGATCTTCAGCACCAAATACGTTCATGGAAAGTATTTACTATGTCTGTTACTACACTTGACATGATAGCATTATTTAGTTTCTCTTTCTTCGTTGTTTACGATATTGTGCCACATCAAGTTAGAATCGATTTCAATAATTCATTCTTCTGTTGGTCTAAATAGGTACATTCTGGTTAGTAGTTTTACTATATAAAAACAAAATAACATCTCATGAAACGCCGTAGGCTAATGGTTAGGATAAACATGTTATGTACATGAAGATAATATTCTCACGTTATCTATAGGCTATGTAGGCCTATAGGCCAGTGTTTTAGAATTATTCGAAGCTTGAAATTGGTCGAATATACGAGGTGATAAAAAAATACAGTGAATATTTTTGTTTACAAACAAAGCAACTTCATAAGTTTACATAGAATTTTAATTAATCTCCTTCAAAGTACTATCCTTGGCTAGCGATACACTTGTCCAAATATTGAATCCATGACTGGAAGCATTTCTGGAATACTTTTTTCCGGAAGGGCTTTCAGCTGCTTTGTCGTGGCCATCTCCATATCGGCCACGGTATCAAAACATTTTCCTTTTAGCAGGCTTTTTATTTTTTGGAAGAGCCAGAAGTCGCAGGATGCTAAATCTGGTGAGTAAGACAGAATTGGACAGGAATACTTTCTCCGGCCAAAAACCCGCGAATCAGAAGCGACGTGTGGCATGGCGCATTGTCGTGATGAAGAAGGAAGGCACTGGTCCATTTTCTGGTCTCTTTCCTAGATGTTTAGTTCTTCGGTAAGATCTCTAATGGTCATTAGTCAATAGTCTAATTGTCATTCGCCTGTTTGAACGATCAAGCGCTGTCATTTTTTGCACGTTTTCGTCTGTTTTTGAGGTCGAAGGACGTCCTGTCCGTTGTCATCTTCAACCGACTCATTTCCGCTTTTAATTCGCTTATAGTGTTTTAATGTTAAGAATATAATATGCATTTGTCAGAGGTAATGAACAAATATTGTGTATTTTCAATCTTTATTTACCCGTATCATAAAAACGTACGCAGCGAAAGAACTTGATACTACCACAAGATCAATGTCGGGTTTATAGGATATTTTGAGATCCCATAAGTAAAATAAATTACGATTATTAGATGTGACGTAACAGTATCATAACGATATCCCTTTCGTTATAGATCTTCATAACACAGGCGTGGTATCGATTCTATCGATCACGGAATGATCTTGAAATTAGAGAGCTGTAAATGAAACTGCTTAATTAATAGCCTGTATTTAAAATACAATCAATTCTGTTCCTGTAAATTTTAATATTATACTAAATTGAGTTCATCTCGTCCTGTAAAAATCCGTTCGTTTCAATAAAACGACCAAGCTTCGACTTGACCGTACGGCATCATTTGTCACCTGTCGCAGAATACAAGAACACGAAAACTTGCAATCAGCTGAGTCCGCGGTGAGATTTTTAAAAATATATCTAAATTTTCAAAACTTAAACATTTATTATTATGGTCGAACAAAAGAGTCGTATGCAACTTGCCTATAGGCCTAATGGTAATTAAGATACTCATATGAAAATTATGAAACTAGCTTTTCTTGTTTCATAAACGTACTCTATACTTTGATAGATGCCATTATAAGTTCGTTGCATATTTTATTATTGCAGTAACTGAATTTTTTATTCGAATTGGCTACCTTCCAAGGAAGTGACACGAAGTATGTGGACTTTATTAAAAAAATAACTATATTCTTGAAAGTCTCTCTGAATCTTCTTTGTTTAAATTTGGGGACAATAACTGCTTATTTTAAGACACGGTGCTTTTGTTTGAATTACTTTTCCTTTAAAGGACATTCACAACTCTGAAACTCATTCGTGAGAGGAAAATACTTACTTCAGCTGGACACAACTGAATCTATTTCGGAGTATGAAGTGAAAAAAAGTGCATCTTTATGTTCTGAGATGCAGATTGTGGGGTTTATTTTTGTTCATTCTAACGTTTTATCTTTATAGAAAGGTATGAAGGGTTTCGCCTTGTTGGAAATTTTAGAGAACATAACTTTTGCTGGATGGAAAAGATATAGCCATATATATTGAATGGGAATGGAAATACGAGTTACCCTTTGAAAGTGTATTAAGAAAGGATGCTTTGAAATGCCATGAAAGAGAAGATGTAAGGATTTGAATTGGGTGATTGAATGTTTCGAGAATAATCCTGTGAGTCATTAAAACCGTCGGAACATTAAAAGTAACTCGGAATCAATTCAAAGAAGACCAAAATCAGCAAGAATGAAAAAAAATGTATTTTAAAGTACGGCGAATGTAGTAGTAATTTTCGAAGAGGATTAAATAAAATGTCTTTCTAAGATTTCCCTCACTGTGAATGGAATTGAAATAGAGCTTGTGAGGAAATCTGTCCTCCGAATTAAGATCCTGTAAAATGTCAATGATATTACAACGACGAGACGAAATGTCATAAGTACACGTATCTTATTAAGTACGATTGTCCCTTTCATAACAATAGCAATTCAGTCATTTCATAATTTCGGGTGGGACATTCTACTACTTTTGTTCATTACAGGTCATAAATAATTATTTAGAACTGGTTCTGCACATTCTGTAAAATCCACTATGCCTTCTCCTTCATACTAAATTACATTATTTAAAATTTGTTTTTCAAAATCTTTTACGGGTGGGACATAATTTGGACAATGATTTTAATGATGGAGAACAGAAGTTCATTTGCTGTTCTGCTATTAATGTTAGAGTCTTAATGTTATTATTATTGAAGGTATGAGGAATTAAGTGAAAATTTTAAACTGAATCAAGATTGTCATAACATTTATTTAACTCTTACAATAATATTTAACAAAACTATCACCATTACGAGTGGGACAAAAAGTTACTTTTTGCTCCTTTTACATAGTAATTATCCACACATAGTTTTTGCAGTTAATCTTTTACCAAATTGTACCGTATGATGTATATTTTCTCATATCAAACATGACATAGCTGATTACTCTTGACTACTTAGTTTTAATGAGTGTTAAAATCATGCTATAAATGCCAAAAAAATTACCTACAACGCAATAAATAAGTAATCGACAAATTTTACACATGAAACAACTTCAAATACACATAATTCCTGATTACTCAGTGAACTCTAGGTTTTAAACTTTTATTAGACTTCCCAATTACTCTAGTTTTATAACACCTCTCTTTGAGGGAAAAATTCCCATATTTTATGAAATGGCTGAATTTCAACATTTTTTCATTTAGGCTTAAAAATATTTTAAGAAGTTAATTGTTAACTACAGTCCCGGCCACAAGCAGTAAATTACTCGGTCGTGTATCGTGTAAAATTATAAATAAGTTAGTAAATAAAAAAAAAAAATACAACTCTCAGATAAATAATGGACTAAAACTATAGAGGTGTAACTATGAAATGCAGCCCTTCTGAAGGAATATTCCCATTAACTGAGGATCGAAATATTGCCCATGTGGTTACACCTGTGGTTATCGAATGTATTTTCATAATCATAGCTGGTATATATTTTAGTAGCAAAGGTCCCTGAACTCGAAAGAATTAATACAAATTTCTTTCTAGAGTTAAGGAAACCGTCAATGAAACTGTTAGGAGACTTCCGTTAGAATCCCGCCTTGTACCTGGTAGTGATACTACACGCAGCACATTCATCGATCACGAAGTGTCGAACTGGAGAACCTATTTTATATACTGGCACTGAAGTTAGACATATTTTACTATTAGAGGATTCAGTCATATTTGTGATAACTGATGATCGTTCAAGCAGTGGAATGGTAGGCTGAGATGCTGGGGATGCTGAGAAAATCTGCCCAGACTCCATTTTATACACCGAATTTCCACATTGCTTGATTGGATCAGATTCGAAGTCCTAGCGGTGAAAAGCGTGATTTAATCGGTCAGTTAAGGGACGATCTGAAGCCAGCTGTTACAGGCTAACGTGGAAACGACTTTGTCACATAGGCCTAATGATGGAAGGTTGGAATGCATGCGATTTTATATCTAATGAGAAGATGTATGTTGTATTCCACTGAATAATAAATTTCTTCCCTATAGAGTTTTATAACATGTTCGTCCCCAATTGCAGAGATTCTACCAACCCCGGTCAAGTAAAATTAACTTCTGTGGTTTGACAAGTGCCATGTAATCATTTAAAATTGTACAGTATTCTACATACTGTAACTAGAAGTGAATTTAACTTTCTTAATTAAGCAACGCCCACTTCTTTTCTGCATAATTTTTAATGGAAATTGATCCTCCCTCAGAAGGGAAGTGACTGCATTTGGGTGCTTAAGAAGATTTAACTAGTTCAGAATAACTTTCGGAAAACATTAGGCCTTTATTCCACGCCCCTTTCATTTCCCCCTTCTATCCTCTTTCTACCTCCTCTCATCCCTACTCAAGCAGTCCGTGTTTTTGTTGTTTATTTGCTTTAATTTATTTGTGTATTAATTTTAGTTCTACCTAATTTGTCTTCTCTTGTATTTCTCCCCTTTTACAGGCATTTAGAGGGGAAGAAAATCCGAATACAGCTGTTCATTACCCAACATGTAATGACAAAATGCTATCATTTCTTGTTTGACTGACTGACTCTGTCCTATATCCCCGGTGTCGGGGCGAAGGGCCTCCAAGGGGAGGTTTCTGATAACTATGTGAATTTTGTTACGCTTATTTTCCGAGAGAGGGCAGAGGGCAGCCCATCTCCTCACAACCCCCTATTTTACGATTGTTAGAACCTATTTTTCAATTTTTAGAGCCTATTTTAGGTACCTAGAACAGCATTTTTAGCGACCTAAAAGTCCGAAGTGTACTTATGACAGTAATTATTTTGGGTAAGTCTAAGCAAGCAGAAACAAAATAGTGCAATGGAAAACGGTTTTAATATACTTTTAGTACTCTCTTATTTTCAATTCGAAGATGCAGGACAGAGAAACCAAAACATATTTAATAAAACAATTCACCCTTCCTATAAAGCAAGGGGCAATAAATAGGAGTTGGTGTGTTGAACACGAATGTCTCATACGTCATCCACTCCGACGTGGGGTGGCGCAAGGAAAGCAATCCTCCCGCCCCCGGCTATCCCTCTATCCGAGTCCTGATTTAGATCCGAAGGCGCGACATTACAGGCAATCGAATTTCCATCAGTCTTCAGGGGAAACACTTCTATCCTTATGTCCGGAACGTCTTAATCCCGCTAATTAAACTCCGATGTCTTCCTACAAGTGGGAACTTGTTATTTTTGCCGATTCTGCACATTTCTTAAAGCGATGCTGTCCAATTATCATGAAAGACTACATCTCTTCTTGGTAAAATCGAGAACTTCGAGTACTTTTTCTTTCTTTCTTCAACATTAATCGTTTATTCAGTGTTTTATGTTTCAGTTTTGAAATAACATCAGTCTTTTGTATTTAGCATGCTGCACGTATTTATTATCTCGGCTTTTGTGGCAAAGTTGAAATTAAACTTGTACAGAATGTTGAAAGTATAGAAGCACTTTTTTTTAGTAACAAAGATGTCGGCATTAAATTAATCTTCTTTCTCGTTATATAAACACGAGTCTTGTCAGTTTCAATAGAAAGATTGGTCCTGACCCGGAAATAGAACTCTGATTATTTTTCTTTAAGGTGGAGATGCCGTGCTACGCGCTGGAACTCTCCTACAGTGTTTTGGAGATGACAAGCCTTTTGTCCTTCTCCTGCATAGATACGCGGTCCAATCAGAGACGGCGAGAGGGAAGACTCTTATTGCTAGCGGCGCTCGTTTAGCTCGTACACGTGATTGGCGGTGAAGGAAATGGCTTCTCATTTGAAAAGTACTGTAGTTTGTCCAAAGTTCCGCATATATGTCTACATTATTACCGACAGTCATATAACTCAAGTGAAAGTTTATTGTTATTAGAGATTGAAATTATACTGTCATAAATCTTAGCCTTCGAGCTTTAATTTGTATCCCCTCAGTAATATCTAATTCGTTACCAGTGACTTACATATCACGATAGGCCTGCCCTCTGTCACATCGTCCTTGACGTTGTGAAAATCTGGTGAGAGTCATCTCTTTTCACTGATACTGGCGTATGAATGCATCAGGTCAAAAGTTTGTTTGAAGCCAAGGTATGAGGATAATGCAGTAAAGCTTTACGTAAAATATGAGGATTTTTATCTATATGTTCCAATTATCATTTATGAAAACCAGCTATTCCACGGAAAATTTTCTGAATGATTTCAAACTTAGTGCTCACTGATGGTTTCACGTGATCATTGCTTATATAAACATACAAATTTATCTCTGAAAGGGCTACAAATTGACAAATTGTCATGGTCGTCAAAGTTCGTGGATATGAGTTTTTGTTGCACTTTCCGGGTACTTTTATAGTTTTCACTCGCATAGATATATGTACTACACATTTTGTGCATTGTTCTTTTAGATTTAGAACATACGGAGGAGGGTAAGGTCATGCTTGTTCACCATGTGCTTTGTCAAGTAAGGTTAAACCATGGTCCGCTAGTATGCTGTTATATTAGCGGACTAGGTAAGCTTATGAAGCAGATACCCTTTGTAAAAGCACCCTGCTGATTACCATCGGTGCAAGAAATGCGATGAGACCTCCCATGCCAGAGCCCAGAGGTCATGTGCAGCTTTTCCCGGCAGAGAGTAAACTTAAGCCAACAAATGGCTCTTCCTTCTCAAAGCTACTCTCCCGTTTTTACTTTGTACATGCACAGTAGTCATCCTTTGTATGCTTTCACTTCAAGTATTATGCTTTTAAAAGTGGTCGTCCAGAAGAAGTTAAACTTACTTATATGATAAAGAAGTCAATAAAATCAATATCACCCTCTGCTTTGAGAATCGTCTGAACACAAGAGCCATAGGCTATTTAAAACATGGTAGGTTACTTGAAGGGAATGATGTCTAAAAAAAAGTTAACAAAACACCCTGGAACTAGAAAACAAGCTTCCTTTTTAGGAATGGGTTAAGCCTTCATAAAAAATACAGATTAAGGGCAAGGCATTTGATTGTTTTGCATCTTTCTTAATATGGAGGTTTTAATATAGCACGAAAATATACAAATGTGTGTCATGAATTAGTTGATTAAATAAGGAGAATTTATTTTGGTATTATTTTGTGTTTTTTTCTCATTTTCAAGAGATAGGTAATTTTTTTTGCATTATTAGGTCACTTTCAGCTTTCTTGTACTTTTAAAAATAAAGCATTACATTTCGGTATATTTAGAATTTTTCATTTTCATTTATGTTTTTTCTGCTTATCTATAATAAGTTATAACTTTATAAGGAATTATCGTCCACAGGAAACAGTGCAGTCTTGCAGCATAACTGCTACGCCTATCTTTAAGGAATGTGCATTTTGAACCTCTGGTAGAAGTACAAATCATTACTTTCAGACAATATGCAATTATTTTCACCTGAGAATCTCCGTAAAGTTTTCATCCTTCAATTCAATTTTAATTTATTGTAAACAGTCACTGCAGTTTGTGTTCTAGCAATAAAGAATCACGGGTATTTTTATTATTATTTCATTTTAATTGGCACATATTTGCTAGGAACAGTTTGAGTGGCATGCCAGTTCTGAAGTAAATTAGTTTTTCCTTTTCACAAAGGGTGTCCAGGTAGCATTTATTTACGTCCTCCGTTAGTTACAAATTAAGAGTGTGTTATATTGTAAATGCATTGTCATCCATTATATTGATCTCTAAAAGCAACTTGTTACTAATAAAAAACTATTTACAGAAAATAATGAATAATTTAGTCCGCCGGCGTGGTCTTGTGGTTAGCGTCGCTGACTCGCTGACCCGGGTTCGATTCCCGGTACCTCCTCGGATTTTTCTGAGGTAGGGAGGTCCGGTAGGGGTGCACTCAGCCTCGTGATTCCAAATTGAGGAGCTACTTGATAGAGAAGTAGCGGCTCCGGTCATGAAAACCACCAATAACGGCCGTGGGTGTCGGCATGCTGACCACATGCCCCCCAATCCTGCCATCTGCCTACGGGAGATGACGCAGCGGTCGGGTGGTAGGCCAAGTCCCTCCAGGGATGTAGCGCCACGGAGTTTAGTTTAGTTTAATGAATAATTTATTGGTAATTTTTAATGTAACTTTTACTAAATTCATTTTTAGTTTGCATTTTTTCGCTGTTTTTATTTATTTATTTTTATTATTATTATTATTTTTTTTTTAATTTTTTAATTTTTAATTTTTTTTTTTTTTTGGTTATGAAATACCTTGCCCTTTTCTGCTCCTTTTGGATCATTCATTACTTTCCTTCCTCTGCAGAGAGTTCATCCAAGCGGCAGTGATGTCCTAGTACGACAATAAAGAAGTGGTTACCGTGCGGCTGTAGTGGACCCACTGTGATAGACGATAAAGTATCGGAAAAAAATAAGACGCTACAGTTCAGTGAGCTGAACTCATGTGTCACAGAAACCAGATCATATGCGCATCTAGCGTCTCTGTATGTAACGTATTGAAAACTTAGGATTAGGAACAAATGGGAATCTGATCTTCGTAGTGTCATTTTCTAGTACAGTACCACAAGAAATTAATTTAAGCAAATTAAATTTTTATTACAGAACAAGAGCATATTTCTACGTAATTAAATAGATCTTGTTATAATTTTAATTTGGATACAGAAAGACGGTGTTTGCTGTTTTTAATTTAACCGTATGTAGGCTACCATTTAAGTAATTGGTACATTGGTAAGCCTATAATTGGGTCAACAACGTTAATGTGAAATAGACACAAACCTGACGAATAAAATACAAATTTTTGGGTATTTTTAAATTAGTTTTTGGCCCTTTTTGTATTTTTCCAGTCATTTTATAACTATTTTTTAAGTATTTTTACGTCATAAAAATCCGGGCCCTGCTTATAATACTCTAATACAATGGTTAATCCTGACTTGCTACAGCGTTAAGCCAGTATTGGAGCTGAATGGCGAAACACAATAATTATACACGCTGGAGCCTGTATCCGGTGTTCCACCACCTCCCATGTCATGGTGTTCAGGATATTGTAGTTATGATCGGAGATGAAGTGGTCGCAGTCGGTCCGGTTGACAATGCACTCTGTTAAATTGAAGGAAATATCGACTGGAGTGAATAATCCAAAGGATCATGCCTCTCACTTCCAACATGGTTTTCACTGGCCCCCGTAACTTGTGTGAAAATCATGATTTCTTCGTCATTTTTTTTTTCCACATAGATTTTTTTTATTGTTATTTGCAAATGACATAAACTTGTTTCAGTCCTGGATTGACAAAAACTCCAGCGATTTTCTGTATCTTTTCTTTACTCGGGAAGGAATTTTCTTTCTGGAGGCTCTAAACGTACTATAGTCCTATAGTAGTGGAAACTAAACAGAAAAAATGTAAAGTTAAGTTGGATAATCTGTCTGAAAAAGCTAATAAGTGGGCAGCAAGACCGGTGGGGAAAAGAATGATAGCAAGAATGGTAAGTTCGTGAAGATGAATTTGAATGGCTCTTCGTACTATACTATGGATGGTAATAGCATGGGTGGGAGTATCTAAAAGGCAACTAACTGAAGACAAGGAATTTAGGGGGAAAAGAGTTTTTATAGCCATGCACTTTTTCGTCCTAAGAAATACCTCGGGATATCAAACCTTGCTGAGATGATTTATCAGTTTTCAGAAATTCGGTACAAATTTTTATTCTTCAATTAATAATCTCTCTCCTTGCCATATAGTCAGTTTTTACCAACGCCAGTTAAGTTGTGTGCTGCTGCTTTGCCTGCGTTGTAAGAATTTTACTAAGACACATTATGTCCTTTATAAAAATTGAATGCATTGATTTACTAAAGTTGCTATTAGGTCACCTTACGACGAAAAAAATCAATGAAATGCAGTAAAACTCCGCCTTTCAATATTAAAGTTTTTTAATTATCAGATATATATTTCGACCAGCTTGTGATCATCTTCAGTGATACATAAGGTAGTATGAACATTGAAAAAAAAAAATGGTTATGTGCCAGAGTCGTTAAGTCCCACTTGAAAAACTTCGGAAATACTCGGAGAAGTAACCTGATTTTTTGTTTTAGTGTTGAGGTTTGGCAGTAAATGCTGCGCACTAACACATACGAGATAATCATGAAAGGTATATAGGCCTATCACCATAACGTGGTCGATTAGCGGAACTGTTAAGGGCAAAGAACTAGGATTCGTAAGTGCGTGGGTTCAGATCCTGCTTCTTTGCATATATATATATATACATAGCATGGGTGGGAGTACCTGAAAGGCAACTGAAGACGAGGAATTTTGGGGAAAAAGAGTTTTTTTAGCCATGAACTTTTTCGCCCTAAGAAATACCTCGAGATATCGAACCTTGCTGAGATTATTTATTTACCGGTATATATATACTTTGGTCCCATCTTTTGACACAGTGGAGTGGGTAGATAGCCTCTGCTCTAGAACCGCCCCTAAAGTAAACAAGTAGTCAATAGGTCTCACTCTTACGTCTTTACGAGTAATGTGCTAGAGTGAGACAGGCATACTTCTATACTTTAGGGCCGGTTCTAGGGCGGACTATATCTAACCATTCCACTGTCTCAAAAGACTGTGACCAAAGTATACAATGCATGTTTAGAGTACCTACTTACAATTTCTCGTCTGTAGTTATCTTTGCTTTTTTGTTGCGCATAAATTATACATTTTCTGACATTCAATTAAACATTTTATTATGTAATTTTATATGTAGAATAAGAACGTGGTGTTTTTAATTAGAAAAGATAGTTTAGAAAATTCATTCAACATAAAATCTTGAGTTAAAGGTTATTTTAACCATGTATTTTATTATTTACGGTTACAGTTAAGTCTACATTACTTAAGTATTAATGTTTCAACCCCATTATTGTAGGCCTACCAAGTGCCAAGCATATAGAAGTATTCGTAATTTAAGATTCTCTGATTTTTTAAAACTGAAAAACAAATTTACAGTTCGTAATTCTCTCTACCTTCTATTACTAAATGACATTACAAAAGTACCGGCACTCAAAACTGAACGATTATTTTCTGCGGGAATTGACGCTGCGAATCTAGCTTCGTCAACCGACAAAAAATCGTGAGGTATCGTAATTAATAGGCTATGAACTTGATCTGTTCAAATATTATGTGTTTATAAAACGTGAAATGTTATAAACAGATGGATGATTCTGAGAAATTTTGATAAGAAAGATGTTTTAGAAGAAAAATTGTAAATCCTGTTTATTTTTAAAATTATCCTTTGCCATGGGTGATATTGGGTGTGGTGAACGAGTATGCTTGTAGCAATGGAAGGAATGAAATTAAGGTGTCGATGCATTCTAAAAATACTCACCTCATTCCTAAAACTTGCATTGATTTCAGTGTTTAAGATGCAAGATCAGCCTAAGATGGCTGTCGAACCGCCGGCTTTGTACCGACTACGTTTTATTGGCATTTAATTGGTTAAATTTTTGCAGTTGTCGATGTTTTACATTACTGTTAAAATGCTATTTTTATTTCTTTTCAGGTGAGTGTTTACTGTTATACTACAACTTTACTAGCAGTCAGATAATATGGACGTAAGTAATTTAATCATCTTATTACCGTAATAATGATGTATGTTTTATATTTTTTCTGAGCAATCATGATATATTTTTACTGTTTTTTATTGAGACACGATCTCAAAGATGGCCGTCTGCTTTTCCTATTTGAATGTGTTACAGACGTCAATATGTATATTTTTTAGTATTCTAATTGTGTATTAAGATTTCTTTACTTTTTGTAATTCTTGAAAATTACTTTTTGAATACTTCCCTTGTTCACTTTGTAGAAACATGATTTTAAACTAGTTTTTCCCACCTTAGCTTTATTAGGTTTGAAATTCGCGTAGGCCTACATTATATCTTGAAGTAGGCATGCAATTTTTACTGCTGTAATACCGTTTTCTACACTGTATACTTATTAATACTTCTACTGCGGTTGTAAGTATGAAATGGTATACTTTCTTGTACCTTTCTATGGTTCTACTTTCAGTTCCAAGATTTTGTCTTGTTTTTCTGTTTATTTGCTTCCGGCTTTGTTTCATCGTTCACTCTTTACATATACTCTATTGCGCTCTCTTTCTTTTCCTTCTTTGGATGTGTTCGTTTTATTCTTCGTGTTTTGTTTTCGTTTTTCATTTCATTATTTTCTTTTATTTATTTATTTTTATTTTTGTGTCTACTTCTCCTTCATTTCATTTTGTCATTCTTCCTTTGATTACTTTTAATGTATGTTAATTTCTTTTTTCTTCATATTCTTCTTATTTCATTTTTCACTTTATTTCTACAACCTTCGTTACAGTTTTGCACTTTTTGCATTAGTGAAAATAATGGTAGAAATATTTGGAAACTATTGGTTTGAATATAGGAGGGGTCAGGCGAAATAAGGCATTGAACTGAGTGACCTAATTTCTGCGTATTTTTTAAATACGTAAAACCCTGGAATCGTTTATATTCATGTGATGTGACCAGCGAGGTGCGTATTGAGAACATTTGTCTTCCGTGTCATTCTATATTCTGGTTGTGGAAGTGTTCACCTCTAGGGAATTCATAAGCTGAAAAGGATTGGAAATGTCCGTATCTTGCTTGGCGTTGCATTGTTATTACTAGGGTATCTACATGATATATTGTCTGTTGTACGTTCCTTGCATAGGCCTACACTATACAGTCCGGCTTCCTAAATCTGTAAGGACTCATTTCTGCATTGATTTGGTCTCTTAATGAGAAAAACTATTTAAAGTTAGTTCCACAAAATATATTATAAGACTTCTGTTAGTACAGTTCTATAGTTTTTAGTAAATTCAATTTAATACCTAATTATCACGAATGTGTACCCAGGAAAAGTAACTTACCATATTTTTCCCCTACAGAACTATAGAAAGCTTCAGGTTTCCACTTGTCAGGTATTCCTCAGGAGCTTCCAAATTTGCTCTTAACACATTTTACCCCCAAATTTTACTTAACACTTGTATACACTAAGCCATCAATATAGGATAGGGTAAGGTGGTACATTTTCGAACATGGTACAATTCTGAACGGACTAAGATTTTTATCCACTTTTGGGTTTCAAATGTTAGCCAACCTGTTTTTAATTATATAGCGTCCATACTTATTGTTTTGTTGACCTGTATCCGCGAGAATGATGTTTTAAGTTGTCTCATTCGTCCGTAAAAAATTATTTTCCAATCGAAGGTAAGAATTCCATGCTTGAAAAATGGCTCGTTATAAAATTGCTTATAATTCCACGTTGTGTTACTGGAATACATTTTTAACTCATACCAACAAATAGCGTAGTCTTTAATACGTAAGTCGTTGGCACAACAATGGTCATTCGTGAGCGGAATTTTCAACTATGTATAATTTACAAAAACTAGCTCGAGGTACAAATACGAACAGATTTTAGGTACAATTTCGAACAGTACTTTAACCCGCTATATCTCTCTTAAGTCTTGCATGGAAAAGCTATTTTGCTATCACAGCATTCTGCATGTTTATTATTATTAACTGATGATGATGATGAGTGTTCTGCCCGAAGGCAGGTCTAGACCCGGGTCGAAGCCATGGGGTGATGACCACGACTCGTCCGGTGCTAGTCAAATATAAAAGGATGGCATTCATACGACTTTCAACAGTGGTATTATTTCAACGAAGAGTTCTGAACTACACTTCCCTTCCTCTTCATTGTTATTACATCTCAGCAATTTATTCAATACAGAATAGCATACAGCTGTTAAGTATTTTTATTATTGCTGTTGATGTTATGTCAGACCGCCTGTATGGTCTAGTGATTCCTGACTACGGACCCGCAAGTCTGGGTTCGATCCCCGGTACCTCGGATTTATCTGAGGTACGGTAATCTGGAACGGGGTGCATTCAGCCTCCTGACACCAACCGAAGAGCTAATTCATAAAGAAGTAGCGACTCCGGTTCAGTAAGCCATCAATAACTGTCTTAGGAGTCGGCATGCTGACTACATGCCCCAATCCTGTCTTCTGCCTATTCAAAACGTGACACTTCATTATTACGCTCATATTATTGATAAATAATGATAATAAAAAATATTTGGAAGAAAGCAGTTCGTTCGTTGAAAATGCCACTGTTCGAAATAGTACCCACTGGTGTTCAGAATTGTACCTACTGTGGTACATTTTCGAACGATATTCTGGAAATGAAAGATTGATTGCCATGACAAATTTTACAGCTGTTTGACTTTGATATTTTTGTGAAGGGTCAACTACATTGCCAACTTTGTGAATACAATACAGTTGAACTTGTCTTATGTTTATTGTGTTTATAAAATAAGAATATTTGTTAAGTGTTCGAAAATGTACCACCTTACCCTATCCATTAAAGGCGATAGGGTGCACAGAAATGCGCCGTTTATTCATGTATTTCCTTTCTCTCTAAAATTGCGTTTTTTAAATTGTATTTGACAAATTTCCTTCCATGATACGGACAAAACATATAGCCTACGCGTGGAAAGAATTTCATGTATTGAACATTAAGAAAATTTATATGTAAGCTTTATATTAGTAAATTATTTTCACAAGAATCAATATAATGCTATTTCGAATAATCATGGATGCAATACTAGAAAATTCATGATTCCATCCCCTCTATTTGAACCGAAATGCAATTTTGAAGCATTTGTAAGGTATAGCTGCAACTTTGGCCCTAGTCTACCAGTATATAATATTTTACTAAAATAAATCCTGATTTAAAATTACTATTTAGCACAAGATTTAAGGAAAAATACTAGAACTATTTAAAACTAGTAATTGAAATTGTAAATTGATTTCTATATTTCTAACTAATAATATTATGAATTGTGTATATCCATTTTATATATATATATTTGCTTTAGTACTAACATATTTAGGAATATATTTTTTCTTTTCTTATTTATAATTTTTCTACGTGTTTTTTTAAGTTTCACATGCACATTTTTTAATATAAAACGTATTTTAAACCGAACAAGACCCGAACCCGTGCATTTTGTTCTTTCGTGGGTAATTAGTTTTGTAAACCCTGAAATAAATGGAAAACCTGGAATAATTACTGCCCGCCTGCCAGGTCTCGTGGTTAGCGTCGCTAATCCGTAGGCCCCGGTTCGATCCGCGGTAACTTCTCGAGGTCTGGAATTAGGTTCACTCGGCCTCGTGATACAAACTGAGGAGCTACTTGATTGAAAAGTAGTGGTCACGGAAACCATTGTTGACGGCCGTGGGTGTCGGCATGCTGACCACACGCCCCCCAATCCTGCCACCTGCCTGTGATGCAGGAGCCGAACGGTAGGGACGTAGCACCACAGAGTTTTGTTTTAAGTAATAATTTTTATTATTTATAATTCGTAAAGAAAACTAAAAAAATGCTGGTTTGCTTGCTTCCTTCCTTCCTTGCTTGCTTGCTTCGTTACCTCTTACCTACTTATATACTTACTAACTTCCCCTCCAGACAAATTCACTAGCTTACTTGGCCTCCATAGATGTTCCACGCAGTTTTTGTAATTAGTTGATTGAATTACAAGTTGGAGTACATTTTAAAAACATATCAGAAGATCCCTTTTCGGCAAAATGAATGTATTATGTAAAGTGTTAGAGTAAAAGAAAATTCTCAAGATAATTCGTGACGTCCTCAGATGACACCTAGCTCGAATATAAAATTTCGTGATGATAATAACTTATATCTTTGGTGACTATGGTAAGAGTAAAAAAAAAATCATAAAGTTGATGGAATTCGAATGTCGCCGTTCAGTCACCCACGCTTGTGCTCAAGATTACAGTATAATTAATCAAGTGGCAGACTCGAGCGCCGCTTTAAGCTGAGGTGGAGAAGGGGGTGAATTCTCCTGGGACATGTTTACCTGTTCTCTCCGCAGGTGCATCATAATCCAGCACATCTCTGGTTTTACATCCAGCTGGAGCATTTTCTCCATTGTTTGCGTGCTCCCTCAGTGTTCAGCAAACTCGTATTTTTCTTTGCCGTTATAAAATCCATTTACTAATCAAAAGGGTGTTTCGAAATTAGAAACTGATTTCATGTGAAATAAAACTAGTTAACAGACCACATTTGTGAATTCGAGAGTGATAGGGAAAAAGCGAATAAGTCAAAAAACTAAAGTTTCAAGGGACGCAGAAAACAGTTTATTTCTACAGCATTGTTACAATATTTAGTTCAGCCCACCCAGATATTTTTACATAGTATGTAAAACTATCTATGTGGGCTGAACTAAATATTGTAACCACGCTGTGGAAATGAATTGTTTGTTGTCTCTCTTGAAACTTTGGTTTTCTGACTTATTCGCTTTTTCCCTATCACTCTAGAATTATAAGATCGCAAATGTTTATCCCATTCGGTTACAATTTTCACATTCACTCAACTTTATTGGGCAAAATATGATGCACAGACTTTCTCACTTAAGTTATACATGTTAAGATTTGAGATTTTCAGTTGGCCAAAGAAACTGGTACGACTTTTTTTTTTGGTCAGAGTGTGAAGTGAGAAAGGTGTTGACTATGCTCAGGATAGGCTAGAGGAAATTGTGTGAATGAAACAATACATTTCTAATACTGCTTTAATAAGATATTTTAATAAACAATTCCGCCCGATGGAAAACAGGATTAGGATTATTAAAAATATCTTATTTCCCTCTCCTCGCAATAAATGAACGAAATTTCTGGTTGTTGTAATGTTATGTGTTTGTTTGTTGTTTGTTTTTTAAGAGGAAAATGTGAAATTGATCAATAGGGGATTTTATCATTTTTGAAGCCTTACAACTCATCTTCGACAAGGATAATGTTAAATAGCTTAAATTAAACTTTTTACTTCGCAATTTTAAAATTTTAACCTTGCATCTGATCTTGAAAACTACTGTACTCGTATAATGATAACTTTGAAAAGCATTAATTAATTTGATTAGGCCTCATTATTTCACAAGGTTTTCGAGAAAACCAAGTTTGAGTGTTTGATAATTAATCTGTTCCATACTTGACGCAGCTGAAATGTGGGTCTGAAATATTTAAAAATATCTGTTGTTTACGAAGTTACATAAATAGCAAAAAAGCATAACATTACTTTAGATGTCATCAACGTATAGATCATATTTTCAACTAAAAATTCGAAAAATACAAAATAGAATTGATTATTTTATAAAACGAAGATTATTGCCTGTTCTGTAATATATTAAACATTTTTGTTGAACATTTCCATGAATTCTCACCATTTTGTGTCCCTTAAGGGATTTTGAATAAGTTGATTCAGCAATTTCGGTAAAAAAAAAATCGATTTTTTAAATTTTAGTGTCAGAAAATCATCATGCTTAGATAACTCTAGAAATTTTATGCCGTTTTTGAACCCATAGAAGAAATGTTGCTGGCACCATTTTCAAACTTCAGCGTGCTTCAAATTGTTAGTTCATGTAACCTTTAATCGCAGTTTTCTCAGCTTCAATTTACAAGTTGTTTTACCACATTAAAAAAATAGAGATATAGCTGTGTAATTTTTTACACAATGTATTTTACATGTGTGTAATAAATTGTCTAATCAGATTTTCTGTATAAGCCATAGTCCTTTAAAAAAAACATTTAAACCCAGGCAGTTTTTTTCATTTTTCTGGATAAAGGAATTTGTAAACAAAAAGTATAACCAATATAAAAAAAATCACCAGTCAATTTGTAAAGCAAGCATAAGAGAATCTCACATAAAAAATCAGGTTCATAATTCAATGTCTGTTGGAGGAGATAGGTTCAATTTTTATTTTAAAGTATCATTTAATATCTCAAAAGCAAATTGAGATATTATAATGAAATTTCAACATTATTATCATTTTAACTAAGTGTGCAAAATTTATACAGCACTTTCTAGGACAGGTAGTTTAGGAAACCACTCTCAACATTTCGGTCATCCCTTAAGTGGTCTAGACTTTAATTTTTCTCAGCGAATAGGCCTACTACTGGTGTTTTCTTCCCGGGTTTTCAGTTTCCAGAGGATGCGCTCAGAGGTAGAGTCCTAAAGCTTGGAATTTTATAAAACTTAGACTCAGCTGATATCCCGGGATGAAATCGTCAGTGGTCTAGAGGAGGTTTAAAACATTTTTAATAAGTAGGTATTCTGATCCTACTTCTTTTCTTTGAACTGATTTGGGACGTCTCTACGAACAGTATTAACAGAACGGACTCATTAGCGTACTTCAGACTTAACTTTATGCTTAAGTTACCGTTAATTGTTAAAGTTTTACTATTTTGAACCAAGAGAAGGTAGGCCTACTATTTAAGCGCCACTATTGATGTCTGTAAATCGAAGCGATTCATAATGGAGGTATGAACTACTGTAGTAAATAATTGAGCATGCGGGTATGTGATGTCCTTGTTATGAACATTGGGTAAAGTAAATAGTGGTGCTAATTTTTATATAAAAAGGTTTTAAATTTATTTTTGTAATTAGGTCAGAACTTACACTTAATTGTAAAAATATTTACACTTAAGTGTAAAATTACACATTTCAGATCCTGTTTAGCCTATTCATAACAACAAAATCACCCCTGACAGTCAACAAGGAAATAACTTATCAAGGTCTCCATACTAATTTTGTAACCAAAGGTCTTCGTTGAGGCATAATTTTATTTATTATCTCAGAAATACATACATTGTTTAAACATTAGATTACTTCCCCCCTTACCAGAATCACGCATTTACGTAAATATTATAACACAGTTATATAATTTCTCATGTGAATTCTCTGAGAAATTTATATAACTTAACTAATTAATTTGACGAATCCAAGTTGTATTTAATTCTTGGACAGTAACTCTAAATCTCAATGGTCGTAATTATGTCCTCTGCCACCATTTTCTTCCACAGTTCTTCTCCTTTCCTGTAGTTATTTGCCCATACTTGATCCCCTTTGTTGTAACTATTTCTAAAGTAATGTGTAATCAGTAAATTCAATGGATTGTTGTTGGCTGTCTGGGGTGAATATTATTTGTTATGAATACCGCTTCTCAAATGTGTAATTTTAATTATAATTGAACATGCTCTACTGTATAAAAGACTTCATACTGATTTTTATATGTGTAATTTATTAGTTAAAGACATTACAATAACATTATTTTATTAAATCCGTTAGTGGAATTATCGGATTATTTGTTAATTAGTATGATGGGTAAGGCAGTTGAGATTGTTTTAAACTTTTCGTATCAGGATAGTATTAACAAAATCTGTTTTACGCCAGGCTTACAGGAAATCTCTCTCTTTACTTATTCTTCAAACACAAGACATGGAACCTCACTTTCCTAAAGTAATACTACAAGACAGAAGAAATCTAATTTCCTTCGTTGGCTAATGTGTAGGCTGTCATATTGCCTGTAGGCCTCTCAGTTTGCCCCTTTTGTTCGGAGGAAGAAAATCTCACTTCCATCCAAGAATCAAATTATCAACTTCTTGATTTTTAATTTGTTTTCTGTAATATTTTCAAAGAAATTCCAGAAATTTTCTACCTATTTTGAGGTCGTTCTGTTCTTTTAAAAAACAATTTTAGTATGTTTCAGTAGCTCGAAAAATTATTTTAAAATAGTCAGTGCATATTAAAGTTAGGACATCTTAGAGGAAGTAGTAGAAACTCGTCCTTTTCTTCTTAAAAATATTTCCTAAAAAAATTTCTGCACCAGTTTTTTCCTTTATGTGAAAAATTGCATATATTATTGCTGGTGTTCAGACCCACAGCATCTATTTAAGTATTTTGTCATAAAAATTATTGAAGAATAATTTATTTTTTTAACATTGTTCCAGTTTTCGTCACATAAACTGTTTAGTATCACATGTATGTCTTACAGAAGAAAAGTTCAGAACCATATTTGTATATAAGATTATTCCTAAAATCCATAAAATGTAGGATGTTTTTATCCTCGGAATGCTGTTAACTATTAAGGTACGATGAATACCAAAAACCTTTTCTATTGCCGTAGGCCTCATCATGGTGTTGGATATTATATTATACAATGTACAAAGTAGAAGTAGAAGTAGTTAGTAAAGAGTAGGCAATATCAGATTATGAGGTTGCTTAAGAAAATTAATTTAACCTACTTCTCACCTATGAATATCAACCCAAATCTGTACGTACTCCATAAACTTGACTTGCTAAGAATTTCTTCGTGTTGTATACTATTGCTTTTGGCTTCTTCTCACCAGTCTTTATTTTCGCTCCTAGCTCGTTTCTAATAGACTATGCATCTTAGAGGAACGCTGTTGTGCTTTGACGACCCCTGCACATGTTTTTTCAGGGCGGATCTGGGCACACTTGGCACCCTATTCAAACGTAGCTCTTCTGCTCTTCACTTCCTGCTTGAGATGAGATACAAATGAGAGCTAAGCTTGGTACTTGAGCATACTCATGTGAGCTGCATATGACCGTTTCAGTCGCACTATAGTGAAAGTTTGATTTTGTTTATGTACAGAGTACAATGCTAACAACATTTTTTTGTGCCTAAAGATTTACTTTTCCTACATTCGTCTCTGTCAGTCCAACCCATATCTTGTAGTTCTCTTTCTTTCATTTCTGTAGTGAACTCCTACATCGATGAGTCGCGAGGCCTGCCTCTGGTTCTTCTTCCAGGTGGACAACATTTCCATACCCTTCTTACATGTCCATACCAATGAAATTGTTTATATCTTACGAATTCTTGATATTCTTGATATTAATTTTTGTCTCATAACTTTTTTCCCTTCTAAATTTGAATGTCTTGCGGCCTCCACAAGAAACCTATTTTCATTGATAACGATTATTTTGACTTTGAATTTTGATTAAATATTCATGTTTCAGATCAGTGTGTAGCAGTACTTTTCGCTATTGAGTTTTATATTTGTATTTTTACTTTAGTTATATTTTTATCCCATAAAATACCGTTTAGCTTTGCTATTATTAATCCTTTTCTTAATACCATGTAAGTTTTAGTAAATAATAATAATAATAATAATAATAATAATAATCATTACAACATTAAAGTTCTTCTGTTATTATCAGTAAGCTATCGATCGTCATCATTGTGAGCATCTCCGTATGGTGGGTAGGGATACGGCAAACACGTTTCCCAGATTTAAAACAAGAAATCTTGAGCCAGATTGTTCTACAATTATTTTTTACTCCACATTTTCACTCAAAGTACTGAACTGTCAGAGGTTTGTCTCGTGACGCGAATGGAAAAGGTTCCAATAAAGTAGGCTGTAATTTTGCAATAAGCTATAAAATTATATAATATTGATCTTAGAATTGATCTAATAGAACTACTAAAACTAAACTCCGTGGCGCTACATCCCTGGAGGGACTTGGCCTACCACCCGACCGCTGCGTCATCTCCCGTAGGCAGATGGCAGGATTGGGGGGCATGTGGTCAGCATGCCGACACCCACGGCCGTTAATGGTGGTTTTCTTGACCGGAGCCGCTACTTCTCTATCAAGGAGCTCCTCAATTTTGAATCACGAGGCTGAGTGCACCCCTTAATAGAACTACAGTGTATAAATTATAGTGTGTGTGAACACACTTAACTATTGACTGGGTTGGCCGAGACTGTAATGTTGCATTCTAACATTCGGAATGTCTCGAGTTCAAACCCAGTGATCAGCCATCGGAATGAGTTTTTCTCTACAGACGGAAGTGAATGTCGGAGTAGAATTCGTTTACCTTTAACTTTTAAATATAAGTGAATCATGAACGAAAATAGGCTCGAATGATCTATCACTCTAGATCAGTGGTTCCCAAACTTTCAGTCCGCGGACCCCTTGAAAAAATTAGAATTTCGTGGACCCCCTCTGGCTTTTGAAAAAAAAAAAAACTAAATAAATACTTTGATTCAAACAGAGTTTACTCCTTAATGTGAACAGTGAAGCTGCTTTAGAAGATATGTAATTTGAGAAAATTAAGGGATATCCTATTTCTTCTTGAACCGCCTGCGGAACCCCGGGGGTCCGCGGACCCCACTTTGAGAATCACTGCTCTAGATGATAAAAGAATTATATGCGCACATACGTACCACTTGAGAGCCGAAAAATAGAGGTGCATCTGGAACTCGATATAGATTTGCTGCTTGTTAAGAATCACAGCTCAAAGCGGTGGATCCCTGACAAAATTACTAGCTAGGCTTTATATATTTCTCCTGATCTTTCAGTTTTCACGTGCTTTACTAAACGCTCTTACTCTATACGTAGTACAAAACATTTGCTAGTTTAGACCTACTTAGGTAATATAATTGTGAACATCTATGGGTTCCCTTTTTTACTTTATTCAACTGTTATAATCATGATTGCATTGTCTTTTCGGAAACGAGACAGTTTGACATAGGAAATACATTCTTGATTAATCTGTATAGAAATCCTGTTGATTCTCATATGTACCAGCAGAATAGAAGTGTAAGACTTAAAGTTAATTTTTGTGGTGTTCATAAATCGATATAAATCAGACGATTGAAATGTAGATCAAGTTTAAGCTATCAAATTTCTGACTGAAGAGGGCCCGAAAGTATTTTAAGCGTATGCAAAGGCAGCAAATTAATTCCATGATTGCGGATGTCCTTATTAATTCTTAAGTTTTTTACTGCAGCCATTTATCATCTGGAATGGCGTTCATTAAAGTCTTAAGATGATTAGCATATTTAAAATGCGCTTTACTTCTGCAACTGAAGAAAACCCGATAAAAGCGAAAGTTAAAGGAAGGACTGACCAGAGAGCAAGAAGTAATGCTATTAAATTATTTTGTATCAGCTAATTATGTTCACAAAACTTAGAGGCATATGGGTAATAGCCAAGCAGAGGAGCTGGCACCGTTACATGGCTTACTATTTTGCAGTTGGAGTCATGTCATTGGCTAATATTTTCCATAACTCCGCCCGTATATCACTAAGCTTTGCGAGCATATTATTATTATTATTATTATTATTATTATTATTATTATTATTATTATTATTATTATTATTATTCCTTGCTCGCTAGGTCTAACACCCCTACGAAGTGAGGCATCAGGTACATTAATTGACTGACTGATAAAGGAAGAAGAGAAATGAACGCAAAATTTATTTCGTTATTTGTTGGTTTGGGTTTGAGTGTTTTGGACGGGTATCTTTGATAGTGGGAGCGAAGGTCTTATGGTTTGTCTTTGGTTTAGGAGACCCTAATCAAATCACACACAATAATTTTATCCTGGTATAGTAATCTTCTGTTGATGTATTAATTGTTGCCTTGAATAAATAGTCTAGTTTTCAGGAAAACCAAAAGAAAGGCCATCTGATATTAATATGTAGACACATTATAGCTTATACCCTCTGTACACTAGAAGTGAATTTAACTAAAAAAAATCAAATTTTGTCGATACAGTCCTTTTGACACTAAGCAGCCGTGTTTTATGCCCTGATAAATGTTGATTGATAATAATAATAATAATAATAATAATAATAATAATAATAATAATAATAATTCGATTTTGAAGTATGCGAAATAATGACCCTGTAAATTTTATTTTATTACGTGGTGACGTCTAATTTACATTCCAAGCCTAACAACGAATCCATACAAAATTTGTGAACATTATGCTGTTTTTCTGCATGAAATGTTTTCGTGGTGTATTCATCGGGTTATTAGTATTTTTACAGTGGAAACAGCGGCGAAATAGTGAACACTAATAGGAGACATTTAAAAAAGAGGAAAGGCATTAATACATACAAAAAATTATAGACTAGTCTGCATGGTTGCTAGGTAGAATTCTATGTGTTAGTTAATTAGTTTATTTTAAAAATACGAATGCATTTCTTTCTAGGACTAGTTACCAGCCGAGCAATTCTCCTAGCTCACCCTGCGATTCGTGGAAAGCTTTTGCCCTTAAGGGATTAATAAGATTTATTTACATATTTATTTATGTAATTTATTTTATAGATTGATTGAATAATTATAATGGTAACACACAGTCAGTCAAACCTCTGCCTGATTTTATTGTAATGGGCAAATTTATATTCCTTAAATTCTTTCTCTAGGATATGAAAACTATACGGTTCCACAATAGCAAAGTAACTTATGTTCAATGGCATGTTCTTAATGCTAATGGGATTACAGAGGGGATGATTATACGTTAATGCGGATGAGATATATGGGATACAAACCAACGACACGGTTACATGCCACATTCATCACGCTACACTTGGAGACGATTTCTGTTCGATTACTTCTGCTCACTACACACGACTGCATACTCATATATCTAGTAAGTTTCTGCATCTTCACATACTCTTCCCTCCCCGTCCCATCTTCACGCTTTCTCTTGCTCGCTTTCCCAAATTAATCATTGATTTTTCTTAATCTATTTCCTCGAATTATCTTTTCCTCTCTTCCTTGAGAGCAATCCTGAAATTGGGTAGGATTAACCCTTTCATGCCCGAATTGAAGGGTTTATTTCCAAAAGAATTTTCCTTCATATCATTTTGTCCACAAAAAATAAATTTAAAGTAGGCCTAATCATTATATTGTAATTTTAGACCACTTGTGTGGTCTCGTGGTTAGTGTCGCTGGCTACGGATCCGCAGATGCGGGTTCGATCCCTGGTATCTCCACGGATTTTTTTAAGTTAGGGAGGTCTGGAAAGGGGTGCACTCAGCCTTGTTATTCAAACTGAGGTTCTACTTGATTGAGAAGTCAGGGAAACCACCATTAAAGGATGTGGATGTCGGTATGCTGACCACATGCCCTAATCCTGCCATCTGCCTATGGTAGATGATGCAGCGGTCGCATGGTAGGCCTATTTCCATAAGGTGATGAAGCACCACGGAGTTTAGTACTAATTGTAATTTTAACTTGAAGATAGCTGTATGATGGCACTAAACCGTTATAGCTTGTGACATAATGGAGTTAGGTATTTTATAATCGGTATGATCATCTAATGTAATGGGGAGTTTTATAAATTAAAATTTTATTACACATATCCTTAATTTTATTGTTCTTACAAGTTTACTGTACTAGTTAGTAAATTGCAGTCACGAAAGATCACGATTTCAGTATATTGTAATTGCAGACAAGTATCTTACACAGCATAACTGAAGATATTACAGCAAGTTTGAAAAAGGGAGAAGGTGCCGTTATAAATATTTCAGTTTGTTTATATAATCGACCTAAGATAGCTGTAGGCTATACTGTTTTATTACACTTCACGTAACATTTATTTTATTTATGTTACTATACAAAAAGAGATGTTTTTGTTAAGCAGGCGAACATAATTTTTGCCTAATTCATAACATTAAATTTTAATTTTCAACTGACACCGTAAATAAAACAACTAATTCTATCATAATTACAATAAATAACGTAAAGTCTACTAAACTAAAAAAAATACATAGCACACTCTTTGACAATCAAATAAAGAACAACATTAAGAACAACAAAAGAACACTAAAACAAATCAATTAAAACAATAGACAATCAATTGTAATAATTGCAAATGAAAACGTTAACAAATAAATGAACAATAATTACATTGCTTTTTGACTACATGCTATACATTTTACAAATATTTTTACAAAAAACTGTTCTGGATTGAAATGGATCTATATCAAATTCATTACTTCGATTATTGCATTAAGTGCATAGTCTTAAAATGGGGATAATTTCTATTACGTAATGTGTAAAATAATATATATGTAATAAACTAATTTCATAGTTCAAGGGTAATAAAATGCTTGATTTTTGTAACAACCAGTTTATTACATGCAGAAACAGAACATACAATGTAAAATACATAAGTTATTACTTCCTAGAAAATACTATTGAAATGTATGTACATAGGTTAATATGTCAATTATAATTACAACTGTGAAGCGGAAAGAGCAAATGCTCGAGCTCAGAGGAAGAGTGCAGTAATTAGTTGTTAATAGTTTGAAAGAGAAACACTCAATGCTACACATGCTACACCTACACACGCAAACACACATTCACATTATTAGTAATTATAGTGTCTTATTTTTGTCTGGTAGGTGTAAGTATAAGTTATGTGATTACATGTGAGCATAGCATTTTTTTAATAATATGTCATATTCTTTATTTAAGTCTATGATTCATGTAAAATATGTTTGGAGAGTTTTATTGTATCGGCCTACTATAGTATCATCTTACTCCAAAACTAAAGCCATGTTTCAGCGCAGCTAATGCTTTACATTTAATTTCAGTTAAGTTTAAGGGTGAGGAGGTAATTCGTCTTGTGTGAATGTGTTTCAAAATTTGATTTAAACTTATCTAGATAAATAAGTAAATTTATTTTATATAGATTCATGTTATCTACTGTAGTACATTAAAATTCTGAGAAGGCAAGTTTCGTTGGGTAATCCAAAGGTTTCAATTTAATACCACTATTATTAATTTAAAACATCCATATTATGTAATAATAAATCATATGTATAGGCTGGTATGTATCACGTGGAAGCAGTAGGCTATTACAAGCATTTCAATAAATGATTAGAAAAGCTAAGTAATCTGACAGTCTATTAGGGGAAAATCTAATTAATCCTACAGTCTATTTGGCTTTTACTGATAGGATTAATACAGGATATCTCGAACTCTAGTATTGACAAAGGTGAATAGTGTTATTACATTTTTATTCTTAAAATTTAATTTTTATTCGTACTTAGCGCTGTACGTTCTACATATATTGTGTGTTAAGTAGGCCTAGTAATAATAATTATGTAATCTGTGTGGAAAGTTAAGAGTGAATTGGGATCATGTTTTGTCTATTTTATTTTATATGTGCACGCGATGTATTATTCGATAAATTGAAAGGCAGGTACATTTATGTAGAAAAACTTTGAAATAAAATTAAGCTAATATTTAAATAGCAGATTGTCAAAAGTAATCGATTACGCCCACACCGAAACATAGCGTTCGAGTAGATTTATAAATTTCAAAGTGGAATATCTTCACGTTTCAAAGGATCTCTTTGGTAAAATTTTGTGCGCACACTCGCCTGGCGGGTTTGCCGAAGGTAGCAAAATCTAGGGGCAAGCGGGGCCGACCGGCAGGGAACGGACGGCGACGACGTCGGCATTGATAGGTTATACCGCCGTTCCTGGCGTAGTATATATAGGTCGATGAGGCGAGCTGGGTGTGACCTAGTTTCTACTAGGGGAGGCAAATTTGGTTTTCTTCAATAAACCCGAAAATAGAAACGCTTCGTATGTTAGAACAACTTTTACTGTACACAGCTTGTAGGGTTTCCGTTTAGAAGATCCTAGTTATAGTGTTCTTGTGAAATGTGAAAATTGTGACATGGTGTTGGAAGTGAATGAAAACTCTACGTTCTGAATTGAGCGTGCCTAGATTTAAATCAGTTTTATGAAATCTCAGAAAAGTGTTTTTAGTGTTAGTGTGAGTGTGTGGATAGTCTTCATAATATGAGCTGACGTAAATTTCAACTCAGTGTTTATTCCTCGAAACATTTCCACATGTTAAAGTAGTTAGTCTTCTTAGTGCGAACATTTCATTCACTATCAATGAAGATGTAAAATGGACAATATGATTCTTAGGTGAGTAACATTTATGTCAAACATAATATTGGAAAGTAAATAATTACCATCTAGAAGAATGTTTGATGAAATGTGAGGTAAAAACAATCCGAAAAATATGTTTCCCCCCTCCATCTACATTTAAGAACATACAATGTTTCTATCCCTTCTTTAATGGCGTGATCTGTCATAATTGAAATCTCAGTTAAGAGTGAAAACATCCAATTTATGCGTGGGATGTCTGTGTATATGTTACAAGAACTTTTCTCCACAACATAGGCCTAATAATAAACTTCGAAATTCAATATTTCGTCTATGATAGTGATCTTCAACCCAGGGGCCGCATGCGGCCGTGGCTTAATTTTTGGCGGTCCTTGTACAAATAATAATTTTATCTACAATGCCAATATTGACCATTTAGTGACAAAGAAACAGCGTCAGGCTCATATTAAATTTAAGAATGTTACTATGCTTTGTGTTATTCATTTACACTGCAAACTGGAAGACAAAATATAAAACACACACATGTATAATGTTGATCAATCCCTCCAGTTATTGTAATATAATTATGATATATTTAAGTTACATAGGGGTACGCCGTAGCTTAGTGGTTGAGGCGCTGCGCTACAAACCGGAAGGTCGCGGGTTCGTTCCCCGATGAGGTCGTTGGAGTTTTTCAATTGGCCTAATCCTACTGGTGGCACTATGGCTCTGGAGTCGATTCAGCCTCCAACAGAAATGAGTACCAGGAGCAATCCTGGGGGTAAAGGCGACCGATGCGTAAGGCTGTCAACCTTTCCACCTTCACGTCCCGAATTATCAATCTTCTGGAACCCTCTGGGCCTCTATGGCCTGTTGTGAGGAAAACTATACTTTTTTTCATGTTACATAAGTGCCATGTTATTAATCAAACAATCATTGCGGCCCGCCAGTCTCTCAACAAAAATAAAACTGCCTTTTAGTTTAAAAAGGTTGAAGGTTTCCCTTCGGATCTCTCGGTCAATTTTTTTGAGATATGTGTTTCTTACACCATGCGTGCAACATGTCCATCCCATTTCATCCTTGATTTAATTATTACCGGTATACTCATTATATTCGGTGAAGAGTACAGCTTTTGAAGCTCGTCATTATGCAGTTTTCTCCAGTCCCGTTTTCATCTCTCTCTCTGGTCCGAATATTTTCCTAAGCACTCTGTTTTTGAACACACTCAGATTATGTTCTGTCTGAAGAGTAAGGGACTATGTCTCACATCCATATTCACAAGGCTCTGAAAGCTTTTATACATCGATAATGTAGATTGTAGTCCGGATTAGTTATAATTAGTGTTTAAAGTGCAAAGATAAAGCCACGCTCTACTTCCTTTCGTGTTGTTTTAATTAATAATAATATTAATAATAATAACTTAAATACAATCTTAAAGCTTAGCAACTTGATTAGTTGATACCATGTAGAAAAGACAAACTACTATTCAGTATTTTCTTTTATTAATCGGGCGGTACTCGCACAACACTTTTAGGGACAAAAATGCTTGTGAACATTTCCCACTAAAAGCAAAGATAGTCATAGGAGTTTCGCGTGAAGATTTGCCTTTCTCGTATGAATATCTTCAGCAATACCTGTAGGATACCTGAAATTGTTTGTATGAGACATGGACGCTGCCCATTGTTGCCTTCGGACCCTTGAACCACATGGTTTCATAAATAACAGCGACTAAAATTTCGAGTTTGGCTACTGCCTTCAGACTTGATATGTCTTGCTCTGAGTCATGTGAAATAAATGTTATACATATTAGTTCTAATTACTGTTTTAAACGAAAATGTATTATTATTGTTGTTATTACCTACGTAATTTATGAAACCGCCGGCGTGGTCTTGTGACTACAGATCCGTTGGCCCGGGTTCAATCCCCGGTACCTCCTCGGAATTTTCAGAGGTAGGGAGGTCTGGTACAGGGTGCACTCAGCCTCGTGATTCAAATTGAGGAGCTACTTGATAGAAGCAGCGGCCGTGACTGTCGGCATGCTGACCACATGCCCCCAATCCTGCCATCTGCCTCTGCTAGTTGACGCAGCGGTCGGGTGGTAGGCCTTGTCCCTTCAGGGATGTAGCGCCATGGAGTTTAGTTTATGTAATTTATGAGCAGAGGTAATGTAGTAAGAAATTATAATGAGGAGTAACCTAATTCATCTAGTACATAGCTTGAAATCAAGCGACTTAACCTCGCCTTCACATTATTAGTGACTGTAAACACCTGTTATCTTGGAATATAGTGAAACGTGTAAGATATCGTGTTGAATGTGAAAACCATTAATGAATGTGCGAACATGAGATTATTGATTCTGATAGTGCTGTCGGATTCCTTCGTTTATTATTAAAACTATCGATAGAGATATCTTTACCTCTGTTATATAAATTACAGCAACTTGGTTTCTTTTCTTCAAAATGAGGAGTGGTCTTATTCACCATTTTTGTGTATAAAATACGGGATAACATCTAATGTTACTGATTTTCACGGCAACACAAAAATGAATATGGTACCAGTACTTATAAGAAATTTCATTTAGTGTTTAAAATTTGATTTCAAAAGACATTAATAAGTATAAGACATATTAACAATAAAAAAAACACAATAATTTCATGGAAGTTATTGTTTTGTCTTTATCTGATCATAATACAACACGATCTCTCACGCCCGGCTCTGTAACTTCCGGTTACTTTGATATCTGAGTTGCTTCACAAAGATGGATCTTTTCTTTAATAGGTATAACAAACCAAACTCTATGTTTTCTTTTCTTTTTTACATACGTTTGCCAACGCCAAATCGAGGTTTGATGCTATACTTATTCTTTCTTATTGTGATTAGGCCTATTCGATTTTAATAAATGGTGTATAATGTTATGGGATAAATGAAATGTTAAGGTTTTTTTTGGTACTAGTTCGACTTATTTTAATTATCTCAGGTATTCGTATTTTTTATGGTCATGACCATCCTGAGGCACATTAGAGAGGATTTAAAAGCTTTGTTGTTCAGGCCTAACGATATTTATGGGCCTTCAACCAAGATTGTGATGAACCTAGGAAGTAGAATACTGTGGTATACAAGATAATTCAAACAACATGTACAAAGAAACGAAACATAATCAATCCCTAATACAAATAACTAAACTCCCTCTAATTTTGTTTCTAAACTTACTGACTTCCGTTGAGCGGTGGGTCACTTGACACCCGCAAAGTGAAAAAAATTACTAAGAGTGGTTTAATATCATGGATAACGAGCTAAAAACCCAAGGAAAGTTTTCAAACCCGTAGAGGGTGGGAAGAATCAAGGAATCAAGGAATCGCCATATAACTGAGGAAAAACTAAAATAATTTGCTCGTTATAGTATTGCAACTGCACATGCTGTCCTTGCTGAGGTTGGAACCAACTCATTGTATGTTTTTGCACGATAGTAAGGGATATTTCATCCCATTGGCCCTATTCGCAATCCCCTACTGACGCTTTCTTTTCCGGAATTTCCAAAAAATTAAAATATCAGACTTGCATGAAACAATTTTGGTGGGAAGGACACTAATCTGCTTCTTGCTGCTAACCACAGAAGCTACTGCTGTGTAGTAACATAGCTTCATCATTGTAGTGAATGATATTTAACAATATTAAGATAGGAAATTTACCAGGACGAAAGAAGAATAAATGCTGGTTTATCGTTATATAGAGGCTTGACATGATCTTTTTTCATGAACCCAAAACATATAATGTACCGTGTTATGAAGTTCTCTATTGCAAAGAAAATGTGTCAGATACCTTTATGACTTTCTCTGTTCTAAGCATTATTTTGCACTTTTCACGCTTAATATTCCGGAGACAAAGCAAGATGACATCTAGCTATGCCCCTATCATGCAAGGCAATGTTTATCACTAGGGGGGATATATGGATGCATTTATGACCTAAAACATTAAAATATGACCAATAAAATTTAAAATATGACTTTACCACTTACACATTGTGTGTATTTTTTTTTAAGTTCCATTACAATACATTTTATTAAAATATAGTGTTAATTATTTAAAATATCTGTAAATTCTCAAAAAATATCATTATAATGCAAAATTTACAAAATATGATATGAAACTTCAAAATTTATTTGATATGCACACAAATATGCAAAAAAACATGACCTAAATATGCATATTCAAACTAAATATGCTAAAATAGTTGAAACTTTCCTAAATATGAGAATATTTCATATGAGAAATATGAGAATATGAGAATATTCAGAGACAATAATCTGTGGTTCATGAAAGCTTATATATATTTCCTAAATATGCAGTTATATGCACAATAAAAGCCATTCCATTTTCACCAGGATGCTTGGAATCGGGTTTAAAGTAGTCTGAAACCTGAAATAATGCAAAGGGGAAAAATATGACATGTCATAGAAATCCGCCCCCTATTTACTATATAGAAGCTTGACATGATCTTTTTTCATGAACCCGAAACATACTGTACCGTGTTATGAAGTTCTCTATTGCAAAGAAAATGTGTCAGATACCTTTATGACTTTCTCTATCCTAAGCATTGTTTTGCACTTTTCACTCTTAATATTCCGGTACAAAGCAAGATGACATCTAGCTGTGCCCCTATCATGCAAGGCAAGGTTTATCACAAAGCGGAACTTATACTTTCAGTGTTTTTGACGAGACAGCTAGCTTGTAACTAAAGTACATTTCATCACAGTTTCTGCCATAATTTTCAAATAAATGTTATACGTCACAATACAAGATTTTCTATACACAGTGTTTAATTGTTAAAGCTACTTCCGAGTAAGTCGCAGAAATTGTATATTTATAAATATGTCATTGAAATATTTTATTTATTTTGTTGCACTGCAAGTCGGTCAACAACCCGGTGGCAGCGTTGCAATAAATACCAGCCATACATATATACAAAAATGACACACTATACATACAGTTACACATTAAATATCACAGCAGCTGTCTACATACCTGATAATTAAAAAAAATCTCTTTCAATTCAAAACTATAGCATACAAAAATTACATACTGATAAGGATATCAATAAATCACCCTAGTTTTTCTGCTAACGTATCTGTGCTGTCATGAAAGCTACTTTGTACCTTTATCTAGCCGCGTTTTACATACCTCCATAACTCTGTTCTCGCGGATTTACTCAAACTTACGTCTTAACGACGTCATTAAGTGAAGAATTCAAGCAACGTGTACATTCAAAATATGCAAGGTATGCATTAATGCCTGTTAAATTAAAGTGGGAAACAGAATGAATTAAAATGATATAAAGGCACCGCTGAATGTTGTGACTGCCAGCTTATCAAACGTAACGGTGGCACGACTACATGAAGTGCACATATTTTCACGTGCCAGAAACAATTTTTAAGTAACGGGACACTATATTACAACTGATATCTGATTTACAAAGTAATACAAAGTATAAACTTATGCCAGGTAAATAATTGAACGAATGAGTGGAAAAAGGATAACATTCCTAAAAATTGAAAAATTACAGCCTTACTAATAAAAGCTGCTTATATCTGCGTTGAACGGCTGTTTGCTTGTTCTCCGCGCAAGTTCTACATAAGCCATATTACCAATAAACGCAGTATAACTGCCAAGGTTTACACCGGGTTAGTACCTAGGTACGTGTAGCGTCATCAAACACGTCACGCTGGTCACGACGTTACTAGCCCCTGGCTATGAAGGACTGCTGAACGCCGTCTGTCGGAGCCGTGAACAAACAGTAACACGTCGTCTGCCGAGATAACATCTAGTTTCAGTATTTCATTATATTGTTTTCAGAAAGCTGTAATCATGGGTACAAGTATAGAAATATGTCCCGCAAACAAGGAACAATGTTTATAATTCCGCAAAAGCAGCTCAGAATATGCATAGCCTCAAAATTCTATCTCAGACATCTACGAAACGACCGGCTGTTACGGATATCGGCCATCTTGATTATTTACGTGAAGCTTATACAAGCTTATACAATGTGTAAATCGTTGCACACATTCAGCCTTGTGCAAGGATTATTAGTACATTTTTTCTCCTCAGCTGTGTATATTCCTGGTATAATTGTTACAACTGAATTATTAGTAATACTGTTAAAGTAAAATGGCATATTTTTGGTTAAGCTATCCAATGAGTGTAGAACGGGGAATATCCACTCTCATATCTTCATTAAAACCAGCATTGAAGTTTTAATTGAATGGAAGAAGGATAGCCTTCCTGAAGTAACTTTTTTTGCTGCTTGCAGTGCTCACAATGAATGGTAGACCCTCAGCTATGTTTTAATTCACACACACAAGAAAATCTGTTCATCGAAAAGCAAATAGGAAAGAAACATACGAAGTTAAGACAGTAGATAAAAATAGATGTCATCAAATATGTGAATAACGAGATTTTTACATTTATGAATATATATGTAGGCCGTACAATATATAAAAATAGATGTCATCAAATAAATGAATAATGAGATTTTTACATTTATGAATATAAATGTAGGCCGTACTGCTTTGAAGCAATACAACAAAGAAGAAACAAAGCCCAAAGAACAATCCAGACTTAACCTCTAAATTAATCAGCTGACTAACTAATAATATTAGTGAAATATTTTATGAGTAGTGTATAGCCTATATATATATTGAGTTAACTAATGTCTAATAATATTAAGTAATACCTATTATCAAGTACTGTAAAACATGGCTTTGTGTTCTGTGCCTGAACCCTCCATGTGTAGAATTTATTCCTTTTTGCGTCTAAATTCCTATCGTATAAAAAGATTGTTTGAACGCATGAGATCCACAAAAGGTGGCATTTACCTCATTATATATGAAGTCTACAGATGCACATTTGGTTGCTAGTTAAGAAATCCACTTTGACCAAGTAAATGCTGCCGGATTTTTGTTCTTTTTAACCCAGTTGTATGAGAGAAAACAATGACATGACCCAATTCACTTTAATCCTTTAATAAGCTCTGATATTCCATTGGAGCTGCGGAAATTGCGCTGTATTATTTAGAATTGCCGGGGTTCTTTGAATTGAAGAATATGTCCGCAAAAAAACACTCTGGTTGTAAAACCAGGAAACCTTGTACATGTGTGTTAAATTCACCATGGAAATGGGAAATAAGGACTTCTATAAAAAGGACTGTTTTCGGACAGAACATTTATTTCAGTAGGCGTCGACTGTGGAAAAGTTTGATTTCTGGAACAGGATTCACTCAGCCTATTGGATAAAATGGAGAAATTTTTTGACCCAACCACATATCTCTCAGCTCTGACCTGAAGATAAAAGATGGTCGTAGATGACAAAGCCTGAGGCCCTGTCCCTCTTTAGGGTATAGAACCATAGTCCTCGGCTTATCTGGTGTATCAGACTCCAGTGCAGATTTGTGGTTCAACAGTTGAATTGCAATTTCCTGCATGTTATAATAATAATAATAATAATAATAATAATAATTTCCATGCATTTCATTACGGTACATTTATCCGTAGCTTTTTTTTAAGAAGTGGATTCCTCAAAATTCATATTTTTAACCTGTTATATTCCATTGTGGAAATTGTCATGGACAATGTTTTTTAAACGGAGGGAATCTCAGAAAGAGGAATCATCACCGACACAGAAGAAGTAGAAGAAATGGACCTATAGGCCTATTGAACTTTCCTTTTTTGGTCACCAATAAATATGTAAGACACTGATCTAATCTTGGAAAATCTTCATTATAAAATCAACTTTAGATCTACTTTGTAATAGGTTATTTATATAATGTCATGTGATATATAATATATAAAGTAAGTAAAATATATGTCAAGTATTGTCTCACATTTTACATTTACAATTATTTTTTTCCCCAAAAGAATCGATGCGTAACTAGGTGTACATAAAAATTTGTACCTTTTTATACATAGAAACCCTTATCACTTCTAAACTATTGATCGTATCGATTTGTTTCAGGCTTTTTCGTTTCAGCGTAAAAAATGCATAGAAAACGATACACCACTTGCCTAGATAGCTGAGCAGAAGTAACCCCCCCCCCCAAATTCAGTCTTTCAAACCCCGTAAAAAGAGGTAAGCATGCAACAGAATGTCGGGTACTTTTCAGATAACATTTAGGATGGCATAACAAAGCTCTCTATGAAAGAAAGAAAAGAGAGAGAGAGAGAGAGAGAGAGAGAGAGAGAGAGAGAGAGAGAGAGAGAGAGAAAACTTAGCTGAAAATTATTTCGAAGAAACCCCATTTTTTCTGCTAAAGTTGCTGGACGATTAGCAAAAATTATTATATAGGTCTATTTCTTAATCTAGTACTTCTGTTTCGTAGAATTAGTTTAAATTATGGTTGTGCAGCAATAATTTTACTTTTGATTGTTTATCATTAATATTTTATAGGATTTTTTCATACAGTATATAGGGAGAGTCAAGTATTGTTTGCCTTTTATTGTTGGTCATGTCTACAATATTTATTTATTTGATTTTCCCATAACTATGGGTTGCTTTCAGCGGCATAACTGAAGGCCCCGCAGACCCGGAAAAAAAGGAATGTCAATATTTTGTTGTCATAACAGGGGAAAACATGCAAAGTAGCAAAAGAAAGATGAGTTTGCAGCTTTCTCCGCCCCGCTTAATTACTGTACATGTCAACTGTCAGCAAACTGAGTATTGAGGTCTAATTCCAGGGTGCCCGTGCCAGAGTTTGGAGGTAAGCGGTGTATCTATCATTTAGGAAATGGCCTATCAGGCCTATATTTCGTAATTTCCTACACATCTACCATAACAACTACCAATATCCCTACTACAAATAAAAGTGATCTCTAAACAAGCTGTGAAAGCCCTTAAGGTTCCAGAAGGTTGAGGCTCCCACATTTTTAGACATTCGTCGTATGCAGATGTAAGCTTTACGCTCCGGACACCTTTACTTCCAGGATTCCTGTTGGTATAAATATTTGTTAGTGTCACCAGAAGGATTTGGTAGTTGTAGAAATGCCTTCATTGGGAATCGAATCCGCGACCGTTTGTAGCGCGGTGCCTCAACCAATCGTTCCACGACATATCCCCATTATTACTACTATTATACTCCTATTATTATTATTATTATTATTATTATTTTTTTTTTTTTTTTAATTATTATTATTATCATCATCATCATCATCATCATCTAATTGAAAGTTACCAGCTGAAAGAGCTCTGTGAATGGTGCGCGGTTTGTCAATTTCGTCCCCTAGCTTATTTATAATTTACAGTTCTCTCTTCAATTGCTTGGATGAATATGCTGTTTTGAGAGAACTTAGTTACACGAGAATTGTTACGGTTTTATGAACTAAAACATCGCTTCATATTTTATGGGCGGTCAAAGGATGAATGACTACTCTCGCTTTTTCCATGGTTTCGCATTTAAGCTTCGTCGTCGTCAGCAGAGGAAGTGCCATTTCGCTTTTATTTATGTACTATGAGGGGGTTTATTTATTCTTAGTTGTATATCTTTGTTACAGTAAATTTCAAATGCAGTAACGGAAACCTTTCATAGGATTTTAGAATATTAGCGCAATGGTAGTAAAATATGTATATTCATTTTAGAGGCTGTTTCCTTCTAATTCTATGGTCTGTGTAGCTGTCTTAAAGTATATAATGCTATATGAATGAAATACCCCATATCATTCACGAATTTTAGTTCAGCTCATATGAGAAATATTAAAAATAGAGTCATAAATGTCAGCAGAAAGTGTACTATCACGGTTTGTATTATACCGAAATAAGAAAGTACGAGGCGCGTCCATAAAGTAAGTTTCCCTCGGGCCGTCTACAGAAACAAAACACAATTTCGTGGACATATATATTCCAACAGATACAGCAAGTATTCAGCTATTATTCAACATATTTGCCACCTTAATTGAAATATTTGTCATACCGTGGAACCTACTTTTGAATACCTGTGTCGTAGAAGTCTGCCGCCAGGGATTTGATCCACTATGTGACAAACATCTCCTCTCTGTCATTCTCTGTCATTCCCTGTCATTTAGGAAAAGATGGAAATCACTGGGAGCGAGGTCCGGGCTGTAGTATGGGTGTTTAAACACCTCCTAGCAAGACTCCTGCACAAGTTCGGCTGGGAGGTGTTTAAACTTTCACCTTATAGCCCAAGTGACTTCCATCTTTTCCTACACCTCAAGAAATGACGGGGAATAACAGAGAATGACAGAGAGGAGGAGTTGTTTGTCACATAGTGGTTCAAATCCTTGGCGGCAGACTTCTACGACACAGGTATTCAAAAGTTGGTTCCACGGTATGACAGATATTTCAATTCCGGTGGCAAATATGTTGAGTAATAGCTGAAAACGTGCTGTATCTGTTGGAATATATATGTCCACGAATTTGTGTTTTGTTTCTGTAGACGGCCCCAGGGAAACTTGCTTTATGGACGCGCCTCGCAGATACCTTTAAGTATGGTAAATAATTTAATTTCCATTTTTATTTCTACTTATAGAAGACTTGAGCGAAAGATCGATTGTATGAGTAGCAAAATTACTATTACTTTAGAAATATTGTAAGTTAGGACTAAAACCGAAACCGGCTTAGGATGATTTCAGGCCTCAGCTCGTAGATGAATTTTGCAACTTGTAGCTACTCTGCTCTGTATAAATTCCCTTAATGCTTATTGAATCGGAGAAACACCAGATGCTATCATTATTATCTAATGAGATGTGCACTAAAAGCCAGCCAATCATTACAGTCTGTAATTAAATTGTGGGAATACCTAGCATCACCTAATTAGTGGTAACGACAGCTCTGCCTCTAGATCTATGTATTTACTGACATGCACATTGCACATACGGCAACCACTGAATGGAAGGAAAAAATTAACCTAATGTAGGTCACAGTAACAAAAACAAGTAAAATTTCGTAAATTTTTGCTATACATCACGTGTATAAGAAGTTACCGTCTGAACTTGACCGCGTTAGGAATGCGTACAATTATTAACTCGCCTGACTGTGGCAACATGCTCAGGTGTTTATCCTCTTTATTGTATGTAGTTTGCATAAATTGCACACGGGGGAGATCGTATCTACTCCACAGAACGCTTGTTTTTGTTCCAACGAATTCCCTGTTTATTTTGTTACTGAAGGTTGCAATTAAAATGTTCAAATCAGTGGCTTAACTTACACTCCTGCAGATGTCGCACCGCGGATGACCCGAGGGATAGAAGCGGCCTGAACGTCGAGGAGATTTTTCGGGGATTTTGAATCGAGCGATTTTATGCCCGGTTTCTATAAACTCATGAAATACCTATGGGTAAATTATCCATGGGCAAATTAGTTCCTAATCACCCACAATGATAGAATGAGGAAGGCCTTGGAGATGTACAGTTAATTTAATTCAGAAGGCTTTGATTCTCATTGTTTAAATTGTTATTGATCCTATGGGAGGGTAAATTTTATCCAACCATCCATGAAAGGATAAATTAACCCGACGATTTACCCTTGCAAAGATCTAGCCGAGTTTATAGGAACATTTTTTTATGTCATCTTCATATTTACCCAGAGGACATTTATCTAGAAACTCGCCACAAGTGTATTTGATTGTTATTTTTAAATTATTTGAGTTTGTAAAAGTTATTCTTGTGTAAATTCTGTCTATTGGATAATTTACCCATAGGTATTTCGCGAGTTTATAGAAACTGGGCATAAATGTGGTATGTATTCGAATCTGGCATCACGCTTACCAGAACTATGCATTGAATTTCTTTTATTTCTCTAACTTCATGTTACTTTACCTACTTCTGAAAGTTCCTTTTTAAAGTAGAAATTAAGAACTCTTTATGAAGCTATTTACTTTGAGTCAACAAAGGTTTAGCGCGCTCAGTGTGTCGAGCATTGAATTTAAGAAGGCAAGGGAGTTACACTCAGTAATTGAATTATTTGCCTGTAAAATGGCCAGAAAGCAAAAGCGATTGTTCAGAAAGATTTGATGTGAAAATGGGTATAAAAACAGTACTAAATATGAGACTTTCCTGTTTGCAGTTTTTCTGAAAAGAAATATCTGTTATTTAGTTGAGTTGTAAATCTTAACTGTGATTTTAAAAAAAGTCAACACAGTTGTTGGCAGGATAAAATACGTAAGTACCGGTAAATAAGCATTAACTTTTTTAATCAACCTCGATAATGAATAAGAATATTTTTCTGTATGTATTAAAAAAGCAATTGGGGCTAAAAATAATTTTGCTGGGCGCCCAGCTGCAAAACGTTGCGCCACTGTTCAGACCTGAACATCATTTTCTTGTTTAGTACACTCAAGTCATCATCAGCTGTACTATCATTATTGTCTTCATGAACGTCTTCATTTGTCTTTTTCTAAACGGTTATTTTTATCATCAGATGTTCCCGATTTGTGTTACCGGTGTGACTGTGGTTATAAAGCAGTGAACCATGAGGGGACATTTTGAGAGGAGAACTGCATTTATTCAAATGGTGCCAATTTGACAGGATCTTAATTAATTAATTTTACGAACAATTTTTAAAATATTTTGGTATATTCGGTTCATTCTTTTATGGGCAAGTACAGTACAATCACAGGAGAATTTTTTTCGCAGAACCCTGCATTGTGTTTGAGGAGTAAGTAGGCCTAATATTTTTCAGTAACCATAATCTCATCTTCATCGTCTGACTATTAAAGTTTTCAGTTTTTCTACAGGAATATTATTTCAAGTGTAATATCTTATAAATTCTAGCTGCCTAAGTATATATTAATTTACTGATGTCCAAATTTACGAACTAAAATATATTTTAATGTTAGTTGACTGTTGAATGATTTTTTGCACTTATTTAAAGGTTCTAACAACATGCCCTACATATTTCTTGACTAACTAGATATCATATAAGAAGTTGAGAAGTAGAGACTAAGTTGCTTTAGTAAAAAATACTACACTGGATAATTTAGAGATTATAAAATCAAAATGTGAATACCGGCATTTCATCTGAATTTGGCTTTGACAACCTAAACTAACTGAAGAGTGTTGCATCATCTTGTCTCAACTCATTGTAGAATATAAAACTGACCATTTATTTCACGAGCTTTTATCGTTGGATGCTCTTAATATTTTCATCGTAAATTTCTTCTTCTTCTTCTAATTTATTAGTAATGCAAGTACAATAAATTCTTCGTCCGAATCCATTGTTCAGACTGGGAGAAGCGCTGCTAGAAAGGCAAGTGCGTAAGAAGCCTTAGGTATGAGATACATCGCGGCTGCAGGTTTGGATCTAATAAAATAATTTTTAATTGTATAAAGTTTTTTTACTAAATTCACATATGCATGGTGTAATTTTTTTTATAAACAGTGAAAAAATCTGACTTTTAGAGCAGTTAGTTCCATTAAAAAAAATACTGGTATATAACGATATATTGGCATTCGTTATCGTAACGGAGTATCGGACACTCGTTGTGTACCCACTCGGAAAATTTAATTCCATCAATGGCTGTTGATGAATACGTACAGAGAGGAACAGATGGGATGTGGAATGTGGAATGAGAGTGTTGCAACCTTTACAAAAAGCAAATCCCACATAATAACAAAGCACAAATAGGTGGTAAAATTGTTATCCAAAAGAGTTACCACAAATCATATGCTTTATGGACGTGATTGACTTGATGGGTGGTAGAAAGCTTGCAAAAACTGACCAGAGTCGAGAGGAATACCATATAAAAACGTTTCACAGTGATATTTATAAACTAGTCCTGTTGTAACAAAAGGTGCAGTGAAATTGATAGCCTTGGTGGAAATAATTCGTAGGCTCATAATCGTGACCCCATAGCCCTCCCCAATGTTTTTATTATTACAGTCAACCCTCTATATAATGCCCCTCTTTACAGTGCCACCCTCGCACTGTGCCAATAAATGGAAGTGAACGGATCTTCTCTCATATAAAATACATAAGAAACCTCGTTACTGTGCCAATTCATTTAGTGTCAGTGAATATAAGACAAGATTTTTTTTTACAAAATATGGCTTGCAGCGATTTTTCTTTCAGTTGCAGAATTCTTTTAAAGCAGAATGAACTTTAGGAAGATTATTTAAGAAACATACTGTACTGTATTTCCAAGAAGTGAGTGTTCCCCTGCCACTAACTGTAAATGTAGTGCGGTGGAATGAGGAAGCTATGTTAAGAAGTCGTACAGACAGTCTGCGTGAGGGTGGACCAGGTAGAAAGAGCCCTTCACACAATGAGACATTCCAAACTTTCACTTCTTTTAGTCCTGTGTCCATTCAGATCTAAACACTACAATACAGTTACTCAGTCACTGACATGGACCCAACATGATTTTCAACCCCTTTGTATACTGCAGCACTGGACATCTACTGTAATAAATAGAGTTACTGTATTTTATTTTGCGCTAAAGTTCTCTAATTGAGTTTTTTAACATTTTATTTCGTAATACAATAGAGTAAATTAATACAGCACTGTATTATGCAGTTTTTATTTAAAAAAACTAAATTTCGTTTTAGCGCCACCCTCGCTTTTTGCCACTAAATGCTAGAGAACGGATGGTGGCACTATATCGAGGGTTGACTGTACTATAATTATTATTCTCCTATACAAGGGGCCCTGTTTCACAAAGTGCAGTTATCCTAGGGCTATATGTTGTTCATTAATTTTTATAAATATACGAGTATATAATGGATGATTAAACTGTTAGATTTGTGATGCATAATAATGAAAATTACACATACACCGGTATTACAATCTCAGTCAAAGAGTTTTGAAAATATGAAAGATGAAACTGAGAAAGGAAGATGCGTAACATTTCCGTCTAAATATTCCATTAGGTGTTTTGTATTGAAGCCCACAGAAATCTAGATGGGAGGTCAATGAGAATCGCTTCTGCTGATAAATTGGACAGTCGAACAGAAGATAAACTATTGTTTGCTGTTCTTCTTTGCAGGAGCACAAGTATCCAGAAGGTAATGAATGGTATATGAAATCGAGAGAAGTAACTATCGAATTTCCCATGTCCTGTTAGAAATTGTGTAAGAATTAGTTCATTTCGAAAAATTTAGATTGCTTCCTGTCATCTATTGTTGGAAAGAACAGATTTCTTGTCATGGCTCCTTTTCCACTGTTGACCCACAACAAGTTCCACTTATTTAGGATTTCTCTGTGGATTTACATAAAACGGGCTGTCACAGTCTTAAAATTTCTATAATATATACAGTGGGTATTATTTTCCCTGGGTACGCCATAGCGTAGTAGTTGAGGCGCTGCGCTACAACCCGGAAGGTCGAGGGTTCGATCCCCGATGAGGTCGGAGTTTTTTCAATTGACCTAATCCTTCTGGTGGCACTATGGCCCTGGGGTCGACTCAGCCTCTAACAGAAATGAGTACCGGGAACATTCCTGGGGGTAAAGGCGGCCGGTGCGTAAGGCTGACAACCTTACCACCTTCATGTGCTGAATGTCTAAAATCTGCGAGCCTCAATCTCCTGGAACCCTCTGGGCCTCCATGGCCTATACGGGGAACACTTTACTTTATTATTTTCCCAGAGCAGTATTTTCGTTAAAAAAAAAAAAGAGAGAGAGAGAGAGAGAAATGTGCAGAAGTGTATATTTAGATCAAAAATTACTTTTTTTAATTTCAATGATTCCTTGGTTTCGAGGCTGCCCGAAAGACAAACCTTAACGTTTCAAAAATCATACTGTTCATAACGTAGAAAGAATAACCATTTCGCTGCTATGGCGTATGTGTGCGTCGCCTCTAAAAATGTATAAGAGCAGTGCTACGTTGAATAGCATAGTGCTTCATGTAAGATTTGAGGATTTTTATAAGATTTAGCCCAGTTAAAATATTTTCAAACTGAAATCATAAAGAGAAGTAACTTTATTCATAGGAAAAAATGAATAAATTGTCATTTTATGTTTTAAATAATTGTAACGCCTTATGGCATAAAAATCAGATATTCAAGCTTTGTGCATAGTAAAGTAATGGATCGATTCCACTTTATATTCACGATATTCATCAATTGGAAGTTCGCTTACAATCTTATTGGCATTGCAAAACAGAGTTCTCCTTCTAAAAGGTATTCATCAGTGCGTTTTCTCAGCCTCTGTTTGTAATTGCTTTCTATGTTGTTAGTGGAAGGAAGAAAGAATTTCTTTGCTGTTTTGAACATTTCACCATATCGACATTTATTATAAATTCATTTTTGCTAGCAGATATTAAATTAAACAAAAATAACTTTTGACGGCGACCGTTGTTGAGTAGCAATTTGATAAACCTTTTCTAAAGTTGCATCACAATTCTTTATGTTGAAACTTCAACTGTACATATATTACTGTTTTGTATATGCAGAATTATGTTTGCAACCCCATGTGTCCACTTTTTGAAAATTGAGTTATATACAGAAACGTTATACAAAGGTTAATCGTCCATTTTTCTAAAAATCCCACATGCCCTTGCATTATTTGTGTATAACCTCCGGACGATCAAATACTGTAGTGCTAATAATTCAGAGCATTTCAACGCGTTCCCTTGCCTTCTACACCCCAAGGCGAATGCCTGGAATTTAATTCTTAAAAATGGTAGTACAGTTTTTAACTTTAAGAAACATACACAGTGCAACTGTGCAGATTTATAAAATCTAATTTTAATTAGACAAGCATTAAAACAGAAATCGTGATAATAAAAAAATTCAAAATATAACGTAATGAAACACTTTATAAAAAATACTTTAAACAGTTGCCGAAAATGCCCTATAAATGACCCATCTCTTTAAAATTACGAAAAATGCAAAATAATTTCCAAAACAAATTGCCCATATTTAATAGATTAATTCATGATAGGCCTTCAAATTTATGCACATTCGAGCTAGGCCTATCTTTCAATATAATATCACCTATCTTTCATATAAAAAATATGAATAATCATTAAATGCCGTGGCCTTGTTACGTGGTATGCAATTGCGCCTTCTATCTCTTTAGAAATGCTTCCTCTTGCAGAAACATTTTATTCTTATAAATTAATTGTGGAGGTTTGTGGTTTGTATAATCTACCTAAGCCAAATTAAAAATTCTATATGTGACTTTCTATTTAAAACGGCATTTTAAAGAGATTAGTTGGAATGAAGAAACTAGAGAGGCCTTTCAGAATATAAATAAGAGCAAACTTGAGTCATGAAGCTAAACTTCAACGAACCCAGACGCTATTGGACATGCAAGAGGGATGGTCTGAAGTGGGGACATCGTCACCCCCGATCGTCACCCCCATACTCTCCAGCGTCAGCTCGAGGCTTCCTTCCAAGTTGGCTCCTAGCCGCCGGTTGTAAATAATTAAAATCTACTTACCGCCTCAGACGATTTCATTTCCCCACGTCATAGCCTGCCCCATTCGTTTAATTCCTCGTGCTTAGCCTACACAAAGGAAACGATATAATTTTGGATAAGTATGATATTGGGAACAGTTATTCCAAAGACCGCACCATACATGCTGTATTGGTTGTATTACGTTATACCTAGGGGTGGGATTTTATTCATGCAATACGTGAGACTTATATTTTGCATACTGACACATCCATATTAAGAACCGTGGAGAATTAATGTTGATACCTCCTTTATTCATATGGTTTATTCAATTTTAGCCGTAGAAGGAGTTAGTTCGGTGAAAATACTCAAGTCTACAATTTAGATGTAAAATTTAATCTTTGCGCACCATTGCAATTTTGTTGTACCACTTTCCATATAAAACATGTAAACTGTATGTTGAATAGGTCCTACCATATTTGATTTTTCTAATACTGTACAAATAACTGAAAAAAAAAACCTCCTTGCACAAGATATTTCAAGGTAGGCACATGAAATGTTTATAAGTTCCTTGGAACTTATAAGTTCGCATTTTATTAGATTTACACAGGCTGGTTTTATTTAAATATAGCATAATTAATTAAACAAAATTTCCTTACTTTGTATCTTTCTTGGAAGCGTTCAGTGAATATCTTTAGACGCTATCATGAAATGTGTGTACAAATTGCAAGACAGCGGAGCAAAAATTGTTGTGCAATGAGCAATTTGAATAGGAAAACTTTTTTTTTAATGTTTAGGAAATAATCCTCAGTTAAGTCTTTAACAAAGAAACGAATTCGAGAAAGGAAAGAAATTAATTCTTTAAAATAAAATCAGTCAATCTGTAAACTTTTAGATCGTAGAATACAATGATATATGTATATATTGAATTAAAAAATTAAGTTTAAATATCTATTGGTTATAGAAGAAAAAAGGTACTTTTCGTAGCAGGGTTCCTTTTTTTTATAAATGTGAATTTTTTGGGCATTCTCTAAGATAATATTGACTGAGCTATTTTTACTAGAAAGAATGAATAGATTTTATTAACTGGGCATATGAAGTTTGAGAACCATAGCTAGAAAAATGAGGGCACATGAATTGTTTAAGCAAACACTGCATTTCCACTATCATCGCCCTTAACGCAAAGCCATTTCAAATAAAGTAATCATCGTTATATGTTGTAGTACGTTTTCTTTCGTCGTTTTTAAAAATGTCATCTATTACATGTTTTTCTTCTGTAAGTTATGTAAAAGCTATTGTAGTTATTGTGATGTCACTTGAAAATCTATATACTTCTACGCATAAAGGGTTTTGTAACGGAAATGATGAAACATTTAGCCTATGCCTTTTATGTGCATTGATATTTTCAAAGAAATATTCTTTTGTTTGTTACAGCGTATGAGTTAACTAATTGCATATAGGAGACCTAAAATGTCGTGGTCGTTCAGAATGGCAGAGCTTGACAAAAGGAATAAATGCTCATATGGAAATAAAAATGAGATATTTGCTTAAAATGAAATTTATTTGCCACATCAAACGAATATACATGTACTTCTAGATCACAGCAGCTCTCCCATTCGTTTAGTTCCTCATGCATAGAGGAAGCAGTATAATTTTGGATTAGGATCATATTGGGAACAGTTATGCCTAACGGATACTCTTGGTAGACTATATCGGTGTTGCGTGCCAGGGATGTTATCTATGTTATTTTATGGTGAGGGGGTTGAATTTAATGCGGAAAGTTGCATGGGAGGATGGTGATATGTATGAAGTTAATAACGCATGCGCACATCCGAACTATCAGCATCTCTCTGCGATTAGCTGCTACGTATGAAATAATGCTTTTCTTTGCAATATGAATAATTCTCTTGCATGCGTTTCTATTTCTGTTTGCCCTTAATTTTGTTTTAAGATTTCGTCCACGAAGAAGTTGCTACTCTTTTTACTTTTAAGCTCTCCCTGTTATTGTTATTGTAACAGGGATTATACTTGAAGACGACATTAAAAAATCTGACCCTAAGTTTTTCATAATTCTGAAGGTGCTTTCTTCTGTACGGTCTGACAATCTTTGGTCACTTGCCTCTTCACGTAATTCAACAACTTCTTCTATTCAGGGTGCCCCCCCCCCCTCCAGTCTGAATCCTCGTTGTAAACGCGTACGGAGCTCTGTCGACGTTCACCGTTACGTTAATGGTAGGCAGATCTTCGAGCTCCTTTATGCGCTTCAGCAATGGAGGACTTGTTTTAATGGTTGAACTCTGCTGGACATTTGGTGGCGAAACTGTGCATTGTTGGGGAGAAGACAATCTGTTTGAAGATCCCCCAGGTCGGTGGTGACTTAATGCCAAGGGTACTGTCCCTGCTAAGTCGGTAGGTATTTCTACTAAGTGGAGGTCTGGAAGGCATCCGTTGCATAAATATCGTTTTCTGTTGCCAGCTAAACTAAAGAAGTGGGACAAATCAACATGTGATTTTTTTAATTCTATTACCCGTACGTTTAATTTTCGACTGAATTGCCCCACCCTGGAAATTATCTGAAGTGAATTTTGATACTCCCAATAGGTCTATCTGCAGGCTGGAGTGTTAGTCACTTACTCTCCTACACGCGGTATTTGTAAAACTAATCGATTTAATAAATGAAGTGTTTGTCTGCCTGTCGTCTGTCTTTCTGTCTGTCCGTGGAATGAATAGCAAAATCTAACGCAGCCACTCGAAGCTTTCGTTCGCGAGTTATTGCCAAAAAACTGGCTGAAGACGTGATTTTTTTAACTAGCAAAGCACCAGTTTTCACTATTAGGCCTACATTTCAATAGTGAAATTAATTGCAGTTGGCCTTGCTCAGCTGCCATAGCAACCGGGAAAGAAAGAACATCGCTGAAATACCTATAATTTTTTCTTCATAACGCACGGAATTGTCGACCACTTCGATTTTGTTAGCCTGCTGTGCTTGATTAATTTGTTTATAACATTACGGCACGCAGAGATCTGAATTATTTCACATAGGTGGAAGGAAGGGGGATGTTGAATCTAGGCCTAAACGCGAAAAAAAATTATCGATTTGAAAGATACTATGTGGGAGTTTTTTTTTGGGGGGGGGGGCAGGGTACTCAAATCTGATGTCTATTTTTTTCGGCAGCACATTCTAATCGTGAAATGCTCATCGAAGCCAGGTTTTTTAAGCTTTTTCTTCAGTAATCGTTTTAATTGTTTATAAATAATATACACGTAGGCCTAAGTGTTAATAAATCAGACTTTTAATTGGTTTGCTGTTGAATAAATAATTTTAAAAAAGCTAGCAATTGAATTGAGAGTGTTCGAAAACAGGGTGCTTAGGAAAATATTTGGACCTTAAGAGAGATGAAAATGGGGACTGGAGAAAACTGCATAACGACGAGCTTCATAACCTGTACTCGTCACCGGATATAGTAAGGGTAATTAAATCACGGAGGATGAAGTGGGCTGGACATGTTGCACGTATGGGGGAAAGGCATAAAAAAATATATATTGACTGGGATACCCGAAGGGAAAATTTAAGAGAAGTAGGGTTTGCGAGGGATGGTGGATGGAGTTAGCACAAAATAGGGGTGAATGGCGGGCTCAGGTAAGCGCGGCAATGAACCTTCGGGTTCCATAAAATAGATAATATTCCTTTAGCTTGCTGAGGAATTGTCTATTGCTATTGAGTAAGTAAGCAAGCGAATGGATTAATTACTGCCACGAGTAGAAAAGGACACCTGGGTAACATAATTTTTCTCGTCATTATTATGCCAATTGAATAGAAGTTTTCATACTGAGTGCAACCTATTCTGTTTTGTTCCTAATAATCACAGTTATCTCTCCATCTCATCTGCGTGTGTTGTCTTGAGCTACGTAGGCCTATATGTAAGAGTTGTAGCAAATCTCTCCGATCTCCACAAGTGTATGAAATCTCATGCTACATTCCATGTCGTGGAATTGTAACAAATTCTCTTTGCAGCTGTTATATTACAGTAATATGCTGTAGTATGTGAATCATATTGGAGTTCCATTCTGCTTGAACGTCAGGCCGAGATGATCAATGTTCCGTGTGTCATAACTGGAAATAACTTTAAAATAAGTAGCCTACGAGTAGAGACCAGGAAGACATTGCAATATTATGAAAGACTCTCTGGCTGCATTTATAAGGAACTAGCTTAAAAGACCCGGCGTCGCCCGGGTTTTGTATTTTGTAGTTGGAAATTAACTTATGAAGGACTTTCGATTTTTAAATTCTAGGTCCTTATAAAGGTATTTATAATTTGAAATAGGAAGAACGACTTATTACACTCAAACTATTCCCTCAGAAAACGCTTGATATAGTTTTTTATGGCTCTTAGAGGATGTAGAATTTTGCATCCCATCGCTTGCACAGCAAGCCTGGTAGGGGTTCAAATAAGAAGAAACAGAAATTCCTGTAACATAAAGTTGTAATATCGAGGTGGAAAATTTTATTTCCCACTCTCATGTTACCATAAAACTGTTTTGGGGATGAAATTAAACAGAAAGCATTATCACTGTCATACTTCTCTCTCCAAAAACCTGCGATATAATATAATAATATACACATTACCATACCTCGTTTTGTTTTCTCTATGTCCAGGGTAGAGAATGTTCTGTAACTGCATTATTTTCGTGGATTTCATTCTGTAATATTTATTTATAACATGAATTATTTTGATAACTTCTCTTATTTGTCAAACTTGCATGTCATTTTTTTTCCAAACCCATCTGATACAATTGGCAACAATATATTCTGTGATTTGGAATTGATAATTCTGTGTAAAAAGGGATTAAGTATTCTCAAAAACGTTTAATTTTTGGCATTTAAAATCAACATTTTGAAAAATCCTTTCTTAGTGAGCCCTGCATTATGAAACGAAGGTACTGTCAAAATTCCAAGTCTCTACCTGTTATAGTTTAGGCTGTACGTTGATTCCTGTCAGTCAGTCATTCATTCAGTCAGTCAGGACAAAGCCTTTTATATATATAGAGAAGATAGATGAGATGGAAAATTGGGTGTATGTTATCTGCGCCACGGGTGACACCGAATTTGAAATAGAATAAAAATGAGGTATGTAAACTGCGGCACACAGATATGTAAACTGCGCCACAGCGACATGTAGGTTGCGGCAGTAGTTATAGGCAAACAAAAGTTAGACCTAATACGTGAAAGTTCGTTTCTATTCAGTAACAATTTTTTGCACATGAGGTGATGGGAACGTACGGTACTTGTCTGTAGGTTGGTACCGTTCTATGTATGTTGGTAACGATTGCTTTATCTGCGCTACCTTTAGGTTGGTAACAACTTTTCTCTAGCGAAGCACATCAAAACACAATCTCACTAACGAGACATTTACTTGTGTTTTACAGTCTCAGAGTCACTGTGTACATTATCTTTTAGTGGTCGCAATTTCATAGCCAGTCCTAAGTCTGGAGAAGTGGAAAGGAAACTGTTGGTGCGTTAGTATGACGGTGACACCATTTATATGTCGGTGCCTTCAGTTTACATCGTGCAGGTTGGGGGAAAAGGTAGAAGATTACCTTTTCCCGGAAAATTGTGAATATTGTTGTAATAATAATAATAATAATAATAATAATAATAATAATAATAATAGGAAAAGTAATAATACGAGGAAGAATCAAATGAAAACCGCAATTAATTTTTCCCACTATTTTACTGCAGGAAGAATATTTGCTTGTACATTATTTTTCTACTTAGTCCCCACCTAGTTCAACGCAATTAAGAAATCGGATAGGAAGTGCTTCGATACCGCGTTAGAAAAATTAATTTTGGTAGACGCTGTACCCACTCGTGCACCGCCGATTGGACGTCTTCATCAGACTTGAACTTCTGCCATCCAAGGTGATCCTTTAATGGTCCAAAGATGTGGAAATCCGATAGTGCCAAAGCGAAGGAGATTGCTGAGTGCAGGTGTTTTGCTTCAACATGAGAACGCCCGTCCTCGTATAACAAAGAAATCCGTCGACGACAGCAATCGGATGATGTAAGGCTTAGGTTTCGGTGGCGAACTGCAACATAAATAGCATTAATTAGAAACCAGTTCACAATCTGTATAGTTCAGTGGAAATAGGTTACCATACTCTTTAGTATAAGGCCATGAACGTCTCATGTTAAATATTCAGATGTAAAAGAGGAACTTAAAAACGCCAGCGCAATGCAACTCACGAGTATAGATGTTATACAGGGCTTCCCTACTCCAGCGTCGCTTTGACTTTCTCGCCATGGACCCCCCTCCATAAATCTTCGGGGCCCATGACCTCTCTCGCCATGGACCCCCTTCATAAATCTTCAGGGCCCATGACCTTCGACTGGACGCCGTTTCGGTACTGACATCGATGAACTCTGCGTCTTCGGTCGGGTATCTTCGCCGATGACGTTCGCCGATGATGCTTGATAGCTTGTTTCTGTATTAATGTTGACAAAACCACTCCTACGCCGGGGCGCTGCTTCGGTAAAGGCCCTTGAAGATGCCCTCGTCTCTTCTTCCGGCAACTGCAACGTATATAAAAATGAAATTAAAACCAGTTCACAATCTGAATAGTTCACAGGCTGAAGACCACGACACCATACTCTTCAGCACAAGGCCATGAATCCTTCACCTGAACTATTCAGATATAAAAGAGGAACAAAAGATTCCAGAGCTATGCAACTCACCAGTATAGATATTATACAGGGCTTCCCTACTCCCTCCGTAAATCTTCAGGGCCCATGACCTTAGCCGAGACGCCGTTTCGGTATTCATAAGGAAGAAGTTTGTCTTAGCCAGTGATCTGTAACATACCATAAAATATCTATTTAAAACCAGTTCACGATCTGAATAGTAAAAAAGTAAAACAAAAGTAAAGTGTTCCCTATACAGGCCATGGAGGCCCGGGGGGTTCCAGAAGGTTGAGGATGCCAGATTTTAGACATTCGGCACATGAAGGTGGTAAGGTTGTCAGCCTTACGCATCAGCCGCCTTTACCCCCCAGGATTGCTCCTGGACCTCATTTCTGTTAGAGGCTGAGTCGACCCCAGGGCCAACAGAAGGAATAGTTCAGTTGAAAAACTCAAACGACCAAATCGGGGATCGAACCCGCGACCTTCCGGTTTGTAGTGCAGCGCCTCAACCATTACGCCACGGCGTACCCCGTCACGATCTGAATAATAATAATAATTATTATTATTTAGCCATTAAATACAGTATCGTACAATAGGCTATGTCGATGTAAAAGTTACATATGATTACATAAATATACACGTACATTGAACACTAGACATAGTGTATACAGGTGATTTATCAAAAATTTATATCAATAAAACCAATTTCAAAAACTTCGTCAATAGTATTAAAAGCCTTAAGAGTTAATCATTCACGCAATATTTTTTTAAAACGTAACAAACTTATACTCCTAGCTTTAGTAGGTAAAAGATTAAAAAGCTGAATAACAAAGCTTTGCCTACAACTATTCCAAGCTTTCGATGTACGACAATACATTGCATTGAGGGCTCCATTGGATCTTATATTATAACTTAGCAGTGAACATCAGACCGTAGAGAATACGCATTTTGTCTTTCTTTAATATAAACAAGGCAAGTATAGATATAAATACTTGGAAAAGTTAAAATATTGTTTTCATTAAATAGAAGTTTATAGTGGTAATAACTGGCTTTTCTACTTATAATATGTACAGCTGCTGTCTGAAGTCTAAAGATTTTTATTGTATTTGAGGAATGCCCCCATAAATGTAGGCCTACTCCATACAATAACTGACAATGAAAGAGTGAATGGTATACATTTTTCAGATGATTTATATTTACAGTATATACTAGTATACGAAGGACATACAGGATCCTTGACAATTTATTACAGATATTAGTTATGTGATCATTCCAAGAAGTTAGTATCCAGCACAAATACAAGCAATTCACTGGAGATATCTCATGGTACCATACTCCTCAGCATCAGGCCTTGAATCTTTCAAATGACCTATTCAGATGGTAAAAGGGGAGCAAATAACGCAAAAACTGTTAAACTTACCAGGATTAGAGTTTTAGAGGGCTTCCCTACTCCAGCGTCGCTTTTCCTTTCTCGCCACGGACCCCCTCCATAAATCTTCGGGGCCCATGACCTCTCTCGCCATGGACCCCCTCCAAAAATCTTCAGGGCCCATGACCTTCGCTGAGACGCCGTTTCGGTACTGACATCGATGAACTCTGCATCTTCGGTTGGGTAGTTCGCCGATGACGTTCGCCTATGCTGCTTGGTAGCTTGTATCTTTATTAGTGTTGAGAAAACCACTCCTAGGCCGGGACGCTGGTTCGGTACAGGCCTTGAAGAAGTCCTCGTCTCTTCTTCCGGCAACTGCAACGTATATAAAAATGGAATTAAAACCAGTTCAGAATCTGAATAGTTCACAGGACAAAGACCACGACACCATACTCTTCAGCATAAGGCCATGAATCCTTCCGCTGAACTATTCAGTTATAAAAGAGGAATAAAAGGCTCTAGAGAAATGCAACTCACCAGTATAGATATTATACAGCGCTTCCCTACTCCAGCGTCGCTATGTCTTTCTAGCCATGGACCCCCTCCATAAATCTTCGGGGCCCATGACTTCTCTCGCCATGGACCCCCTCCAAAAATCTTCAGGGCCCATGACCTTTGCTGAGACGCCGTTTCGGTACTGACATCGATGAACTCTGCGTTTTCGGTTGGGTAGTTCGCCGATGACGTTTGCCGATGCTGCTTGGTAGCTTGTGTCCTTCTTAATGCTGACAAAACCAGTCTACGCCGGGATGCTGATTCGGTACAGGCCTTGAAGAAGTCCTCGTCTCTTCGGCTGGCAACTGCAACGTATATAAAAATGAAATTAAAACCAGTTCACAATCTAAATAGTTCACAGGCCAAAGACCACTACACCATACTCTTCAGCATAAGGTCATGAATCCTTCACCTGAACTATTCAGTTATAAAAGAGGGATAAAAGACTCCAGAGCAATCCAACTCACCAGTATAGATGTTATGCAGGGCTTCCCTACTCCAGCGTCGCTTTGCCTTTCTCGCCATGGACCCCCCTCCATAAATCTTCAGGGCCCATGACCTTCGCCGGGACGCCGTTTCGGTACTCATAAAGATGAAGTTTGTCTTCCCCATTGATCTGTAACATACCATAAAAAAATCTAGTTAAAACCAGTTCACAATCTGAATAGTTCACTGGAGACATGTCTCGACACCATACTCTTCAGCATAAGGCCACGAATCTCTCATATGACCTATTCAGATGGTAAAAAGGAGCATAAAAACGCCAGAGCAAAGCAATTTACCAGTATAGATGTTATACAGGGCTTCCCTACTCCAACGTCGCTTTTCCTTTCTCGCCATGGACCCCCTCCATAAATCTTCGGGGCCCATGACCTTCCTCGCCATGGACCCCCTCCATAAATCTTCGGGGCCCATGACCTCCGTCGGGACGCCGTTTCGGTACTGACATCGATGAATTCTGGGTCTTCGGTCGGGTAGTTCGCCGATGCTGCTTGGTAGCTTGTATCCTTATTAGTGTTGAGAAAACCAGTCCTACGCCGGGACGCTGCTTCAGTACAGGCCTTGAAGAAGTCCTCGTCTCTTCTTCCGGCAACTGCAACGTATATAAAAATGAAATTAAAACCAGTTCATAATCTGAATAGTTCACAGGCCAAAGACCACGACACCATACTCTTCAGCATAAGGCCATGAATCCTTCACCTGAACTATTCAGTTATAAAAGAGGAACAAAAGGCTCCAGAGAAATGCAACTCACCAGTATAGATGTTATACAGGACTTCCCTACTCCAGCGTCGCTTTTCCTTTCTCGCCATGGACCCCCCCTCCATAAATCTTCGGGGCCCATGACCTTTCTCGCCATGGACCCCACTCCATAAATCTTCGGGGCCCATGACCTTTCTCGCCATGGACCCCTCCATAAATCTTCAGGGCCCATGACCTTCGCCAAGACGCCGTTTCGGTAGCAAGAGATCTGTAACACACCATAAAAAATTAAGTTAATATCAGTTCACAATCTGAATAGTTCAGTGGAGAAAGATCATAATACCATACCCTTCAGCTAAGGCCATCATTCTCTTGTATGAACTGTTGAGTTTTAATCCATTTGAAACAAATATCATATGTTTAGGACGCAAAACAGAAGCTAATAAAGCTAATGAAGACTGAGGAGTACATATACCGGTACTTGATTTGTTAAAATATCCACATGGAGCCTTGGGCCTTAATTGGGGGACTTGTGATGAAAAAATGAACCAAAAACGTGTTTTTTTTTTAAATTCCATATCAATTCTATTCAATTTAGATTTATTAAAAACAGCATTGCACTATGACGTCTGACACCTGATCGGCAGCCATTTTACTTTCTCGCATGCGTAGTGTAGAGGAAGTATTGGCTCTAACGGTTGTAGTAAAAATGCAAATTTGGAACCTCCTATTTATGACTAATAAAATAGATATATTTGTTTTATATAAATTTACTTAGAGGGTAGTTTACTCGAGTCCATTTTCGATTTACCTGCATATAACGTCTTTATTGTTTATAGCAATGATTTTACAACCAGTTTTAACCCCTTTTTGCGTTTACCGAATACTGTGATTTTTACATTTATCAGTTTCAAAGTGTAATAAGTAATAACTTAGATGTTATTGAATATAATTGCATGAAATTTTCAGAGACTCCTCAGGATGTTTTAATAAACAGATCCACCATATTGATTTTCAATATTCACATTATTGTTCACATTAAGGATATGTAGGCTAATGTATGATATTTTTATGAAATTTAGAAAGTTAAAACCATATTTTTTTTAATATCCAAATACGAATATGAAAATTTAGCCTGGTGGATTTTTATGGCGTTCATAAGTTTTATTTCAAGCCCCAATACTAATTTCTTTGTGAAAGTATGTAGAAGTTATGACATTTTGCATCTGCATCTACATTTCTATTGTTTTCTTACTGTGGGTAACGAACCAGTGGTCCTGAAACTGAAATAAATGTTTTAGTCCTGATTTGTATGCTATTTGAACATAATCATTCATTGTAATATACCCCAAGTGAAAGAGGATTGAAAATAAAATGCTATAGGCCCCTTAATGAGCATATTTTAAGAACAATATAATTCGTTCATTTATTTTTTCCCGCCATAGTTGCTGAAGACTTGAACATGAAAATTTAATGTTGCCTATAGAGATAAGTGCACATATTTATTATTATTGTTATTATTATTATTACCATTATTATTATCATTAATATTGTCATTATTATTATTATTATTATTATTATTATTATTATTATTATTATTATTATTATTATTAATGTTATTGACGTACGTCGTGGCGTAGTGGTTCAGGCAATGCGCTACAATCTGGAAGATTGCGGGCGCGATTCCCGATGAGGTCGTTGAGATTTTTCAATTAGCCTAAACCTTCTGGTGGTACTATGGTCTGGGGTAGACTCAGCCCCTAATAGAAATTAGTACCAGGAGCAATCCTAGGGGTTAAAGGCGGCCATGTTTTGAATGTCTAAAATCGGGGAGCCTCAAGCTCCTGGAAACCTTTGGGCCTCCATGGCCTGTATAGAGAACACTTTACTTTTACTTTACAAACGGGTAATCTTGCATTTTTCGTTTTTTATGTACTAATATGACCTATATAATAAAATATATCTACATATAGGACATTTTGAATGTTCATCAAATTGTGGGCCTGGATGTGTTAAAGAGGAACGTATTTATTCCAGAGCGATCCAACTCACAAGTACAGATGTTAATACAGGGCTTCCCTACTCCAGCGTCGCTTTGCCTTTCTCGCCATGGACCCCCCTCCATAAATCTTCGGGGCCCATGACCTTTCTCGCCATGGACCCCTCCATAAATCTTCAGGGCCCATGACCTTCGCTGGGACGCCGTTTCGGTAGTAATAGATCTGTAACATACCAAAAAAAATTAAGTTAAAACCAGTTCACAATCTGAATAGTTCACACGACAAAGGCCACGACACCATACTCTTCAGCATAAGGCCATGAATCCTTCACCTGAACTATTCAGTTACAAAAGAGGAAAATACAGATACCTGAGCGATGCAACTCACCAGTATTAAAGTTATACGGAGCTTCCCTACTGCAGCGTCGCTTTCATTTTCTCGCCATGGACCCATCCCTCGTAATCTTCAGGGTCCATGACCTCCGCCGGGACGCTGGTTCGGTACTGACTTGGAAGAAGTCTGCGTCTTCCGCTGATGACTTTAACATAATATAAAATTTAATTTTGTTTCTATGGTTTTGTTGTTGTCGTTGTTGTTCTGTCTTATTTTACGACGGCGTTGGTATTTCTATGGTTTTAATGAAAATCATGACGTTGCTCAGGAAACAGATTGTAATTTTTTCCCTCTAAAATATTATTATAGGCCTATGAATATTTTACTTGCAAACTCGTTATTTAGACCTAAAAGCGGCAACAAAGGGGTCTCATTCAATTCGCAGAAACCATTTATATACCCAACAGTGATTTTATGTCTAAACTGACATTTCATAATTTTAGAAAAATGTATTGATTCTGTTAATATTTGTATTATGTACTCTATGTCTGTCCCCTGTAGCTACCAATGTTTTCCTGTCCTTTATGTTATTCCCTTTATTGTAATTTTTTTCTCTTGTAACTCAGTTTTTTATCTTGTTAAGTTGCGTTGGTAGGTTCGTAATATGCAATCCCGATATTGGGAAAGCTGTAGTATATTCTAGAAATATATCTCCCACAAGGTATGTGAATTGCTCGTGAGATTTTTTTAATCACTCCTAGAAAATTCTAACTTTTTCAGGGGTTTTGGATATACAATCCGACTTGGCATCAACTTCTTCGTTTCCCTTGAACTTAATGATCTGGCCTCAACTGTAGGAGAGGAGAACGCCATCCATTTTCACTGAATGCTGCCAAACTTTCAGGATTGAAAGCCTCTTTTACACACTTCAATATCACAGTCAGATTCTGTTTGAATCACGGATTAATCTTATTTGCAATATCTTTTACTCCAAATTTTGGACCACTAAACTGTGATTAATAGCCTGTGGAGGCAAATAGTTACTATTATACCGGCCAATAGTAAAGATGCCAAAATAATAATATAACATAATTAACTTATACATAATATCGAAATAAACTCATGGTCAGATAATATAAATTTTGAATTGCATCGCTGCTATTTTGAGTTTACAAAATAAGAAAACGCAAATTACAAACGGTTAATGAAAATAACAAACAAGAAAGAGAGAGAGAGAGAACATTAGAGGAAATTTTGTTGACAGAAACCTCTAATTGAGTGCAATTCACTTAAGAAGTATTAAGGGTCACTCTAACTTATACATATTAAGCAAGGCGGCCGTATTGTAGAGCTGGGGTTATCCAAACAAACACGTACTCAAATAACCATTATATTTTTACTAGCTTAAAAGACCCGGCGTCGCCCGGGTTTTGTATTTTGTAATTGGAAATTAGCTTATGAAGGATTTTCAATTTTAAATTCTAGGTCCTTATATAGGCATTTATAATTTGAAATAGGAAGAACGACTTATTACACTCAAACTATTCCCTCAGAAAACGCTTGATATAGTTTTTTATGGCTCATAGAGGATCTAGAATGTTGCTTCCCATCGCTTGTACAGTGCACAGCAAGCCTGGTAGAGGTTTAAATAAGAAGAAACAGAAATTCCTGTAACATAAAATTTTAATATCGAGGCGGGAAATTTCCCACTCTTATGTTACCATAAAGCATTATCACTTTCATACTTTTCTCTCCAAAAACCTGCGATATAATATAATAATATACACATTACCATACCTCGTTTTGTTTTCTCTATGTCCAGGGTAGAGAAAGTTATGCGATTCCATTATTTTAGTGGATTTCATTCTGTAATATTTATTTATAACATGAATTATTTTGATAACTTCTCTTATTTGTCAAAAGTGCATTTCAATTGTTTTTTCCAAGCCCACCTGATACCATTTGGCAACAATATATTCTGTGATTTGGAATTGATAATTCTATGTAAAAAGGGATTAAGTATTTTCAAAAACATTTAATTTTTGGCATTTAGAATCAGAATTTTTCAAAATCCTTTCTTAGTGAGCACCTACATTATGAAACGAAGGTACTGTCAAAATTCCAAGTCTCTACCTGTTATAGTTTAGGCTGTACGTTGATTCCTGTCATTCAGTCAATCAGTCAGTCATTCATTCAGTCAGTCAGGACAAAGCCTTTTATATATATAGAGAAGATGTCCAGCAAGGATTCAATTTTTGAGCCAATGATTTATATTCGTATTTCAGAGAGTTCCTAAATTTGTTGCCGAGATTTTAAGGGGAAACAGAATTGTATGAAAATTGTGGGTTTTTATTATTGTGTAGTATTTTATGCTCTGGACTTCCTTTTTTAAAATGATATAGGCCTATCATACGTTAATGTGTTTTTTTCTATCCATGCTATGTTATTATTTTTGAGAGAAGAACCAGGCTATGGAGCAAGGATGTTTTAACTTTGAAACTCAATTGGGTTTTGGGATGAGAATTAAATTGTTCTATTGTTGTATTTTATTCTCTGGACTTCCCTTTTTAAAATGTTGTAACATACATAATTGTACTATAATTCTGTCCATGTTACTTTTTTATTTTTCTGATAAGATCCAGAGTATGGAGCAGGGTTGTTTTAACTTAGAAGCTCGTTTTTCTTAAGTGTACTTTTTAAATATAAAATGCACCTTTTTCAGCTTGTACTTAACTCATAAACTTGAAATTTTCAGGATTTGACTATTCCGATGCTTTACATACATTGAAATAACATTTTTGGAAGCGGTTAATCTATAAACTACTGACAAATCTTATGTCATTTAAACATTTTGAAAAAAAATTGGTTGTAAAGAAAAAAAATCATATTTCAATAAATGAATATATTTATGAAAGATCATTGTTTTACTATTGACAGTACTGACTGTATAAAAGATAAAGTGCCTAGCTTTAGTAGTTTTTGAGAAAATGTACATTATAATGAACACTGTAAAGATAGGCTATTCCGCTCCCCATTAAACTCTGTAGGGCTGACATTTTCTTTTTTGTAATTTTCACTATTTGTAATTAATTTGTTTCATGCCACAACGCGGATGCTGCAAGCAGTCTCTTTTAATGTCTATTGTGTAATAATAGTTATATTAAACATTGATTATCTTGAATTTTGTTTTTATTTAGTATTGATTTTAAATGAAATAAATATCGAAATATGCAGATGTCTCTTTTTTATAGTATCCTATTCAGATTCTGGAGAAAATATACCTACACTTCTCCCCTCTCTTCTGTAAATGACTTAAACCGATTGAATTAGTAATGTGTTTTTTGTATGACTCATCGTCCTTAATACACATCTTGCATGCTTTTATAGATCTGGTGTATCCCTCAGAATGAGATTTACATCTAGTCGTAGTTACACAACTTAGATTAAAGAAAAATAAAAAAAAAACCAACAACAGAACAGAACTAAAATAAGTTGAATAAAAAAGTTCAGAATCTTCCTAATAGAATAGACATGAATAAACAAGGTTTTTTTTAAAATTTAGTATACTAACATTGAAACAAAAATCATCTCTACGCAGTTTGTTTTAGATTTGAATGGAGGCTCAAGTATAAGGATGAATAAAATAGTACTGCCTGCTCACTACCAGCTAACTGGCATAAGGTGCGGACTTTGCAGGCACTCTAGTTGTGTATTCTAGTTTTCGCTATTGAGAAACTGCTTCTCTTATCATGGTTTCCTGGTAGTTATTCAAATGCATCTTGGTACTTATTGTACGAGTAGAAGTGGATATATAGTTTGGTATCTCCACACGGCTGACTCTTCCTGCGCGCCTCACCAAGTTTTATGCTCCATCTCTTCTCTTTACAGTTCTCAAAGCATTATTTAATTTTACCCTTTTTCTACTTACTTACTGCTCTGCATTTTATGTGAGATATTATATTTTAAGTACAAGATCAGAATTAAATCACCGCTATCTTTTATAGCAGAATCTAAACACGTTTATGAGCTTGGATTCTTCGATTTATTGTCCACATGATTGGCTATCATGGAGTAGGAATTGACCATTCAAAAGTAGGCGTAACAGCAGTAACGTATTGTTTCTGTAAGGTAACTGAGTATAGGTTACCCTCAGATTAGGCTGTTTTCGTCCTTCCCAGCCAAAAATAACTATAAGCAATGTACAAAGCAAGAAAACGTGCAATAAACTACCTTCGGTCCTAATACTTGATGAAAACATATTAAAATATGCTTAAGTATACAAAGATTTGACGAGTTCCGAACTTAGCTTATGACTACCATTATTTAACGTTAAAACACTTAATTCAGTGAACCAAGAGAGCGGTAGGGAAACTTGCCGGGTTTCCTTGATTCCTATTATGGTTTTCAATAAACGCATAAGGGGACCAATTTTGTAAAAATATTCTTAACTGTGTGAAACGTTTTACTGATTACCTTTCCATTTAACATAAGCTGTCTTAAGATTTTTGTTCCCTCGCTTCGCCCCCAGAATTCGTCAGCCACGGCTCGACTTCCAACCACCATTCGTGAATTTGTTGCTTTTTATTATTATTTTAAATAGGGATTTTTATTGTCTTGGCGCGTGTTGTGTTTTTCATTTTAAAACTTCACGGTTCTGGCTATTTTCCCCTTTTGTAAATAAATGGTACGTTGTTGTTCTTTCAGTGTCTTGGTCATATGCATTCTTTTGTAATTTTTTGTAGTTCTGGTTTTGCTATGCTAAGTACCGTCCTTCCTGGTTTTCCCAGTTCTATGGTTTAATTCTTTATTTCCTTTCTTTCAAAAACGCTCTCTTCCATAAAGTTTAGTCTCAGCTATTACTTTGCGATGAATTTAACCACAGATGTTTATTAAAAGCCATATATATTGAATTAGGATGATCACAATAATCTAAACGGACCTAGGTTCCGATCGACTTATACTGCAACTTGCGCAAAAAGTGCTGAATTTTAAAACAAATGAGGTATTCAATTGTTTTAACAAGAGGAGCGTTGCTTTTAACCTTCTTGTAGGAACAGTGAATGGTCGAAATAATATTAGAAAATTCTGAAGAACTAAAAAACGTAACAGCAACTCTACTGTATATTTAAAAGAGGACGATTTTTTTTATTCGACTGATTTTTCTTAGGTTTTATCTAGAAACGTCTAGTTGGAATTTTAAAAACTACCCAATTGCTTCACCTTTCGTTTTTCTTCTTTCATTTTTATCTTTTTTCTTGTTCTTCCAGATTGAATTCAAAACTCAGAGGGCAAGTCCTCCCGCGAACTCCATTTTGAAAGCCAAGGAAACTTGGGTCATGCCATTGTTGACGTATGCAAATAAAGCAGTTTTGGGCTTCTATTGCTCACTAGAACAAAAGGGCAGAGTATACCTAAATTACGTTTGTTTTTCAGTGTTAGAAGGTGCGACGTTAATGAAAACTTCAGTTATAATTAGCCAGTTTTATAGTAGCTTGCTTGACGGTTATCTTTTTTATTATTATTATCTGAGTTTTTGTATTTTTACAACAAAAATGCAACTCATACTTCTCATATTTAAGCCTAAAATGCTTCATATTTCATCGACACCGACACAGTACCGTTTTATGTGTGGCACACATCAGATACAGAAGCAGAGTATTATATTGGCAATACATTACATTCCAACACCACAATCTCGTTCAGTGAGTAAATCTGCTATTTTGTCATCCTCTGCTGTGTGGGCGTTGTGGATGATGTGGGTGGGATAAAAGGCGTCTGCATTGCCACCATTATTGTAAACTTGTGTATATTATTCAACTAGTCCATGTTTGTGCAGTTCGGTCTTTCGTAATGTGTGTCCCTGAGGCATTTTCCTTGATTAATGTGATGTACATTTCGTTGGTCAATATGAACAGAAGTTCAATTATTCCAGGAAATAAATACGGTTGGTATTTTGTCTCGATGCCCAGAAAGTTTCCTCTGGTTTCTCAAAACCATTTCAACGTAGTAGGCCCTATTTATTTTTCAAATAAACCCGACAAGCTTCAAGATATGTCCTCCTGCATGTTGAATCAATTGCATATTCATCTTTATTTTTCACTGGACATGATGTAGGCATGTTTCCGCAAAATTTGGTATAGTCTTCTTTTATGAATATATTTTGATAGGCCTTAATAATTAGATTTATAGAACTCTTTCCAAAACACCCACATAGCGTTAAGCTACATTTCCACCCCTTTTTCAGACTTTCAGCACTGAAACAACTACAGGCCTATTTCCCTTTCCGAATACGGGACCATAGCTCACTGCCGTATGACTGTGGCCTATAAACCTGTCAACCTCGACAAATCTTGTGTTACTAAATAAAACTGATTTTTGACTTAAAGATACTAGGCCTACTAGTGTCATAAACCCCTAAACGCTTTTGGGGGGATCGTGCATGTTTTACAAGTTTTAATTACTATGGAATACAGAAATCTATTTTCTAATTCTGTTTATTAGACAAGCACGTTATGCAATTTACGACGACTCAGGCGTTAGCAGCTGGGGCTTGCATTCGAGGGATGCAGAGTTCAAGTCCCGTTGCCAGCCAATATGGCTTGGGTTTTTTAATGGTTTCCTCAGTGGTAAAGCCAAATACTCGGATTGGATATCTACTCACCATGACTCATCACCGTTATTTCATCCTATGGATTAACTCATAAGCATCAAAATTGAAAGTCAGTTAAAATTGTCAGAAAATGTAAGGGAACAACAATTCAAAACAAATCACCTAACATTTAATAATGGCTTCGATGTTGAAACGTATATAAATAAAGTTGAGGTTTAAAATAAATAAACTTATGTAATTTACATGCAAATTATGTTCTAAGTATGAGCCTTATTCTTAAAATGATAGATAATGTAACGAAAATCAAAGATTGTGTTTATTTGTCTTCCACGAATTTCTCTCTCTCTCTCATGATCGTTCCAATAGATTTACCACAAGCACACACCAAATTCTTCGACACCGGCCTCGCGATTATACTATAAACTCCATCTGTATCATTATGGAAGTTATTTTCTTTCTACTACAAATGAAACTCTTAGTAAATCCTGAATCCTGATTTCTTATTTTCTACAATTCTATACATAATACGGATATTCTAGTCTACTCTTACAGGTCTATGGCTACTTCTTCATGACATTAGGTTAAGGTTGGTTTATATTTTAGTACTAATAGTACATCTTGAAACTGCTGTAATATTATTTGTAATGTAAGTGTGAGTGGATTGTATGCTTAAAAGGAACTCTTTAATTCTACGCTTACAGTCCTTAAAATAAAACAAATTCAATTGAGCTCCATTCAATTCTCTGTCTTTTCTGTCCCCCGCAAAACTTATGTATGTACTTCATATATGTCAGATTCAATTGAGGACTAAGTGATAAAAGCTACTAAGATGTAAAACTCAGTTCATCGGGTTTTATTCTCACCAAAATGTGTTGGTGCAGCTACATTGACACGTTATCCATGCGTACATTGACACGTCATCCATGCGAGAAGACAGTACTCAGTCAATATTTTCGATACAAATTAATTGAAATGATGTAGGAGTGAAAAACATATCAGGTTTCCCGTGCCATTGTTTCCAATAACACAATATGTGCATGTGAATGAGTTATATTTTCAGTGTACAATAAAGGCATGAAAGCGTTCAACATAAATCGTTCAATTAAGAGAAATAACTTACATATGTTTCTGCACGTTCCCTTTAAAGTCAATAAACGGCACAGAAGTTTAACATGTATAAGAAGTTACGAGAGAATTTAATTATACCAACGAATAGCTGCATAATATATAGTGAAAGGGATTAATAGTCGTTTGGGAAGCCTGTAGCTATGTGGTGCTCCATAAATTTGCCTGTATTCTTCGATTCTTTCTCCCGTATCTCAAGACACGTTCCTCTGAACTCTACATCATGAAAAATGTCCTGTTGAAAGAACTCCGAAGGCAAAGTAGATAAGAAATTGTATTGCATTGCATTGTGTTGTATTGCAGACACAACCATAAAATATTTCACTTGCTTGATACATTTTTATGATTGTGTAATGTTTTGCATTATATTGTACAGTCCTGTAGGTGAAAATAAAAAATGTTCGCTTGGTAGTTGCATTAAATCGGCCTTATTTATTTATTTATTAATTATTATTATTATTATTATTATTATTATTATTGTCACTATTATCACCATGGTCATTAGAACTGATGTAGTAAGTGTTAATGCTCATGATTGAATTCTGGGACGATTGTGATAGAATTGATAGCAAAATTAAAGCTTCTTCTCGATTATTCGAACAATTATTGTAGACAAAGGCTACTACGTAGACCTATAACTAAAAACTCTGATAATATGGAAGATTGCTCATATATAGTTGTTTCATACAGTAGACATAATTATGACTAGAGGTAGTGATGTGTATAACTGGGAAGGCAAGACAAGAAGCTTGGTTTGAATATGCGCTGTAGCAATTTAAGCTTGTGGAGTGGCTTCGAAGCTGCATTCTCCCGCAGGTTCATGCTTTCTCCATATAAAATCCAACCTGTAACCTTAATTAACCCTCAAAAGTTTAGTAAATTATTGTCAATAGAATTTTTAGAATCTACAAAAAGTACCACATTTTAAGCTATGTGTTTTTATTTCCCATCGCTACCGTGATAAGTAATTTAAAAGAATTACACTTTCATAAAACTTCACATATTATTTATTAGCCTACTATATAATCTTATATTTAAGAAAAATACCGTAAAGATACTTAAGCTGACATAAAATTGGCCACTTCACATTACATGGAGGTCCTTGAGTTCCAGGAAGTTGAGTCTTCTAGATTTTTAGACATTCGTTACATGAAGGATTAGGCTAATAATTGAAAACATCCCGAGACTAAAGCTAGGAATTGCATATGAAAATTTTTGGTAAAAAGGATGCAAGAAAAGTTGCTAAGTTTAAGCTTGAATATTCATACATAGCCCTATAATACTAAACCCAATTTACGTCATATATAAGGACAAACAAAAATCACTTTTGTTATTATGGGTATTAAAAAGCCTAACTAAAACAAGTCCCAGAACACAGCGTTATTAAATTCACAGGTAGGCCTACAGAAAACTTAAAAAAGATAGCGGTTAACATTTCAATGTTATTTTCAGGAGGCTACATCTCCGGTCACTAAGTAAATACGTAAATGTAGAGAAAAAAAAAACATTCAACTAGATCAGACACAAGTGGTTCATATTTTATTTGCAGTCGATAATTTAAATTATTTTTTGTTGCGGCATCAGGTTTTTTGGCTAAGGAGATTAAAATGTTTTGAACACGTAAAGATGACAGATGACAGATGATGCTAAACTGGGAAGCTGAGGACAACAAAACGGGAAAACCTAGGGGAAAATGGATTAATGGTATCTCTGAACTTATACTTCTGGTTAGTAGGCGTTCATGTGAGGAATATACACAAGATCGAGAAGTGTGAAGGTAGAAAGTACAGTGAGTCCCACGCAAGAGTTGGCCAATGACGCGGGTTTCTGCGTCGCGGCTGGCACAGCTCCAACTCCCGAGCGATTGGGTGAAATATCTACGCAAATAATGCCGCGGTCGTTGTAATGATTCAGGTTATCACATTTACAGTTAAAATTGCAATGAAAATAACAACGTATCTCATCACAAGAGATGTTGGAAATGTTCTCCTCTTGCATAAGCACAACACAGACACCTTTTTTAGGGAATTTTCTTTCACGCGCGTAAGTTCAGCTTCCGAGATAGAGTTAATTTCTTTTGTGATATTGTCTTTTAAGTTCTTCTTGTGTGTGGGATATTGACCTATACACTTTATTTTTCAAGTTTCCCCGTAAATAATATTCACATACTGTTAGAAGAACTTAAGACAATATCACATAGGCCTATCACAAGAGAAAGTAACTCTGTCTCGGAAGCTGAACTTACGCGCGTGATAGAAAATTTCCTAAAAAGGTGCCAGTATTGTCTGGATGCAAGAGGAGAACATTTCCATCATCTCTTGTGATGAGATACGTGGTTATTTGCATTGTAATTGTAACTGAAAATGTGATAACCTGAATCATTACAACGACCGCGGCATTATTTGCGTAGATATTTCACCCGATCGCTCGGGAGTTGGAGCTGTGCCAGCCGCGACGCAGAAACCCGCGTCATTGGCCAACTCTTGCGTGGGACTCACTGTATATGGACCTATAGGTTGAAGGAAAAATACAGTTTTGTAGGGAATTCCTAAATTTAAAAAAAGTGATAAAATGCGGCAAAAGAGTAAAAAAAGTACTTAAATAGTTCAAAAAGTTACTGACATTAGGAAAAGGTGCAAAAATGTGCAACCAAAACACACTTAGAGATGTTCACTTAATGTTTTCTTTGCAAGACAAGCTAATTAGGGCATTTTAATATCAAATAAGTTAATAATAGAGCGCCTAAAATTCATAGTCTAAGGCTCAGGTATTCTGGGCTAGTGGCGGGCAAAAGAAAAAAATAAGAATAATAGATGCTTTAAGTGGCTTGTGTAAATTTGCGGTATATGAAGTATGTTTTTTAGCCCAGTATACTGAGACATTTTCTTTGTAGCCTGTGTAGTATCAATGATATAGTTTTATTGAAATAGATTGTCTTTTTAAAATGTAAGACGAAAGGAATTGTAAGCAAACTGTGCCTTGACCCTCCTTTAAGCATGAGATATTATTGAGGTTGTAAGTTTCCTTAATAGACTTTTCCGTTGGCTGAAGGCCAATCTTTAGCTTCATTAATTGTCGGTTCGGTTTTCTTTTGTGACAACTTTCTTCCCCTGTGCAGTACGACGCTGAAATTCTAGAAGATTTGTTTCCCTCTTCTAGAAATCATTCTCCTTCCTGGCAGTTTCTACTTTTGTCTGATTGAAGTTCTGTTGTGACGTCCATTATATTTTATTTTTACTATTCACAATTTACATTTTACAGTTGAAATGTACAGCATGCATTAAGGGAATAAGTCTTTCCCCCCTATTTATTAACAATATCCGTACCATAGGTACTACAATTTTTACTATCATTTGGAGTACTTAAAACGACAGGACATTCTGGCACATTTCCTATTCGTGATATAATTATGTTCTAAAGTCGAGTAAGCAAATTCCAATCCGACTTGCTACTCTGCGAATAAGGAAAACACCACTTACATTGATCGCTCAAGAGACTTGAACCCGCTACCTCATCTCCTCGGCCAACCCACTTGGTTTGGTAGAGGAAATATCGTGTAAGAATTTGAAGTACTATTACTACTACTAGTACTACTAAATGGATTATTACTATTCCTGTGATAATGAATGGTAGAAGGATACGGAAGGTGAAAAATCGAGTTAAAGTTGCGTTATCTTTGAACTACCATTACTCTAAAAAATACATCAGTGGTATAGGTTTTATGTAGTGCTGATTTTCTCAATTTAGAAAAAGAAATATAATTATTTCTAGTTTTACTGTCTGCATATGCATAGTTCACGACAATCTATGCATAAAATAAAAATTAAGTGAAAGACTTTTAAAAATTGTATAATTTTTGGCAATTTTATGATGTTTTGAAAATTAGCGTATATTTCTACTTTAAAAAAATTGGGGAACCAAAAAGTGAAAACTAAATCTCAGTTATTATAGCATTATGTTAGTTTTATAACATAGGTTGTCTGATAAGAATCTCAATAAGTTGGTCACAAATTGTGGATTTTGCCCTCCAAACGTGAATACACACCTTAAAATGCTTACCTGGCGATCAGCTTGGAAACAGAAAGTCCTTCACATTTTATTCTTATTCTTAATTTATATCAAAATTCCAAATTAAATATTGAAATAATACCACTATTAACAGTAACCTTTACACATATAAATGTATCACATCATGTTTAAGATTAAATTCCGTTACAACAAGAATATAATATCTACGGGTACAATTTCTTAATTAAGACATAAAATAATATTGTTCGGAAGAGAGCATAGCTTATTCGTGCTTTAGATCACACAGCGAATACAAACCTCCCCAGGTCGCTGGCAACCAGGAAACATCTCACCCCTGCGGGAAAGAAATGAATCATCAAAGCTTGGGCACACGCAATATCTGCATTTAAGCTACTGTAAGGGCTGTTAGGGGTCATTTCTAAATGAGAATTCAAATATCAACATCTACGATTTCTATAGGCTGCCTTACAATAATATAATTGACAGACATATAAATGCTTTTTAGGGCTTTTTTAAAAAACAGAAGGCGACGGTATCCGAAATGCAGTACGATGTTACGAGGGAGAATCAAATGAAAACCACAATTAGTTTTTTTCCACTATTTTTCTGCAGGAAGAATGTTTGCTTGTACATTATTTTTCTATATAGTCCCCTCCCAGTTCAATGCACTTATGCCATCAGATAGGAAGTACTTCGATACCGCATGAGAAAAATTATTCTGGTTGACACTGTAAGCACTCATGCACCGCCGATTGGATGTCTTCATCAGACTTGAACTTCTGCCCTCCAAGGAGCTCCTTTAATGGACTAAAGATGTGAAAATCTGACGATTCCAAGCCTGGCAAATATGCCAGATGTGGGAGGCACTTGAAGCATATGTTGTCGATGGTTTTCATGGTTGCACGAGCAGCATGAGGACGAACGTTATCATGAGGACGATAATTGTCGTAAAAATTATTAACAACATAAAGAAATTAGATCAACTACCGGTATGTAGATTTACTCCAGGTACAAATTGTTTCAAAATATATTTAACAGGTGTCTAAAAAATATGACGCAAGGGATAAACGGATTTTATTTTACCTTTATAATTGTTAAATTCCTCATTTCACAGGTGTACTACTATAAAATAACTTTTAAGCCTCTTTAAGGTGTTACATACACCTTCAAAATAATAATGAAAATAGTTTCATTTTGCTAATTTTGTGTGAACTTTTAACTTTTCCTCTGCCGTGTGTGTAAGTTTCTCTTTTAGATCCTACTTGTATAATAAAATATGTGTAAATTCTCATATACGCGTATATTCAACAACATTTTTTAGAAGATTATTGCATTGTATCCATAAAAGCAGTCGTTCACACATTCATACATTCAGCACATTAAATACATTAAATAAGGGTTTAGTTTTTAAAATACAGTTCTATTTTATAACATCAGAAATAAAATATTTCTTCTAAAGAAGAAGCGGGAAACGTCCCCATTATACTTAAATGAAAAATATGTATATATTACATATGTACAAAAAATAATGTTAAAAATGTAAATAGTTAATTAAAAAAATGTAAAAATAGTTAATATGATTTCAGTATTAGTTACTAGTATTCTTAGCGTGAATAAGGAACTGGTGATTCTGAAATTATATATATAATATATATACTGATTTAGTATATATTAATTATTACATATTATATATATTAACACGTATTAATTAATATTATATATTAATACTGATTTATTAATACATGATCATGTATTAAGACATCTCCCAGGCAAGAGGCAAGGGAAATAAAGTTTCCGTTGGTCCCCCATCCCCGAAGTGAAACACTGTAAGGTTATTTCGTCGAAATTCTGATTATACTGTTTAAATTTGTGGTATATGTTTGTTTAGATACACGCAGGGAAGAGCAAATGGGATTTGCCACCATCCCAAGCGTCCTTAAACCCTTGCGTTTTACATACGTAAACATGTTATTCCAGTGAATTTTACGTAATTTCGTCTGTTTTCATCTCACAGCTGAGCTGTTGCGTTTTGAGATTCAGTTATGACTTACGAGGGTCTGACAAGGGACAAATTATTGTTTTTTCAAACAGCAACTGATGATTGCCGGTTTCCATTTTCACAAACTTGGTGTTGCCCATCAAGCTACTTTGGGCCCCTGGTTTTCTAAATGACTAAATAGCTCATGAAGAGCAAACGCGGAATTTCAGCTAATCACAAGTGTAGCGTAACACTTGCATCGTTGTCTGTATATCATTATCATTACTACCCGCGCGCGATTTCTTGAGCGCTCGGCTCCCTAGTCCTCATTCGGTAGGTTTCGTTCAACTTCGTAGGTTAAGCTGACAACATTGAAACACGAAGTACGCTATACACCCTGACATCTAGTGGCTTCAATAATAAGCTTTCATTCTGTCTCAGGATTCTTATTTATTTATTGACATTATCTTTTCTGACGCATGGAGTTATGGGGAAAAATACAATCTTTCGAACTGCTGATTTCACAAACACTTCATTGTACATCGAACACTTTCCTCACCTCTTTAAGAACTCCGTATGTGCTAATTTCTGACGATCCCGTGAATTCTGATGTCAATTTCATGGACTGAAAGTTGAGCGAACTTTTCACAATTTGTATTAAATGCGTTTAAAATTAGGCTTATAGCTTTCTCCACTTTTAGATGCCTTACCTCTCTTACGTTTTAAAACACGAAATGGTGAAGCATGTTCTGCTAAGACTCTTCTTTATGCTTAAAATTAGTCATCCAGTGTAAAAATATTGAGCCTATATTATGCATAATATTCTTATTTGATAACCAAAGGCTTATGACGTGTAATTAATTGTTACGCAATACCGTCACCACGTTATATTATTGGACTGCATTAAAATCGTTGTATATTACAGTCACTACATAAAATACCATACGCGCGATTCTGCTGAAACGTTATTTCTTTGGTTGACAACACTGCAGAAAGACTGGCGGAATAGCTTTGTTTTGTTCCCCCCGGCCCTCACTTCCCCGTAAATCCAGCGCTCAAGAATTGGCGCGCGGGTAGTATGTCAATTGGAACGCTTGACAAATCGACCTTCTTTCTGATCATCCTGACCAGTGATGAATGTAATGCTGAAAGAAAACCATCATGCCGCATTCACATAGAAAGTTAATCATAACTTAAGAACATAAAACGTAACGCAAACTTTAGCACGGCACTGAGCATTCACAACGAAAACTTAACAGCCAACCACAAACGACAACGTAAACAGCTTATAAAATGGCTGCCACAAACGAAAATACTTTCATGTGTCTATTAAACATGTGTAGGCATTTAAAAATTAAAATCATACAAGTGTATGTAGACATATTGGCTACAAGTTAACAGCATATTATAGTTATATGGGCAGTAATTACTACTGAAGTTCGTTTCTTGGAAAATTAATGTCCATATATTTCCTTTTTGACAAAAGGATAGGATACAACGTTATGAATTTCTCAACCATAGATGCCAGCTCTTAGCTACCTCCACTTCCGTTATTTTAACTTTTAAAAGATACCACGGCTACCTATTTTATATATCCAGGATAAGCATTATATATTATACAGGATAATATAAAATATTATATATTATATAATATAAATTATATATAATTAATATATAATAATTATATATAATATGATTATATATATTATATAATATAAATATAATATAATATAATATATATTAATGTAATATAAATATATTATATACAATGTATTATATTATACAGGATAATATAAAATAGGTCGATCCTCTTCAAAATGGTCTCTCTTCGCCCCCCCCCTCTCCGCCCATCGGATTAAAGTTTATCCATTCTGTTTAGTTATTCAGTTTGCTAAAGGAAAGGGAAGACGAAACTGTTCATTGTTTATGAACGTTTGCCGCGCCATGAAGATTTTTTGTAATTACATTTTTTACTTACTGTACTATTTTTAATCCTTTTTTAAACATAATTTTGCATGCAGACCGTCATAACTAGAAGGGATTTGAACAACGTCCTCTTGCATCACATCTTCGAGTCTTTACATACGATAAAAATAGGCCTAAGAGTAGTGTTGAAACCACAGAGAGACTCCTGATCGGACACAGCCGTAAATCCAGTATTTGCATAGTATTTTACTTTTATTTTACTTTAATTTTTTTAAATGAACAATAATTTAAAAACGTCTACCAAATGTAAATCCGTTTCTTATAGGCCCATGTTTAATATAACAATATAGTCCTCCTGATGTAAACTTGAACTTTTTAAATTAACCACGAAAACTAGTCGTTGATGAAACTTAAGATGCAAAAAGGAAGTGAAAATTAATGTAGCCTGTATGAGTATTTACAAGCAATGTCTGTATATTTTGAGTCGATGACAAGAGAGGTCATGTGTACAAAGTAGGCCGTTTTTCATTCGAATGTTTCAACTCTTACCTTTGTTATTATTAGACTTCGGACTTTTAGGTCGCTAAAAATGCTGTTTTAGGTACCGGTACCTAAAATAGGCTCAAAAAATTTTAAAATAGGTTCTAAAAATCATAAAATAGTCTCTTATAAAATCGTTAAGTAGCCAATTTTCTGAAATATCTCAATTGCAATGCAGAATATTATATTTATTGAAGTCACCATTAATCAATAATCATGAATAAACACAGATATAGGCCTATGGTACACAGAATTATAAACATATTAGTAGGGCCTGTATTACTACCATAACAGTGAAAACCTAATCCCTACGCCTAGAAGCTACGCATATCATACTAGCATATTCAACCCCTTGTATCCCTCAGTGATTCAGAGAACTACTTTTTTTTCTGTTACTGGATGTGGGAGTCGGGAGAAAAACACTACATTTTCTTGGGAATTCCAAATAATTTTTCTACTGAAGATGAAACATTCCTTACTATTTAACAACGTCATGTACTGCACATTGTGAGCTAAAAATTTAGTACGAACTGAAAATAAATGCTATAATTTATAATAAAAAATTACTTATTTTGGACTTTAGAGGAAAAACGAGAAAAAAAGGCAATATTAGGCTCTAACGTAAAAATGGGCTGTTTTAGGTTCTATAAAAATATCAGTTTTAGGCATAGTCACTTATGAAACATGTATATACAAGTTTTCGTCCATATATCACTTAAGGATTAAAATAGGTTTTTACCTAAAGTCCGAAGTCTAGTTATTATACAGGCTCACTCTCAATGGCATAAAATGGCATACCCTTAATCTTACACGAGCTGCCATATACAATGGGTAAAATAAGTTGTGACATAATCAGTTCGTGCTTGGCGTTGGTATAAGCTGTATTGCTGTTCATACAAACTTGCCAGGGACGTATCTGTTAATCCTGCTTTAGTAATCAGGATTGTATTGCAGTGTTGATGCTTTGCATAGAGATAGGGAATCTGTCAGTCATTGAAATGCTACTGTTCAATTGATCTAGATTGCCTTTTGTCACTGAAGATGTAGATCATACTCCGTGTGATACATTGTATAAGGGGTTGTTGAGAGCTTAAGCTTGTTGTATTGAAGCGATATGTAGTATTAACACTTGAGAGGAATATTCTGTATTTTTCTCTTAAAAGTTTAGGGGCCTATATAGAGAATTTAATACCATCAAAGCTGTTACTTCCTTAGCTTAGATGTAGGTGTTGCAGCGAATCGGACTAATTCCAATGTATCCTGAATTTTTTTACTCTGTGTATATCATTAACTTTATGGTAATTATGTTAATTAATCCTTGATTATATCCTTATATACGTCTTGTTTGTGTAATTTACCAGGTTTAATTTCTCTCAATGCTTCGGTACACGAGCTTCGCGGATGTGCAATGAATTGCTGGGAAATGTAGATATATTTAATATGAACAATAAACTGTTTGAATTGCCAAACGCTTTTAGTAGTACGGTATATGATATTAAAAGTTTAAAATTTAGAAGAAATAGCCAAGAATTAATATTTCTTCACAAATAGGTACTACATTCAAAAATTGATGACAATAATATTGTTAAGAAGATTTTCTTTTACGTCCCAAGTAAACTACAATAAATTGTGGTTAGTGTATTGGTTTTATGTATCATGCCAAACATTTTCCTCGCTCTTTCTTTCTTATCTTGATTCTCAAAGACATTATGTACTGTGTTTAGAGAAGAAACCCGGCAACTGCTGGAACCCAGAAGTGGCTAGGAATTTCTTTTTCTTTTTGTCAAATTGGTGTAATGCACCTTTTGTGTATTCTTATGGCCCGGGTTCGATTCCCGGCCTGGTCGGGGATTTTTCAGTAGTGAAAAATGTCTTTCCCGGGTTCAAGACTGGGTGTGTGTGTCCTTAGATTTAAGTAAGTAGGGGACTGGCGCACCCCGGTAACAAATCCGCTGAGAATATCCCCTTACGGGATCACCAGGGGTCGCTCGCGAACCTGAGGAATAACTTTTAATGTTATGTATCTTTTGTTTTTATTATTTTGTATTTTTGGCATGAAAATTGTAATTGGGTTTTCTACCTGTAATGCTCATTGTTATTATTAGGCCTAAATAAAATAAATAATGAATAAAGTATCTGTTACCAAAATTTTAATACACTAGCTAAAAAATTATAATTAAAAAAGGAGCATAATAAATTATACACATTGACTGATTGAGTAAATTCTATAGGCTAATGTTGAAATTTTGATAAAATTCAACCTTACATCCTTAGCTTAAAACTTATCTGGGTCCATATCACAACTTCAGCCTTCATAAAATAAAACAAAACACATGTATACACGTTAAATTTGTACGTCAGTAGCAGTGAAAACGTTAATTGGAATATCAGTAACTGTTTGCCTCATTTGTTTGTAGCCCTAATCTTCAATTTAAGAAAAACTACTTATTAATCTATCCAAGTAATGTAGCAGAAGAGGATAACGTTCAACTGTTTCATGAGAATATATTTAGTATTTTATGTTTTGTTCGCCTCGATTCATTATTTTTCACAGTTGATGTAGGAATCGCCACTCGGAAGTTAATCAAATTGACGTGCTTGATTTTTGCTCCAAATGGAAACAATAATAACTATGTAACCAAATTCCGCACGCAAAACGGCTGTTAGGCGTTAACTCGTTGAAATACTGTGCTGTACAGCGGTAGGGGGCTGGTTTTACAAGGGTTTGTACTCATAGAAACAAACATGGAGCGTACACTTTTAAAATAAAAAAAAGAGTGCGTGGAACGCCACGCGACAGAAGTAAAACTTTATTTATTTTTTCAATTTTTGATTATTGGATTTTTCAATTTAGCATTATTGGACTTTTTAATATTGGGTTTTTGGACTTTTTAAATTTTGGATTTTGGACTTTTTAATTTTGGACTTTTTAATTTTGGATCTTTGAATTGTTTATTTTTTTTAATTTTTAAATTTTATATTTTATTGTTTATTAAATTTTGGATTTTTGGATGTTATAATTTTTAAATTTTTGAAATTTGTATTTTTTAATTTTGGATTTTTAATTTTTTGATTTTTGATTTTTGGATTTTTTAATTTTGGGCCTTTGAATTTTTTCATTTTGAATTTTTTAAATTTTGATTCTTTGAATTTTTTATTTTTTGAATTTTTTAAATTTTGTATTTTAATTTTGGATTTTTTATTTTTTCAATTTTGTTATTTTCGATTTTTAATTTTAATTTTTTTTGTTTAAATTTTGGAATTTATTATTTATTAAATTTTGGATGATTTAATTTTTAATTTTTTTTTTTAAATTTTGGAAATTTGTATTTTTTAATTTTGGATTTTTAAATTTGGATTTGCGCGGTAATCAACCTCCGGGTTCCATAAAATAGATAATATACCTTTTGTTTGCTTAGGAATTGTCTATTGCCATTGAGGAAGTAAGGTCTGAAAAATTTCCTTTGATTATTCCTAATCATTGAGTTGATTGTTTTCTGTGCAGTCCGCACCGAAACAAGTCGGTTTTGAGTGTGACTGATTTCGTGTGACTGATTGTGACTTATTTCGTGACGGTTTTAGTGTGTCTGATTTCCCAATTTACCCTCTAGCGCCACTAAAGAAGTTTTACTTCAAAAACCTAAATTCTGTGTTATTTCTGTTATAGAATTTTTAAATTCTGAATTCTTAGAGTAAAATACATTTTTGAACCACCTTATATCTTCATTATTTTTTTTATGAAACTAGAAGAAGAAGAAGATTTTTTGTGCCTAACTATAGTTCCAGTGTTTGTTTACGACAATTATAAGAAAACTTGTTTAAGTTAACTATTACTCCTGCAATTATAGTTATGCACAAACAATATCATTCTTCTTCTAGTTTCATTTAAAAAAATGAATGAGGGTATAAGGTGGTTAAAAAGTATAATTTTACTCTATTCCACCCCCATTGATTCAAAATGAAATTCATTAACTCTGAATTCTTAATTTTGTAAGAATTCCCGGTAAATGTTTCTAACAATAACAATTATAACAGTAAAATTATTAACGATGGGTCGTAATAGGCACAGACACCACAATGCCCATACAAGACATCTTCTGGAGCATTCAGTTAGTTTGTGTTAAATTTGTAATAAAATGTGATAAAATAAATTATAAGCAAAATCAAAATTCCATATATATATATATAAAAGTTATGTATACCGATGATGTATAATTATTTATTATTGTTACATTAAAGTAAGAAATGAACCGTGCCCATAATCAATGCAATAAATGTTTTCTTTACAGTCCGGCACTGGTTTATAAATTGTTTTATATTTCATACATTGTTTTACATTTTAGCAAAGCTGTTTATTGTTAATTTTGTTCGAATTTATTCGTGTATAGTTATTTTTACATCTTGTTACTTATCATGATTTTTTTTTTTCACTTTCACTCGAAGATTTGCACAATTTGTTAATTAATTTGATTTTAGAGTTTTATTTTCTTGAAGTAATATACTTTATTATTTTTAATGCTCTTTTTTATCAATGTGCATACTTGACAGAATTTCCAGATTTATATTGTTTTCGCTGTGCAATAATGAAAATTAACGTAAACCCAGTGTGAACCATAACAAATGACGTTAATCAATAAAGGTTTCTTTTATTTACGAATTTCCAGATCACTAACGGTGGCGTTAGAGCGTGTGTTTGAAATTGCCGGCGTTCTACCGTGGACATAGGTAGTAGCCTGAGAATCAATTATTAATGTGCGAAATTGTTTGCATATTGATTATGTAGGTCATGTAACAAGATAACCAAATTCGCGACAAATTTTGCACGCCCGATTTGCATGTTTGCATTAGTACTGGACTATAACCCGCCAGTAGCTAAATGTTATCGATCGGTCGCTCTCGCAGAATGTGGGTCTCTATCCCATGTTCTCTGCTACTCCGGAGGAAGAAGACAAGGAGCGCTGTCATTCACTTGTGCACTGGCTCTACACGTTCCCGTGATCGCTATTTAATGTTTGCTTCTTTCCGCGATTATATTTTGTGTCTACTTTTAGACTCGCAGCTCTCTCCACAAACGACAACTGAAATTATTATAGTTCCCTTCTTTTTATAGTCAGGCAAAGGGAGAAGTGTTTTCACAAACGCTTTCATCCTCTTAAATATCCAGCTTTTGTGATAAATTTTCCGTCCTATGTGCGTTTTATGTGCTGTTTCGCTTCAAGTGAATCAGTTTGTTCACGCCCAGAAGCTTCTAGCTTTATAGTGTAACTTGTGCTGAGAATTTATAGGCAGATCTGTATCTGTCATGGAAATTAACCTCTAATAGGAACGCCATGTAAGCTTCTCTCGTGATTGAAACACAGATGTACGAACAGTCTTGTGATAGACATTTAGAGCGCTGAGTAAATTTAATGGAGGTTCCTTGACTATCCAGTACCAATCCTTCCCTTTTCTGAAATGAGAGCAGTTTTATTGTGTTTTGTGCAAATTTTCAGCTATACTGCAATGAAGTGATCTACGTTATATTGTTGAGATTAATTTTGTCTGGGTCACATTATATGCGCACATGGTTAGCGGTTACCTTTAAAAATACTTTAATTGCGCACAGGAAACGTATCTGGGAACACTCGAAATGCGCACAGGTTACATTTCTGGGAACCGTTGAAATGCATTCTTGAAGACAAATTAAATTTGTATTATTGCAGAAAGTAACACATCGAAAAAAAATAATATTAATCTTGCTAAAAGTAAAACTTAAATAATAATAATAATAATAATAATAATAATAATATGGGTGAGAATAACAACTATCAAAACGTGCATTAATTTTTAACGTGGTGATTTGCAACATTAAAAAAAATCCAATCTACTTAATAAGTCTCTTTCATATTTGTGGGGTTTCCAACCATAAAGAACCTAATTCAATTTTCACACATTTAGAGATAGTGTACGGATAACTTACCTGAATCACTTCACAGTCCATAGTGAATAGCACGCTCATAAATAGCATTTGAGTTAGAGATGTGGAAGGAAGTTCCTGTGTTGTTCAAAAACTTTGAGGCTTGGTTTCTTCAGTTGATGTTAGATAAACTTGTTCAGACTAAATAGATAAATATTTTTTAAATTTATTCATAGAACTGTACGTGCCTACTTGAAAAATTTGAAGTGCATAATAAGAATAAAAATATATGTGGATGTGTTATTTTTATTTATTTACATAGACATTGTAAGAAATGAATCAATCAAGGTGGACTAACAACAATATCAAAGCGATCGACAATTTGATACATTATGTTTAGGATACAGTGGGCCATGCAACATTATGCCCATTATAATAAGTATTAATCAGTGTTTATATTTTGTCAAATGGACAAATAATAAAGTTATGGAAAGTAAGTAACTAGGTCTATTATTTCGACTGACAATAACTGACGCCGTCTGAGATTGTCTTGTTTACCTTATGTTTACCTTATGTACTAATATTTGTGGCGGCTCGGCCGCTGATTGGCGTTCTCTAGAGCCAATCAAAATGCTTCGAGGCCCAGACATCGCGGTTTATATAATAGACTAGCTTTGCTTGTTGGGGGCTCTGCCTCCAAACCCCCAGTGTGGTTCTTAGGAAAAGCTTTTTTTTTTTTCTAAACTGGCACCGTATCGGAAATAAAAGTGTCGGCCGGCTTTGTGATTTGAACCTGGGACCTCCCAAATGCGAGTTCAAGACGTTATCATTTGAGTCACCTCGCTCGGTTTATGGAAATTCCTTCTATCGGTAGCATGTCTCAAGATTTGTCAAAGTGTATTGCAACTTCCAAAACCCTATGTGAACACTGTAGGTAATGTTATCTACCGTTGTCATGGAAACCGAGCCCTTTTTCGGGAGTCTTTAGGGCTAAAAATTAAAAAATAAACTTTTTGGAATTTTCCTGTGGTTTACAGCCAAAAAGTTATATGTGTACCAAATTTCAAGTTTCTAGCTCATCTGGAAGTGGGCAGACATTAATGTCAGTCAGTCAGTCAGTCAGTCAGTCAGTCAGTCAGTCAGTCAGCCAGCCAGCCAGCCAGCCAGCCAGCCAGCCAGCCAGCCAGTCATATGGCTTTATATTATAGGGATTATTATACGATATTATTATGTATTGTGAGATACTAAGAACAGAAACTTTTAATTGGGTAGAAGTTGTCATGTGTATCACATCAGATCTTTTTACATGTGAAAATTATATTATTACCACGATTTATAAAAGCGCATAGATATTCCAGAGCTCGATTGATTTTTAAGCGAGTGTTTTGTCCCATCATTATTTCTGTGTTCTTGAGAGTGAATTCCGAGTTGGAACAATCCTTAAACCCAGATACTATGTTACATTATCCTAAGGAATATTTCTGAGACTTGACCCATATCGAGAACAGCTCTGATGTCCCAGTGGAATTCTGTACCTACTGAACGGGCTATTTCTGTTCTTGAAAACTTTCTACCACAAAAGTTTCTTTAAAATAATTTCTTTAAGTGAAACTTTGAGAAGAGGTGGAGCTGGTATCGGTTGACACGGAAGTAAATTTCGACCTTATTTCAGAACTATTTGCTTCTATTTTTGTTTCGTTTTGTTAGAGCGCAGAGATAAGAAGAAAAATAGGGTTAACTTATAGAAAACCCTGTGTTGTTATTTTTAAATTGTGGCTTTAATAATATTATGAATATTTGGTATAGGGCTAAACATTGCGGTCAAGTCGGTAAGGCGTTCGGCGACTTAGGTTTTTTTTTGGGGGGGGGGAGTGGCATCAGCATATGTGTTCGATCCTGTGTCCAGTACCTGCTGGCGTCTACTCACTCTTTGCTCCAAAGAGTCGCCTTCTTACGGAAGTTGACTTTCGTTCAAACTCGCCGGAAGGAAAAGACTGCGTGTTCAGGTACTGGCCACACTGCCGCCATTATGATCTAAAAGGGGAGGAAATTTCTCTCCTCCCGTACTGCCCTGAATCAACTTGCGTAGGGTCAGCTCTGTTTCAAAATAATTTACCTTTTGTTCGACTATCTTATAATACGCTTATTACATGTGACGCAATATGTTAATGACTTCGTTAAATTACAGATTTTCTGTCTGTCTGTCAATTTGTTTGTTACGCAATCACGACCAAATGCGTTGTTCGATTTTCTTCCAATTTTGCATGAATATTCCTTAAAGTCATTGAAATGACATGTGCATAAGGGCGTTTCAAAATGTGGTCGTTTTAATGGTTCCATTTCGTGTGATGTCCAGTTTCTTTAAACGATTCTAGCCAAACGGTTCCCCTGGAAACAATGCTGTCTAACAATATTGTCTTTTCAATCAATGACAACATAGGCTAAACCTTTTAAAGACTGCAATGAAGAACAGACCTTGGATTTTTTTTACGCGATGTCTACTGTTCACAGAACTATTAGTGATGCAAATTTCTAAACTGTTTATTTATGATTATTCTTGACAAGAGCCTGTTATTAAGATTTAAAGTAATGTTACAATTATGCAATTTCATATGTTTATTTCGCTACCGCGATACTTTTCTTCAAACACCCCTTTTTAAAATTGTCGTATTGAGTTTTATAAATACTTTTTAAATTGTTTATAGCAAGTTCCTCTACGTCATCAGTTTCGGCCAAACTGTTTCGCTTGAAGCTACGTGAATAATATAATACGTGTTGCTTAATACCTAAAATATAATTACTTGAATGTAAATTGATGGATGTTTTACCCTTAAATGGAAAATAGTCAAAGTATATTTTGGCATAAAACCCTGAATTTCAGTATATTTTTTCCCTTCCTTATTTTTGTAGTCCTTTTCCACGAACTGAAGTATTTCGTTTCATCATGTGCTTATTTCATCTCATTCCGTCATTTATCTTCTCAACTGTACAAAAAGAAGGAGGTAGAAATTTTTTCATACGAATTGCACAGCTTCTGCAAATATGACGTAAAAACACTTTGCAAGCCGCAAGTTGGAGACCACAGGTTTTGCTAATTTCCTTTGAGGGTAGTCGTGTAGGTAGCTAGTCATGACACAGTGCCTGGTAATAAAGTACGACCGCTGACATAACATGAACTAACAATACGGGCGATAAGAATGTCACATCATTAGCATGACTCTGAGTAACGATCCAAGTTAAGACAAAACCTGCTACTACTGGTATAAGGTTAATAAATTGTTTCATATCATGCGTCGGTGTTACAGTTTAAACAAAACTTTTCAGAGGTTCAAAAGCGAACATGATATGTTCCAAATGTATGTCCTCATTTATACTGAGCTGCAGTTTACTTCATTATAAGAAACAGGTAGATATAAATTAATGAAACCACAGAATATTGTTTCTGTTGAAAATTACATGAGAATATATTTGGGGGAAAATTTCTTCTTAAACCGGTATTAGAGCCCGTGATCTTTGGCTTTCCATGCCGATGCTCTGTCAGCTGATTTAGCCAGAGTTCGATTCACTGTGTCAGATGGAATATATCTCCTATGAATACCCTTAAAGTCGACCTCATTGAAATACATTTGTGAAAAATATATATAGTCCTTTTTTTCACATATTAAACAGAAACAATATCCTGTTGATTTATGTAACTACATGTTGTAGCCTATGGTAGTGGATAAAAACAGTGGTTGCCCGGTCATGAAATCACCAAGTTAGTGTGCATCACTTAACCATTAAAAGTAACTTAAAGCAAGGAGATACATTATCGCCTTTACATTTGAATTTCGCTTTGGACTAGGCCATTACGAAAGTTCAGGAAAACAAGACAGGCCTAGAATTAAATTATAAACACCCGATTTTAGCTTATGCAGATGATGTTTATCTGTAGGACGATAGCATAATACGGGAGTAATACAGAAAATCTTTTCGATGCCTGCAGGAATGTTGGATTGGAAATTAATACAGAATAAACTAAGTCCTATATATTGTGGTCATGAAACGTCATAATAATGTGCTACAAAATATTATAACAGTAGATAACGCATTCGAAAAAATAGAGAAATTGAAATATCTGAGAGCAATAATCACAGATACAAAACAATATTAATGTAAACTAAAATCAGAAAATGCTTGTTTTTATGCAATTCACAAACTTTTATCTTCTTGTCCTCTGCTCAGAAATCTGAAAATAAAAATTTATAAACAATAAAACTGCCGGTTGTATTATATAGATTTGAGACATGGTGCCTTACTCTTCGGGAAGAATATTATCTAAGTGTGTTCGAAAATAGGGTGCTTATGAAAATATTCGTACCTAAGAAGATGAAAACGGGGACATGGGAAATATGCATAATGACGAACTTCATAACCTGTGCTCGTCACCGAATATAGTAAAGTAATTAAATCACGGAGGATAAAATGGACTGGACATGTTGCGCGCATGGGGAGGAAAGATATCTAAAAATATCGATCGGGTGACCCGAAGAGGTAAGACAACTTGGAAGACCTAGATGTAGGTGGGAGGACAATATTAGAATTTATCTAAGGGAAGTGGGTTGGATGAAGTTATCGCAGATTAGGGTTGAATGGAGGGCTCGAGTAAGCGTGGCAATCAACCTCCTGGTTCCATAAAATAGACAATATTCCTTTAGCTTGCTTGGAATTGTCTATTGCCATTGAGTTAGTAGGCCTAAGTAAGTAACATGGGATATTTACAGTTTTCGACAACAACAAACAAGATATAATAGGGGAGGTCCGTGTAATTTGGGCTACTTAATTGAAATTTATCATTATACTTTTTCCAAGCAGTGAAAAAATGCACATTTAATTTGTACTACGTAATATACTGTTATAAACAATTTAGCATGGCTGAAGTTTCAAAATATTGATATCAAATGTTTAAAAATATTTTTTACAAAAAATTTCACAACCGTGTATTTTGGGCTAGTATCGTGTATTTTGAGCCAGGCAACCGTGTAATTTGGGCTGCTTCCGTGTATTTTGAGCCAAGCAACCGACTAATTTGATGTCGGTGATAACTAACACTCGAAACACTCTACCCATCTTTTTGAATCGTCACTTATCACTTATCGTCACTTATCGTCATAATTATCACTTAAGTTTTTAAATATTCAATTCACTCCCTTCTTATCACATAACAAAAAAGTAGAAATTTCATTTAAGAATATGCTCAAATCCTTTCTTTTAGCAAACTGTTTTTATAATATAACTTATATCATATAATTTATATACTTATTTCTTAAATTTATCATATATCATAACATATCCTTTCACATCATAACAAAAATAAATAATATTTATTCACTGTTTAATTTTCCACATGCAGTAAAACATTTAAATTAAAAATATTCCATTGCTTTCATAAAGACCAGAGATTTATTTTTAAAATGCTTAGAAACTAAACTCAGTGGCGCGAATTCCCTGCAGGGATTTGGCCTACCACAAGACCGATGCGTTATCTACCACAGGCAGACGGCAGGATTGGGGGGCATGTGTTGAGCATGCCGACACCCACGGCCGTTAATGGTGGTTTTCATGACAGGAGCCGCTACTTCTCTTTCAAGTAGCTCCTCAATTTGAATCACGAGGCTGAGAGCACCCCAAATCCGAGCAGGTACCGGGAATCGAACCCGGGCCGACGGATCTGTAGTCAGCGACGCTAACCACAAGACCACGCCGACGGTCTTAAAATGCTTAAGTCGATAGAAATACAACATAATTAAAATCTGTAAAAATGCTATGGTCCTAGCATTTATAGTTTCTAAAAAAGTTTTATCTTTTGACAAGAACTTAGCATTTTTTATAATTTATTTTTAATATTTATTCTTGGGATTCGAACCTTGGAACAACAAGTCAACTCAGAGCAATATCATAAAGGAATACTGTGTCTGAATTGTAATGCACTTAGAGAAGAACGAGTTTAAAAGTAAATTATAGCTCCTTTGTATAATTTGTCTCTTGGCTCAAATTACACGGATTTTACTGGCTCAAATTACACGCATAGCACATTATTAATGTTTAATTAATTATCTAAGAAAATAGAATAAAGTGATTAAAAATATATACACCGTCAATTACCTCAATATAGTAGATATGATTTTCTAGCAAAATTCTTGTTTCTTCACGATATTAGCTCCAAGAACACCAAGTGACACCATTCAACAAGTTTACAGAAATGACTGCAATAAAATTCTTTTCAATTTTCGCCCCCAACTAGTCAGACCAGAGGGGTGAAAATTCCGGACAGAAACTTTCACTGCATTGTTCATATGACCTTGCCAATGGAATGTGATTTGCAGTGTTGCAACGTTTAAAATTACCAGTGGCTCAAAATACACGATGGCTCAAATTACATGGAATCCCCCTATATGGCCATATATTTGTGCCGTTTTTTTAAATCTCTGATACATTTTTCATTGACGCTGCTTTCACAATATGGTATTGCAAAGTTTCAATTGCTTGTCAGATTATGTTATAGTAGTTTTTAATAAATGTTGGAGGTTTGACAATAGTAATGAGGTAGCAAAGCTCGCCAATATGTAGGTTTACATGAAGGTGTCTCTGACACTACCTATCCAGTCAGTACCTAAGTTTAGCCTATTTAATTAATTTAGCTGATTAATGTAGAACAAGAAGCGACCTAGAAGTGTTTATAGATAGAGCACCGCATTGCAGTGCCATAATATGACTTATTATTATTTATGACAACTGAGCGTTTTGATTACCCGGATTTCGGCCATAAGGGTATGTTTCGGTACACATTTATGTTTTGCATTGAGCCTAATTCATGCTGCGCATAATGGACAGGATATAATGCGTTCTAGTTCAGAAATGGTAGGCAGCGATGTAAAATTTTATTGGGTATCTCTGCTTGTTGGAATCGCGTCAGTGCTGAATCACGCGTAAAGACAATAGATCGTTCCCAGTTTTGCTGCTGTTACAAAGCTAGTAAATACAATTTCCAGTTGCTGTTATTTAGTTTTCTGCGAATCTAAAATGTTTATATGACATTCATTTAGTTAGTTTCAGTTTTTGTAATAATAATAATAATAATAATAATAATAATAATAATAATAATAATAATTTTATTTTTTATTTAGGAATATTCCACAATACAATGGTTTACCTTCATCCCACAACAATCTTTTGCCTCCATAAGTCCCTGTCCATAGCATCTTCTTCACATAACCCTTTTCTCGCCATACTGCTTTTCACCCCATCCATCCAGCACTCTTTGGGCTTCCCTCTTCTTTTTCTTCCTACTACTTTCCAATCCAAAATTTTCTTGGGTATTCTGTCCTCTGTCATTCTGAGTACATGTCCATACCATTTCAAGCGTCTTTCTTCTACAATTTCCAAAATATTCTTTTCAACTTGCATTATTTCCCTTATTCTATTATTCCGAATTTTTTCTTTCCTGGGTTTTCTTGCTGAACGCCTCCAAAAATCTATTTCTAATGTCATTAATTTGCTTGCTTGTTGTCTACTTATGGTCCAAGTATAATGTCTGATATATTAATTTTTTAGTTCTATGTAAAATAATAATAATAATAGGAATAATAATGTGTTATTTTGACTTGCAGAGTAAAATGGGGGTATAGTGAAATTCTGGCCTTGAGTGAACAACAGTGTTGTTTGTTAATGCTAATAATTATAATAATATTCCTACTCCCTTCTTGCCTGTAAAATTCTCTCCCCCTTCGCCTCCTGTAACTGCATTAAATTTTTAAATGCTAGCATTCTTTAAATTCAGTAAATTTATATACCTAGACAGTTTTAAACTCATTGTTCTGCAGTTCCACATATCATACATTTTTATTTATTGAAAATAATAAAGGTTTCTCGAAATAACAAGTAGTTGAATTCTTTTATGCTTGTTCTCTAGAGTCACGACAATAGTGAAGAGATTTTCATTCTAGATTTCCACGGTCTTCAGTGCTTTTAATTTAATGGAAATGTTTAAGTGTGTATTTGTACCTTATTATACGATAACTAGAGGAAGAATGGGACTTTAAAAAAGAAAGATAGAAAGAAATATTTATTTTCAGTAAAATTTAATAATTGACATGAGAAGAGGGACATGTAGACAAATCAAGTAGGGACATAAGTATTTTAAAATGTGTGAAAATATGTTTTTCTATTTTTCCCTTAAAGATACTATCTAAAAAATTGCCTTGTTTCTCTCACCATCGTTAGAACAAATCAAACTGTTGCCAACAGGAACACTATTAAAATTAATAAAATAATATTTTGATAATAATAAAATATGAAACTTTGTTACCTAATAGTTCACATGGCAACAATCTTTCTTGTGTTATCTCTTTCATACAATGTTCATTTTATTTTTAATTTTTATTAATTCTACAATTTATTATTATTATTATTATTATTATTATTATTATTATTATTATTATTATTACAAGTTTCAAATGAACTAACAGATAGGCCTAGTGCTAGCAAATAACTATGTTTCTAACTACTGTCAGAATATCCTGACCAAAAATTCTATCGGCTGTTCATTACCATTGTTTTTAGAGAAAGAAATAATCCAATATATAATTCATTAAATATATTTACATTTAAAAATAGATAACTAATAAAATCATGTAAACTGATATAAAAAAGTTTCAAAAATCAAGTAAGGATATAATGTATTTTAGAATCTGTAAAAATATATTTTTGTCGATATTATTCTTAACATAATTCGGACATTACCGTTTGAATTTTTAATTTTTAAAAATAAGGTTTACTGTCTACAGTGTCGTATACCACCAGCACCCATTAAGTAGTTGTTTTTGGCATCCTAGAAAGAACAATATTGCTGAGTCTGTGCGTTACGAATTTGCGAATTTACGGCACAATAAAGAACCTTGTACTTCAAGAAAATATGAGTATGGCGTTCATTTTAAAGTCTACATGTAATTCCCGTCTAGTGCCCGAGAGTAAGGGGTAGGACGACCCCCCTCATCCCGTCTGACTTGGATGAGGAAATTGGACGTCTTGTGGATAGGATATCAAGTTCCTTCCCAACTACCGGTGCATAGAGGACAAGAATTCCAACTTGTACCGATCGATTTGAATGGATCTCACCTGCCAAGTCAAACCTCTTATTAGTTTTGCAGTTTTCTTTCTTCCTTTACTGAAATAGAATGAGGGAGTGAGCGAGTGAGTTGTCTAAACTGCAGAACTCATAACCTTTTTATTTTACTCTGCTGTGTTTCAAGTTATTTTTGCAGAACCACCATCTTTTGAGTTTTTAAAAATAATTGTGCCATGTTATTGTGTTAACGTTATTCGGATAATATAATAAATAAAAATATTCATATGAGTTCCACAAAACCCAACTGAGAGAAGTAAAACCAAAAAGAAAAAGGGCAATAATTTGAGCAGTATGTTCTAAAGGACAACATGTTCTCAAACGAATAGGAAAATACGAAGGCCGTCCACAAAGTAAGTTTCCCTGAGTCCGTTTACAGAAACAGAACACTATTTCAAGTAAATAGTTTTTGCAACAGAAACAGCTAGTGTTCAGCTATTTTTCAACATAGGCTATTCACCACCGGAATTGAGATATTTGTATTTTTGCAGAAAACTCGAAAACGAGCCGAAAACAATGTCATTTTCTCTGCCTATAGTACCTTTTGGTATGAATAGAGAGAGTAAAACAGTTAGCCGACTTCCATTGACCAACTTGTGTTGCTCAACCACAATCTGATGACCCCTAAGCCCAGAAGTCAGCAAGTGGACTGAGTTTGCTGTGAACATAAAGCAGTTGTGGTCGGCGAAAGCACTGTGCTTCGGTTCTATGTAGGCTTTATCAACTGGTAACTTACTGTATTAGGAGAACTAAAAATAAAATATGCACAAGCTGCTTCTCCCTGTAGAGAGATTTTAAACACATGATTGCTGATGCGGTTTTCTAATAAAATTTGTACGAAAGAGGAGGGTCTATCCCTATCTCCTTAACATTACAGTTTTAATATTTAATAAACGAAACAACGTTAAAAATGTGTCCCTAGGTGCAAGGATTATAATTTAGGTCCGAAGTTAGATGTATATAAGAATACATCCTGTAATTCTCATACCTTAAAACATGTAATTCATTCAGTATTCCTTATCGGCGTCGATGTTAACACAATTTTGGGCACGAATTCGTGAGAATTAAAGATTTAAAAGTTGTTTGACGGTTTTTGTAGGTTATATATTTTTTGAGGGTATAAGGTGGAAAACATCTCTTTAAATCTCATTTCATTGATATTTACCCTCAAAAGGAAAACTGAAATTTATCAATGTTGTTAATATGATTGTCTGATGCAAAGGATAGTAGTTCTGCAAATCTGGGTTATTTTCCCGGTAGCTGCCGATTTGTTTAGGGTGGAGGATTCTGGCACGGGATGCACTCTGCCTTGTTAAAATTGAACGGTTAAAAAAAAAATCTTTAATCGCCTTGAGAGTCGGCAGACACTCCAGTCACGTCATCTATAAAATTCTAGTTCCATTGCTACTCCTGCTGACAATGCGTTACGAATACCATATAAACTGAGCATTTATTTTGCGTTTTGTAGGAATATTCTTCTTGTTTCTAATGTTTGTAAGTGTGGGTTTGTATTTGTATTTTAAATGCCATATGTTAAAGATTGTTCATTTCAGTAGGCCTGTCTAAAATATTAAGTTAGGGTATACAGGTGCTATCGTATCTAAGGGATAAAGCATCATCATGAGTATAAAAACTAACTCCTTAGCGCTAAATCTCATGAAATGACATACCACAAGAATCATCCATCGCTGCATTATCTTCTTGTACGTGTGTAACACGGGCGTACGGTAAGGGGGGGTTCAGGTGGTTGAAACCCCCTCCCGAAATATCTTAAATATTTTGAAGATTATTAATCATGGAACGAATTTAAAAACTCTGATTAGGTTTTTACATATTTTACAATTTCGTACATATAAAAACATTATTTAAGATTTATCGTAATTTATTTAATATTCAAATTTCAAATAGCAAACCTCGTGGTGTTGATAGCTTTTCAGCTTAATAACGGTGATGTATTAATAGTAAGCAAAAATCCCTTTGGAATCTGTCAAACGACAACTCGAATACTCCCGCCGAAATCCATCAACCTGTTTGTAAAGCCAACAGTAATCACGAGCTCATCACAAAATTATCATGAACTAATCGGCATTAATCGGGCTTTTCCACAGGTGGATTTACAAATAACTTTAAAAACGTGCCCTACACACCATGCACGACTTTACATTGAACCCCTCCCGAACAAATTTTCACCGTACGCCCATGGTGTGTAATAATTAATAACACTAATAATGCAATCAGTAGGTACCACCTTATTTCTTCAAACAGTCTAATTTGTTAACAAAAGATCAGCGCCTTAGGTTTTCATGAGAAATGACAGCGCTATACTTCAATTATGTAGCCTACTGTTACTTTAATTAAAACTAATTATAACCAGTCATTTCTCGTGAAAACCTAAGACGCTGATATTTTGTTAACAAATTAGCCTGTTTGAAGGAATAAGGTGGTACCTGCTGATTGCATTATTACAAATTGCTCTGAAAGGATCAACATGAAATTCAAGAATTAATAACTGTAATTACCGTATTTTTCGGATCATATGACGCAAATTTTTACTTGAAAATAGAGCCTTGAAATTTGAGTGCGTTTAATGGTCTGAAGTAAACTAAAACATAAATAAAATAAAATTGCAGTAAAAAGGCCAACTTCCGGTATTGTCATAACTAGGGACCGGATTCTTAGGTTTTTACCTATTTTTTTCCTTACTTCCAAAACAAAAATCGCTCATACACTTTTTCGAATCTTGTCCATAGGATTCACCCACATTAATTCTATGGCACCTAAAAATACCTAAATGGGGTATAAAAACCTAAATACACCTAAACGGGGTATAAAACCTAAAATATCTAATTTAGGCTCCTTTTTTTTTTTGTTTTTGTTGTTTGTCATTTGAGAAATCGATATTTTGCGGAGAGACAATAATTTTTGTCGGGTTGAAATTAATACCACCAGCGTTTCGTTCAACCCATTGTCGTCTAGGATGGACAGTATCTTGAGAGGAAGTGTAAGACAGGGTTGCCAGATCAGAAAAGTAAAACCGTCGTACCAACAACTGAAAATAGTCGTACGCTAGTTAAAATCGTCGTACAATTTGCGAATAGTCAGGATGAAGATGATGCTAATAATAATAATATAATTATAATGATTGCCAAGTGACATTTTGACAGACATTTTGGCATAATCCCAATGGCGCGGACCCGTTCACGCGATATTCACATTTCCACGGACTGTGTGATTTTTTTGTTTCTGAGCGAGGCAGAATGACCAACTGTCTTTTTTGTAGCCTATATAGTGATAGCAGACGGTTCTCGCAGCAGTCGACAAATTCAGTAGCCTACAATGGCAGGTGCGCTGTGTGCCGGTCACAATGTATGTTTTTACAATTTTATTGTGCGATTTGAATGCGAATTACTTCCATTGATAACTTTCTATCAAAACCATTTCTTACAAGCAGCTAGTGCCTTGTATTATACCCACCTCTGCTTTAAGCTAAGTTGTCTACAGATAACCTAAATAATGCATAACACCAACCATATAGTTAAGTGCGCGAAGCGGAGGCGGCAGCCGTAGCGAAGCGCCCTTGCATTTTCGAATAAGATATGGTTTTTCTATAAATGCAAGCTTGGTGGTTATAATAATATGCTTTTGTAAGTTCTATAACGTGCCACTACTCCACCCACGCATGCTGACTTTGCTGTTTACCGCTAGTACTCAGCTGATTGGTCTCTCCTACTGTATACAATATATACTCATTGTTGTTGGTACTCTTTGTCATCAGCAACCTGCAGGTGTTGCAGGAAGAAATATAATAATAATAATAATAATAATAATAATAATAATAATAATAATATTATTCACCAAGAACTGAAAAACATGTTCTTTGAAAAGGAACCTACATTACCCTGTTATAAATATGTTCCTTCTCCTGTATGTGAGGATCAGAGGGCGAAATTGTACTGGAATAGGAAGATCATCACAGATAAGACCATACAAAATAATATTCCAGATATTGTGCTTTCCTTGAAGGAAGAAAAACTCACCTACATCATCGACATTGCGGTTCCGTTAGCAGCCAATGTAGAAAAAGTTTATGGGGAAAAAATTAATAAATACTTACCACTTGCTGATGAGATCAAGGCTATGTGGCATATGGACACTGTACAGATTGTGCCTATTGTGCTGGGATGTACTGGTGAGATTCCCTTCAAGCTTCAAGACAGTTTAAAGCGATTAAAAGTACAGAAATATTTGTACTTATCTATGCAGCGTGCGGTAATCCTAGAAACGTGTAACATCGTCAGAAGAGTTCTTGGGGAAAAAGTGGACCAGTAGAAGTTGTGTACAACAGGACAATTGTTGTTACTATATACATTTACAGTGTACTTACCTGCATATAAAGCTGTATGTACATAAATATATACCTGTTTAGTTAAACAGAGAAATAAATAAAGGAATAATAATAATAATAATAATAATAATAATAATAATAATAATAATAATAATAATAATAATAAAATATTAATAAATTACAATTCATACGAAAGTAAGATTTCTAAATGTCATTTATACAGTCACTTTTTATATGCACGTGTCAACATATGCTATTAATAGTAACAATATGATTATTATGTTTGTTCAAAATAATTATCGGTATAATTTCTTTAGAGATTTGGATTGCTTCGTTTTGCACACGTGCGGCTAAAATATAAAATGTTTGGAAAAGAATAACGAGAGAAGTAGCAATAACAATACAACTTAAGCAAGGTGCGGCACCGGCCCGTGAAAGCCTGTAATAAATAAATGGACTGAGTTTTATTTGACAATGGCTATTATAACATTCCGCCATTCATTTAGTGACATACAAAATAAACTACGAAAATACAAAAAACTTCATGTTTATCTAAATTGAATTTCTGCAGTAGATTGCTAAAAAAAGTAAACACAAAATGGTAGTATAAATTGCTAATATTAAAAGTAGTCGTATGAATAGGCATACGACACATGGTTGCGTCGTACGTCGTACAAATCTATGAAATAGTCGTATGTGTACGACTATAGTCGTACGTATGGCAACACTGGTGTAAGAGTACCGGCGTATTCCTTTTAAAATATTCGTACGAACAACCATTGTTGCCGTGTATGGACAAGGATGTAGATTTTTGTGTTTTAAAGCCCTTGTTTACATTTATTACTTCCCTATTATTCATACTTAGTGATCACATTGTGAATTTTAAAAAGACGTGTTAATTATGCCGAAACAAATTAAATCGAGGTTATTATGGCAGTGGGTAGCACATTCAAATTCATTAAACCAATATTATTCTACCCGAAAACGATATTTTGGGGGAAAAAGCCTAAAAAAAACTATTTCACCTAATGAAAAACCTAAAACAGTATTTTTAAAAACCTAAAAATCCGGTCCCTAGTCATAACGGTGTTGTAAACAATAATTTGGGTGAAAATTGTGGCACAGACTGTACATAGGTGTACTTGTGACAATTATAAAATGAGAGTTGTGGGAAGTCAGGTATACAACGCGAAAAGAAAGAAATGTCGGGTTCTTTCATACAGAAGGATGTCTTCATTGGGTGGTCTAAATGAAGGTAAACAGCCTTGTTCCGTTACATTTACCGTATGCTGTGTAGGTTGTGAGAGGGTGAAAATATATTTTCAGTCTTTCACGAATTTTCGTTTAGAATCACATAACACTTTTTCACTTACATTTCAATGCTAAAATCAAGGTGCGTCTGATGGTCCGAAAAGTACGGTACTAAGGACAACTTCCGTCTCTTAATAACTTCTTTGTAATCACAATTACCTGTTCATTCGGTGTGAAGTTAATTTTATACTTATATCTAATTATACAAAACCAGTATAATTACGTATTTAATAAAAGTGTTAAAGTAAAGTGGTTCCTAGAAGCTCGCGGAGGTCCTTAGCGTTCCAGGAGGTTGAGACTTCCAGATTAAATAGGCATTCGGCTCGTGAAAGTGGTAGGTTGTTAGCCTTTACCTCCAGGATTGCTCGTGGTACTCATTTCTCTTAGAGGCTGAGTCGGCCTCATGCTCATAGTGCCTACCAGAAGAATTAGGCCAATTGAAAAATCCTAACGATTTCATTGGGAATCGAACCCGCCACCTTCCTGTTAGTAGCGCAGTGCTTCAGCCAACTATGCCTCGGCGTACCCACAATTACTTACCCGTTCGAACCCGGCCCTCCATGTCGTTAGTCAGCGACGCTATAGTACGAGCTATGAACCACTTTTCCGCCAGGAAATCAATGAAAGTTTGAGGCCACATCAGGATTTAAACCCGGGATAGCTCGCATCGTAGCCATGGGCACGAACAGGGAACCTAACGTTGAGCTAATGGAGGACAGAGACGTTTGTGATAAGTAGGACCCGGAAGTGTATGAAAAATCATTTGCAATAATGCATTCTATCAATTGCTAGTGTACAAGACATGATGGAAATGACAGAAAATTGTTAGTTTCATTTTTCATGTTGTATATTTTGTTAGTTTTGCGATAATGCATAACTTGCTTGATATTAAAATATTTGCATATTTTATTAATTTGTCACATTTTTAAGGCCATATTTTTTGACAGGTTTTAAATATTATGCTTACCTCAGTTAATTTCAAACTTTCACACCGTGTTTGGCTAAGTGGATGTTTTGAGAACCGACTGTACAATAAAATTGACAGTACTCTTGGAAACTTTTAAGTGTTGGCCCGTTGAGAAAAGTGAACTGATACAAAATAATCTAAAGCAATTCGTACAATTTGTGAACAAAATAAATTTTGAAGCTCTACAAACAAACCAAATACATCATTCAGGATAATATTTATAAGTGTACATATGTAGATATTTTTGAGTAGTTAAGATAAAAGGAATGCATGTAGTATTGCTGCATTGCAATGGAGCATGTTGTTTAATAAAGATGATAATAATAAAAAAATAAAAATTGACAGTACATAGCTTAATGTTTTCGAATCTGATTGTATTATTACAGAGACGTTTTACTTCATTAGTTTTCAGTTTACTAACATTTGTTGCATTGACTTGTTTTATAAAAAGGTTTGTAATTTTATTTTTACAACTTTTACTATTTTGCACAACTTATATAATTCAGTTATAAAGTGTTGCAGTTACTTAAATGATACACCATATTTCATTGGTTCCTGTGAATATGTTACACTTTTTAGAGCATATTTGCATAGACTACATATTTAGTCTTCTGGTAGAACATTAACTTCCAGGCATTAGTAATAAGTAGGGTTCAGATGTTTATGATTTAAGAAAGTTGAAAATATGACTGCAAATATGCCCTTAAAAATGACCATATATGACTAGAAAATCCTAAATATTACCTAAAAATAAATGTTCCGATTTAAAACGTTTAATGACACTAAATTATTACATCACAGGAATTCAATCAGATAAATACTGTAACAATTTTACAGGAGATTTACAGTTTTACTTGCAATGAAACTTTAATTTTAAAGAATTTGCTCCTCTTTACTCGCTTCATCAGCTACAAATAATATTTTGTAGACCATGCATGTCCCTTTAAGATATGAACAATTATAATAATTTTAAAATTAAGTTACCGGTACCTATATATTGAGCATAAACAAATGATTTAAATTAAATTTAAATTTAACTTAACCATTTAGTGCATATGGCCTACTTTAGGTTATAATTGTGCTCCTTTACTAAAATTATTCCCTAAATATAACGTTATATGAGCAAATGTGACCACAACATTAACCAAAATATGTGTTTAGTTTGTGTTTGCGGCGAAAATGGAGGTCAGGATAAAAATATGACATGTCATAAACATCCGAACTCTAGTAATAAGCTACAAAATGGCATTTTCTTCAATTTTATTACATCTTCTGAATAGTATGTTACAAAATCCTACTGTCAACAGCTAGAGGCCTTGTGAAAGGGCATTTTCTGTAGGCTACTAAGATAGCAATGTTTACAATGTTGTTCTTGTTCTGTAATCAGATTTAACTCTTGGCAGTTCACATAATAAGGTATTCCTGATGTACTTTGGAACGGGCCTAGCTGTTTTGTTCGCACAGTTGTATGACAATCTCATTCAGCATTCCTTATCGTCTTCTGTGTTAACTCAATTTTGTACACAAATTCTTGAGAATTACAAGCATATTCATTCATCGTTTTCGAACTCTCTCTGCAGTGGCATCTGTCACAGTCACTTTTGTGTTTTGACAACTTCTCATTTGTTTCGAAATTAGATACCAAACATCTGACACTGACTGCATCATCCGGGATGAGGGATTGTGTAAATTTGTGTTAAACAATATCCCTTTCTATTCCTGAATGCTTTTGTGATAACAGAACTGTTTACTCTTCTCTTAGAAATTAGTTGTAGAAATTAGAGTGTGTAGCTCCAACTTACAATTTTTATATAGAAACGATAATTTTTATCTTCATGGCAAAATTTTTACTACCGCTGATTACCGCTACTACTGCTTATTAAATTGAACATTTATCAACATTAGAAATCATCGTCTTCGTCGTCATCAAGGTTACAAAAGTACATGCTTTTATCAATTAGTATGAAATTTTGCCCATATACCCTCGTTGTTGTTTGGAGTGTATACAGGTGACTTTGGAATTGCACGATACTGGGATTTGAAGTAAACTGGTAAAGTGATCCCTGTATGTGCCATGGAGACTCTTAGAGTTTCCGGGAAGTTGAGGCTCCCAGATTGAGACATCGGCACAGGAAGGTGGTAAGGTTGTTAGCCATACGCAACGGCCAGGAATACCCTGGTACTGTTAGAGGCTGAGTCGACCCCAGGGCCATAGTGACACTAGAAGGATTAGGCCAATGGAAAAATCCCACCGACCTCGTCGGGAATCAAACCAGCGACCTTCCGGTTTGTAGCGCAGTACCTCAACAACTACGTCACGGCGTACCCCGGGATTTGATGTAATCGATCAAATTGGAGAGTGTTGTCATGGGGACTGCACATGCAGTGTGAATTGCATTTATTGACTTCATTGTAATATTTTCAGTAATTGCATAATTTTACAAAGGAAGGAGTGCTTTGTTTGAATTTTAGTGTTGCCTTCATCTTTTTTTTCCGTTTTGAAGAATATATATGGGCAAAATTTCGTACTAATTGGTGAAATCATACATATTTGTGTAGAAAACTAACATATATACACCCAGCCACACGCTTTCAATTTCATATTAGATGTTATTTCTATTGCTAATGATCCTAAATATTACCTTTTGTTTGTTGCAGGTAAGAATGCTGTTGGAGTGATATTCAGTGTAAAGTATTCTGAAAGTAAGTAAACCTGAATGAGACACTTTTTTGGAATAGGGTTCAGTTTGTTACTCGTACGAAGTAGCTCTACATTATAAAATGTGTTAAGAATAACCTGTTGCACAATAGGCTAATGGGTCAAATGCAGGTGTTACGTCCCATATGCTAAGCAGAAGTGACTGATTAACCAATTCTTAATAGGTAGTGTAATATAAGGTATGCACAGTTATATTATATGTACCGTCACCCTAAGCAAAAGCATATTTTTTCCTCCATGTAAACAAATGTATAAATTGTAATATGATTGTTTTTAAGTCATTCATAATAAGTATTATATTTTAATTATTATTCGAGTTTTTAAAATTTATTTACAAAGTAGCTTTAACAATCAAGACATAACGCGACTAACATTTTGCATAAATATATCAAATGGCAGTGCAACAATTTACATCAATCTGAAATTAATAAATTATTATAGATTCTCGTAAAACTTGTTTTAACAAAATTGTCGTTTTTGGAAGATTGAGAGCTTTATCCAAGTAGGTGCAATTATGTGGTGTCGTCTTTCATCATGATACAGTTGCGTGTTTATGGGTGTCTGCTCCCTACTCCATCCTACATCTAATAGGCCAACCCATAATCTGCATTAGGCCTATACATACATTCCATACCCTGCCATTTCATTTGTATACTTCAAAATTATAAATGATCCCACATATTCAAAATATTAAAAAAAAATTGTCATGACTTATGCCCCATCCCTCGTATTTACGGAGTATGATTTTTTTGTTTGGATTCGTCATTTTTAAAAACTGTTTCAGACTAGCTAAAGTCAACAAGTACATGCAGTCATCTCCCGTGTATCAAAACAACTGAAAACCATAAAACTAACACCATAGAAATAAATATAAAAATAGGTTTATATAGATATATTTGTTTGTTTGAAAATTGTTCCTTCACTCCCACTTACGGTAGAGTTTGATACTCATATAAACACACCGTTCTAGCCCTCGTTCCCTGGCATGGTTGTAATTTACATGTTTGCGTAAATATTGACATGTGTAACTTTTTTTAAAAAAACATATTGGGGCATTTGTTTTTGTCTTTCGCATTCAGTTTGATGTCACAGTTAAAACACACATTTGTGTGGTTGTTGATTTTGAATTAATGCGGAATGTGTTTATAAATGACGGATGATAATCGGATAGCAATTTTAATCTCTTTCTATTTGTTTGAATGTGTTGCGTGATCGGAGTGAATCTCTGTGTTTGTCACTCATTGTGTTTTATAAAATGCGTTTAGCAAATACTACTAATGAATAGTCTATTGCTATGTGCATATTAGTTATGCTAAGTGATTGCTTATTCCTAACTTGCTGTTTCTATGAACTAGTGAGTGAGAGGTACGGAAACACGCCTGCGTTAAGGTAGCTTTTTTTTTATAGGAAAACAAATATTAAGAGAGTTTAGGCGTATTTAGTGTTCTGAGTGGTCCAATGGTTACAATTTTCAGGGCATATTTTGTGTCGTGGCATAGATTTATGACAATAAATTTCATTGAGTAATATCAGGGTGATATCAGTGTTAAGAAACTTAACAGTTGACACACAACCTTAGAAAAGAATTAATATTAATTGGTTTGGGACAGAATATGGTTTGACGTGGACAAAGAACTGGACATACACCCAGTTTCATGCATTCTTTTGAAGACGATTTTATACAGTTAGATCAAAACAAGCTTCACAGGATAATAGAGCATATTCAGAACCATACGAAATCATATAAAACTCATTTTCGTCCGTGGGTGAACTGAGTACGGTTTGGAACGGTTTATATGTTTTAGTTTCATATAAAACCAACCAAATCCAGGGATAACAATTAAATAGAAATCATTTTAAGGAGGAATAAAATAAGGGAATAATAACAATGATAACAAGTAAGTACTTTTCCTGGACGCACATTCGTGATAATTAGATGTTAAAATGAATTTAATAAAAATTATAGAATTATATTTAACACACGTGCACTAAGTCATCGATATATTTTCCCCTTTTCTTTTGGAAGTTCAATTTTAAGTTTTGTAATTTTTCCTAGTATTATTATTTATTAATTTGCCTATAATAAAGATTCTTCTTTGAAGAAACTCATATCCTTAATGGGGAGACAGTGAATGTTTGACTGTTTTAGGTACCGATAGCAAAATGATTATTTAAATATTCTTCAGCCAAGCCCCTCTAAAAAAAAAAAGTGGCAATAAAAGTCGTCGCCAATATTCGTGTCGATATTTAATCCAATTATAAAACTTCATTTGAATAAGATTTTCGTTGTTGGTTAAGCTGTTCACATACACATACTAAAATTAAACTAAACTCCATGGTGCTACATTCCTTGTGGGACTAGGCCTACCATAAGAGGCAGAAGGCAGGGTTTGAGGGGCATGTGGTCAGCATGCCTACACCACGGCCATTATTGATGGTTTCCGTCTGTCAAATGTCTGTTCTGTCAAATAGCCCATTGATTATTTTATAACGTAATAATCTTGGTGTAACATCTCATTGGTTTTGTGAATAGCAAGCTTTTCACTTGTCTTCATAAATAGCATTTATGATAACGCAGTGATATAATAGTTTCCTACAAACTTCTAAGATGTGCAATTATAGTACGGACATATCTTTTAAAAACATAAAAAATAAAGCAGTTGAAAAGGAACTAGCTCAAAGCATAACCATCTTTCAGATATTGGGAATTTATTTTCTGGGGACTTGCAGGAACGATAAAACGTCTCCAGAACAACGTTATTAGATTGTCATTTGTCTTTCCCGGCTTCAGCGATTTCTTTTTCTCTACCTATGACGATTTGTCTCCTTATCCAATTACTTCATAAATGTATCTCTTCAACTGATTCTCCTTGATTATGATTGAACATTCGTCTTCGACTCATTCTATTGCTTTTACTCTTCCCAATCGTCTAGGAAACTAAATTTCTGCTAAAAGGAAATTATCGGTTTTCGTAGGAAATATCCGGCTCTGTCTTACAAGCCCATCTTAGACCGCAGTCTTGCAGATTCTTTATAATGCTTGAGAAATGATACTACTGAGGATTGAATTGTGTGATTTAAGTTATTTAAGGAATTTGTTCTCTGAATTTAAAACTGAAATTATTTATCCTGCCGTGCCAATAAGTGAAATAGATTAGTGCTATATTCGACTCTTAAATTCATCATTAATACACTGTCTCCTAAAATACTGTTGAATAAAGAGTCAGTAATCAGTTGGCTGATTTTCTATCTGTAAACAGCATAGCTCGAAAGCGAAGAATCATCCGTACAAAATGTTTGGTTCGAGTTAGGAATCTTCCGGGCACGGCACATTCGGAATGTATACGACTTTCTCCCACTCGTTATACTACTTTACATTATGCAGATGTGGTTTTTCGCGATTTGCTCGGAAACTGATCTAACGATTTGGTGTAAATTTTGTTCTCCACGGTAATAGTTTTTACTAAGACCTAAAACTTGTAATTGAAACTTTTTTTTATTTGATCATGCATTTGTTTTCATCCATGGATAAATAAGAAAAGAAAATGTTTAAAGAATAGTAGGCCTACTATAAACTGGCCGATGCCCTACAGTCTATACCTCTCGGATAACACTGCTTTGCGTGAGTCTGAGATAATTGAAAGCTCATTCCTCCATTGCGCAGAAGGAGAAATGACTATAAAGTTTCACAATTCATTTTTTATAAACGGGTTTATCAGGGGAGTATTTTGCAATTATCACAAGATTTATTCAGTAGTTTCCACATAGTTTGCACGTTTGTCAAGCAGGGAAAAATACTGGATAACGATAATTGCACAGACCTTTAACTGCTAAGGAGATGGAACAATTAACTGTCAATTGTACCTCCAGAAAAGCATAGTGAGTTTAAGAAAGCATCCCTTTATAAAGTTAAAACTGCCACCGTCAAAATGTGTCATGATATTACTTCAACTTCAGTATGTCTATGCTTCTATTCTTTAGATGAAAATGAGTCAATTGTGCCGTATTGGTTCTAAAGCATTTTCCATCCAAACATACACTTCTCTTCTCCACGCGCCTGCTGGGGTATGACTAGGCTACACGCATTACTCACAAGCCGGAGAAGTTGTCGCGTGAGCACGGCGTCTAGCTTATGTGCCTTCAGCTCGCAATCAGTAGTCTTTTATCATAGTGGATTAGACGTGTTTTCCATAAAACCACAAAAACCAAAGTTGGATTGAAACAGCAATTTATTGTCTTACAATTAAGCGTAATTGTATCTTTAAAAATCGCATGTTAGAATTAGGCCTAAATGTAACTTTAAGAATCTCATGTATTTCTTGAATCATATCATATTTTGTTTTGGATTGAATGTTAAACGTATATTGTTCTTAAGATTTGTCCGGTGAATATTTACACATACACAGAGATGCCAACCTTGAAAGGCGGTTATCAGTAGTGTGAGTCCTCCAGGTTTAACCGAAAAATCACTATTACAGGTTTCACAAAATACGTGATTCGGTGAAATTTTTGAAATTCCGAGGCAAGGAAACTCTTCCATATACTGCTTTCGATACTGCTGATTTTCCGCAGTTCGTTTTTGTCCACCAGACTCGTCACTGGTTTTACGTTTACACGACATATTTCCTCAATATTCTGCTTGCACTGCAACACTCAGTAAAACTTCTAGCAAACAACGACGCCGGCAGTCGTCAGCGGCATTACGGTGATAATAAAAAAAGAGGAAATATGTTAACACAAAAGATGTTATAACTATAATTATGTTATAACTGTAAAATATAACATCTTTGATTAACACACACGTCAAAGATTGTAGTGTCCAATGTCGCCAATACAACGGATGTTTTCTTTTACAAACTATTTATCATGATAGTAGCTGGCATCTCTGCTGACACATTAACTTTTTTTATGTTCCCGGGAGAAACGAAAAATTTTAAAAATAGAAATTTAGATTCGTATAATCCGTAATATTCAGTACAATTTCCGTATTGCCGTAGCAAATTCAAGAAAATCGTAGAAAGTACGGAAATTCCGTAGCAAATTCAAGAAAATCGTAGAAAGTACGGAAATTCCGTAGCAATTGGCATCTCTGTTGACATTTTGGATAGTGCGAAAACTATTGTATGTCAGAGTTCACTTTTTTCATGACTGATTAGGACCAGCGTAAAATCCATTAAGCAAACTGCATTGTAGAAGTAAGAAAAATTACCGTTGACTTTCCATAAATTGGTAAACGCTTTGAGTAATGAAATTTGCTTTGGAAGCCTTGGTTACGTTTTGCCTGTCGTTACACGTTTTCCATGTCCAACTCGTGCTGATGAAAGGTTAATGTACAGCGTCCAAGTGGTGCGTGCATACGTGCCGATGCAGCAGGGAAAACAAATCACGACTTCATGTATATTTTGTTAATATCTGAAGCTAACTCAGGTACCTTGGACTATTATTATTATTATTATTATTATTATTATTATTATTATTATTATTATTATATTATGTTTTCCACACTTTGTTTTTTATCGAGTTTATATATTCACTAACCTTTAGCGTTTATTTTTTCCCCGAGTTCCAATGTTTTGCAAACGTTGTCTAACGTAAACAAACTTTTGTTGGTACGTTTCCATAGGCTATTATTAGTTCTGCTTTCTGTTTTCGTTGTCTGTTTTTCGTTTCCGTAAATAAACGTTATTGAGTCGTTTATTTTAGCGATGTAATGGGTAGCCTATAAACTTAATACACACTTCGTTCTGCATGTTTGAATGGATTGAATATGTTTATCTCGGATATTTGTTGTAGCATTTGCATAAAAATAATTCTTTTCACTATTTACAATGCTGAGTTCTACAGCTGATAGTGGAAATGAAAATATATTTTACTCTCAGAGAGCTTTCGAATACAACAGAATCGAAATAAACTTTTATCTTACTATGTTCTTGGTAACAAAAGGTAATAGTTAACCCTAAAAGAGAACTATTTATATCAGTTATGGGCCTTCATAACTGTTCTGACAAGATAGAAATATAGCAGTTACCCTGCTAAACATTCAGAATGTTTCCGGGTTCTAACCCGGCCAATTTGAATTGGGGTTTTCATGTGTCCCCAGCCGTAAAGGCAAATGCTGAATGAACTGCAAGCCTAAATTAGAGCCTCTGGACAAAATTTCTCGGCCCTTTCACGTCCAAGTAATAACTTAATTTTTGGAGGGGGGGTTGAGAGGCGATGGGCTTACCACCTGTCCCTCTGCCCTCTCGGAAAATAAGAGTAAAAAAATTCACGTAGGTAACAGAAACCTCCACTTGGAGGCCCTTCGCCCCCAACGTAAGGGATATAGGAAACCAGATACAGATTCAGATTGTCCTAATGATGAGGATGAGCGTGAAAACAGCATCTCGAGCGGCTTCCAGCCATACTCCTGTACCGATAGTTCAATGTATGTATGGATATATGCTGTTTGTGAGATGCATTTACTTCTGTAATTAAATTGTGTGCATTGAACGATACATACTATATCCCGAGTGACCTTTGACCTATTATCCCTTTGACTGACCCTGTCGTTTCTCCGACGATCAAACTCCAGGGATCATGGACAACTAGGCTTCTCTGTTTCTACCGTAGAATGGGTATGTAGGATCAATAAAGCGTGTGTAACGATCATTGGCTTGACACTCTTGAATGAGCAATTCAGTTGCTCCAGCGCCACAATCCTCTTTAAGTGAACGCCATACACTTGGTTTCTCTCCCTGTGTCTGAAGTAAATTAAATCATCCGCATCTTCACATCGATGTCCCCATAAATGTCACATGGTTCTCACTCCCTGATTTAATCGGATGTTCTGACCAAGTTCAGTAGAGCTGTTAGCTGTATTGACATAAAAACTGTGGCCGGGCCTAACAGGATTCGGGCTTCATCTATTAAGGGTCAGTATGGTAGTTTATGAGATTGTGTGCGGGATGGGAAAATTTCTGTCCGTCCGTGTGTCTGTACGCGCGATAACTCAAATACGCTTTATCGGATGTTCATGAAACTTGGTATACGCATTTATAATGCCCATGGCAAGAAGCCTATTTATTTTGAACCGAATCGGTTGACCGGTACCGAAGTAACCACTAATTAAAGGCCACATGTTTTTAATGGGAAATCATGACTATACTGTCAGTATTGTGTGGATGCAAGAGGAGAACATTTCCAACATCTCTTGTGATGAGGTACGTGGTTATTTTCATTGTAATTTTAACTGTAAATGTGAGAACCTGAATCATTACACCGACCGCGGCATTATTAGCGTAGATATTTCACCCGATCGCTCGGAAGTTGGAGCTGTGCCAGCCGCGATGCAGAAACCCGCGTCATTGGCCAACTATTGCGTGTGATTCGCTGTACAATGCCGCTTTGCTAATCATTGAGGGCCTTGACTCCAATGCAGTCAGATGTTTATTTATTTATTTATTTATTTCGTTGTTCAAGTTGAAATGAGTACTACATGAATACTGTTAAATACAGAAGGTATATTACTGTGAAATAATTAGGCCTACCTACATTAAGCGGAGTTCTTTACTAGTGCATTTTGTGAAATGTTGACACATTTTAAGAATTTCTTATATCAGTGTATACGAGTATGGATTAAGGTTAAGTATCGAACTTTAGACCTTTGTCCTTCCGCAAGCCCTGCTTAATGAATCGACCTGCTACTTAACTCGGAGATCGACTTATTTTCTGCATATCGTAATTGCAATTATCACTGATGAAACAAAAGCATTCTGGCACCCTGTTATATGAGTTTACCTGATTTGATTTATTTATATCTATGCTAAAGGTCGAAATAATCCTGAGCTCTCAAAAGGACAATACAGTAGCGTTAAGCGATTTAACACACTAAAATGGAATACACTACTGTTACAAAACTAAGTTGGTGAGCCCGTCACAGAATCCTGGGTCTCTAGATTAAGAGCCAGTTTATGACAAAATAAAAATAAACGAGGCATCTGCTAATTCACGTCCGTTGCCTTTGGTAATTATTTATTCCGAAGGGCATATTTGAAAAGCAACTACAGGCTCATTCATTCCGTTATCTTTTCTCCTTGATCGCTTTGCCACACGACGCTTCTCATTTTCTTCTCCCGTCCGTTTTGATGACTTTTCGTTGGGAGTGTTCGTTGCTTTTTTATTTGGATTCTCCATATTTCCACATTTACTAATTTCATCCCCGTTTCTGTTCTATGCTCAATCCAGTTCATGTTCTTGCTTCACCCACGTTTTTATTCTTATTTCACCCACGTTTTTATTCTTACTTCACCCAAGTTTGTTCTATTTTATTAACTTTATTTTCAAGACCACTTCTGTTTCTCTCTTTCTTCTTCCTACTAGACTTTGATCATGGTTGATATTATTTCATCGATGCTCTTCTTTCCCAGTTTCCTATGGCAACCGAGCAAGGCCACCTTCAGTTAATTTCACAATTGAATACGTTCTATACAGAAACACTAGCTCAAATGTTATATTATCAAATATATCGGAGAACTTTTTTAAAGCTGTGATTAGCTATTACCAAAATTCAACATGGGAATTGTGAATATGCTTTCAGTTATTTAGAAAATACCAGATGTTCAACTTCTCGAACACATATGAAAACATAAACGATAGAGAACTATTATTTTAAAAAATGTATTTAATATCTGCCACTTTCTTGAAAGGGATATATACGAGGGCTATTTTTTTTTCAACCTCCGATGGGGCATAACATGAAAATGACAGTGAAAATCAAAACTGTTTTATTCGGAACATTTAGGTACATCTTCTAGCTACTTCTCTACGTAGTCGTGCTCCGATTGAGACATTTGTCGAAGCGTAGTGCAGCTTTCAAATACCCTCTTCATAGAAACTTGCCGCCAGCGTATTGAGAAGGGTCTTCACTATATTTTGAAGTTTTTTTTGAAATTCTTCGTTGGCGTGGAAGCCAGATCAGGAAATTTGTGTGCATCCATTGTTTGGATTGTTCTTTCGATTCTGGATTGTCCTAACGAATCCACGTGCCATCCCCTGTCACGATGGATTTCAAAAACACGTTCCCGTGCCGAGTGACTTTCATCTTTTTCGGCAGCCGAAGAAAGATCTGGGAGGACAGAGCTTCCACACCAACGAAGAATTTCAAAACACTTCAAAATATCGTGAAGACCCTTCTCAATACGCTGGCGGCAAATTTCTATGAAGAGGGTATTTGAAAGTTGCACCACGCTTCGACAAATGTCTCAATCGAAGCGGAACTATGTAGAGAAGTAGCTAGAAGGTGTACCTAAGTGTTCCAAATAAAACAGTTTTGATTTTCACCATGGTTTTCATTTTATGCCCCATCGGAGGTTGAAAAAAAATATCCCTCGTAATTCGGACCTATTTCTACTCATAAAATCTATTGTAAAGTCAATAGTAAATGAATTCCAATCGCCTCTACGATGAGTAAATCCTCGAAAACTCTTGTTTTTCACGCTATAAGAATTGAACCTGAGACTGCTGAACGTGACTCCCCGCCTCTGCCTCCTCGGCGAAGCTGTCCTATAATTTCGAAATTGAAGCGAGGATATGGAGAATTGAGGCTTATTTTCAATAGCTTTAAACATTAGGGACTATATTGGATTTGGACCTGGTAGCAGGCTGTTTCCTATCCATTACCCGAAACAGCGTTTTAGATTAACGTGTTAATCATGTGCCAGATGACTCTGACGATAAGATGCATTTCTCAATACTTTGTCACTTTGTCCATATTCTCTGTCATTGTATTAGGAGAGGGAAACTGATTTTCTGGGAGAAGTAGCTTGGAAACTTGATGTCTCGCCTGAGGCTGAATACATGTCGTGTCAATTCTTTGTTTATCTTGTGATGCATCACAGGAAGCTAGAACTCTATAAGGTAGAGCTCTATAAAAAAAATAGCATTTCCCATCAATGTTACTGCTTTTCAGAAAATGTCGCAAATATGTTAACAGTAACACACTGAAGTGTTGAAACATTTCCTTGTTTTCTTATTTCATCAGCACAGTGTAGCGAATTGATTAGGTTATTTCTAGTACTTTCGAGCTTTTTTCCCCTGTGTGAGCTTTTTCTTCTTCATATGATTCGAGTGTTCGAGTGTTAGGCCCACTATTTTATCTCTGAAGAGTAATTTGATGTTATAATAGACGGAGACAAATTCCCCAAGATTCTTCTATGGTCCGCGGACCACCGGACCACTGGTGGTCCGCGAAGATGGTGCAGATGGTCCGCAGACATAATTACAAAATATCATAATGCAAGTGGAAAGTAAAGAAGTAACATTTTTTCACAAATTTCGTTATAATGACCTATAATTAATAACCCAAATATTAAGAATATAGGTCTTCTTTTAAAAGTGGTACGTATGTAAAGTTAGGGGTCCGTAATTTTTTTTTAGACATTTTAGAGGTCCTCGGGTTCAAAAATGTTGAGAAACGCTGCCCTAAGTTGATCGCTACTATCTTACATCTGTTCAAGAATCAATATTATAATATCGTTAATTTTTTACTGCTTTCCAAAAGGGATCCGAAGTTTCATCAAATTTTCTTGTTGGCAGGACCGGTTTAGGTGTAGCTGACTGGCACGTAGAGTAAAAAACTATGAGTTGGCCAAGATAGACTTCAAAATAAAATAAAAAATTGGAAAATAAGCTTGAAGTTAGATACAAAACGCAAACCAAGCATGCTACAAATTCAGAATAAGGCGTAAATGAGAATTAAAGACAAACATAAAGGAATAAAGGACTCTAGTATGTGGACTATATTTCAGGTTAGCTGTTGTAAGATGGTACAGTAATTCACAAAGAAATTACAGAAGTTTATTAAGTGGTTACATTTGCTCTAGTTTGGTAATGTAGTTTTAAGTTTTGTGCTTTGTGTTTTAGTACAAGTATTTCAATTGAATTATATGCTTAGATAGTAGTGCAGAGGGTGTTCTGTAATAGAAATATAAATTTTAGGTCTGTAAAAGCTTTTATGGCTAATTAAGGGAAAAGCGGAATTGGCTAATCAAGCCCAAAATTCCGTAACAATTTTAAGAACAGAATTACAACATGTAAATTTTGAAAATTCAATGCCCTTTTTCTGCCACTAGTAATTATTTGTTTGGAGACATGGTAACCCCGTCATGTGACCAAAAGGCTCCAAAAATACTATACATGAAGTATTTTTCATTGTGATTGAAGAAAAGATACAAGCTTTTAGGTTAAGCGTTACCTTGTTTGAATTGGGCCTAATGATCTTGGAACGTTATATATCGACAAAATCCATGAGCACTTGAATACCCAGGACACAGTGCTTCAAGAAATTGTGTGCTTTCGGCTTACAGTTTAAACAGCCTGGCCCAAAGGTGCTTTCATAAATTCTTAGATTTCTACTTGAAATCTAACAGCCGGTAATTAATAATTTGAAAGAAATTATTATCAAAGCTTATTCCTCATAATATCCGTCATGATTCAAACCAAATATTAACAAATAACTATTTATAAACGATACGGAAAAATTATTCCATAATTCAGCAACGTTGGGATTTAATTTTTATCACCTCCTGTAAACATTATAAAGACATGACCTCTGTAGCAGAATGAAATACAGTTGTTCCTTCGTCGCTCATGAATTGATCGATCATTTCCAAGCTAGTCATGGCATTACCTGTGATATTTGAATGACAACGAAGACATTTTACTGTTAGTGTCAATATTGTGATTCAGTAAGAGTAATTATTAGTAGTATTTGTGGCGTTGTAAATTGCACATGGTTTGATTTGATTTAGATACCTCTCTCGCCAATTTGGAGTAGCCTTCAGCAGATGATAGACGTGAAGAGGCAGACTTGACATTGTGAAAGGCACTGGCATATTACGCATAAACTTGATTATTACGAGCTCTCCATCACAGAACTATTGACAGCTCAAAAATCTAACTACCAAACATGCATGTTCATGAACATTATTCCAAATGCATGATCTTGTCAGTTGCTATCATACATAATTTTCAGTTTCAGCCGCTCTAGATGCTCACTTTATAAACCTGCTTATTGTTTTCGTCAGCAATCTCATCTGTGAGACAAATGTTGGATACCTTTAGGCCCTTGTGGTTCCCAGATATCATCTGGCCGACATTATCATCTTCATCCCATCCTCGCTTTGTTAAGAGTGAATGTTTGTGTGTGTGTGTGTGATTGGTGTGTCTCGTCCTATGTGTTTGTGTTGTCTTGGTGGTAGCTTCGGCATTAGGCTGATCACTCATCCTGGAAGGCCCTCCATGTCCTTTTCTGGTCAAAAAAGTATATATGCGATCCAGTAGATAATCCCTCTCCCGACTGCGTCCTGTAAGGCTCGAGCAACGTGATTCGCTTAAACGTCCCTAAAAGGGAGACGTAAAACTAAGGAAAAGAAAAAAAGTTCTTCAGCCCAGGGTATTGATGTTCAGATTAAAAAAAAATTAAAACTATTACAAATTTAAAAAAAAAAAAAATTGGTTGTCACATTTAAAAAGTCACAGTAGAGGTAAATTATTAAAATCACTGAAGTGATTTCTTTTTTTATATTATCTAAAGAAAGGTGTTGGACCAGTAAAACAAAACGCAAATCAGGTATTTATTCTATTTAAACTTTGTTCTTTGTTTCGTTTCTCTGTAATTACTAGGGACCGGATTCTTAGGTTTTACCTATTTTTTTCCTTACTTCCAAAACAAAAAGCGCTCATACACTTTTTCGAATCATGTCCATAGGATTCACCCACATTAATTCTGTGGCACCTAAAAATACCTAAATAGGGTATAAAAACCTAAATATACCTAAACGGGATATAAAACCTAAAATATCTAATTTAGGCTACTTTTTTTTTTTTTTTTGTCAGTTGAGAAATCGATATTTTGCGGAGAGACAATAATTTTTCTCGGGTTGAAATAAAAACCATCAGCGTTTCCTTCAACCCTTTGTCGTCTAGGATGGACAGTATCAAGAGAGGAAGTGTAAGAGTACCGGCGTATTCCTTTTAAAATATTCGTACGAACAACCATTGTTGCCGTGTATGAACAAGGATATAGATTTCTGTGTTTTAAAGCGCTTGTTTGCCTTTAGTACTTCCCTGTTATTCATACTGAGTGATCACACTGTGAGTTTTAAGAAGACGTGTTAATTATGCCAAAACAAATGAAATCGAGTTTATTACGGCAGTGGATTGGCGACGACCTGAATTTCTTCTTCTTCTTCTTCTTCTTCTTCTTCTGAGGTTATTTTATGACGTTGCACTCTGCGGGTTTCTACGTCTGCTCTGTATATGCTGTATATGACAATACAACTCACAGTTGAGAATCTTGAAAGATATTTAGTGATATACTGTAACCAGGAAATGTGAGGCAATCTTATTTTCCCTGATTCTTTTGATTGTTTATGCTTTCTTTCTTCAATTGTGTAATATTGTCCTAAAGCAAGTTTACACAAATTTAAGTCAATTTTGTTAAGTTAAACTTTACAAGTATTATGTATTGAATCCTATGTAGCACACTCAAATTCATTAAACCAATTATTTTACCCGAAAACGATATTTTGGACAAAAAAACCTAAAAAAAACTATTTCACCTAATGGAAAACCTAAAACAGTGTTTTTAAAAACCTAAAAATCCGGTCCCTAGTAATTACCTACAAATGGAACAGACATCAAAGTATATGCCATGGTAAAAAAAAGTACATGTTAATGATAATTTTAAGGCCTGAGTTAGATCGACACACGGTATGCTTTCGACAGCGCACTTTGTTGACCTTTTCAGAATAGAAAAATGGGAAGATGGCAACGTTATATCTAATAAGTTACCGCGAACTTGCGAAAATATCTTACGATTAATATCAGCAAAGTTTTGAACCATATGTGTTTACACTTTGTTCACCCTTCGAAACACTGGCGTCTTGTGAGAAGCTTTAATAAAATTATGAGCGTACCGGAAGTTCTCTAGGCTTCAGTTAACTAGATTCACTTTATCAGAAAGCAGAAGAAAGGTCTTTTAAACGTTAGTGCAAAAATGTAGGCTGTATAGCATAAATTGAACATATAGGCTAGGCCTATTTTTATTATGTGCTTGAGCACTGGATGTGACCAATTCTCGATCAATTCCTGGCAAAAATTATTTTGTCATCATAAACATGGCTATTTGGATTAAAAGTTGGCAGATTTTTACTAAAGCGTTTATAAAATAACCCAACATATGAAAGAAAGAGTTATTCATGGTGAGTTCCGCGTTTGTATGTAGATTCAAATAAATAAAATAAATTCAAATGTTGAAAGTGACAAGCCACACCCCCAAAAAAAATCCACATGGAATGGCGTCTGTGGATTGAACACACAATCTTCACAAGACTTTTGGCCCAAAGATTGCATTTGTTATTAACTTATTTTGGTAAAACGCTTTTAGTGATCGAATGGTCAAGTGTGCTTTAACTCAAGTTTCAAGCTCATATAGCCTATGGTTCAATGGAGGAGGCATTTCAACATCGAATCTTGGTTTTAGAAATTTTGCATGTTAAAGAATTTCCATCTTCAGTGAGGGAAGTTTCGCAGAATCAAATCCTTCGCGACAGGGTTATCCCTTATTAAACTTAAAGGTGTATTTACATTAAAAATGCCATTTTGCTCAAAAATATGTTTTTATTGCATAAAAGAGCCACATTCATCTGCTTCTAAAATGATACGTAGTTTATATGAAAATTCCAACAGGAAGTCATTAAAAACAACTTAAATGTCACATTATGCACACGTTTTGCCATTTGGCTGCAGCTTTGTCCTTGTTTTCCTCTCAACTCTGTTTTCTTATATTCTTAAATGAACAAAACCTATACTAAAAATGTAGTTAGAATGTTAATTTTTACATCAAATGAAAACTTATGAGTCGGAGAATGTTGTGAACTACGGGTTTCCTATTACTCTGAAAGTAGGTCTTATGGTGCTGATTTTTTTACTTAATTTCATCTTTAATTTCACGTTTATCCATCTTTCAGTAGAATTTGATTCATAAAAAGTATAATTTGGTGATATAGACGATGGTAACTAAGTTGAACATATCCTGAAATGGTGAAGTAAGACACGAATATGCCCTGAAGTTGGTGCAAGCGCACCGAAAGGCCTAGGCGGCGAATTATAAAATAAATTACCGTTGAGCAGCTGGTATCATATCTATTTTATTCTCCAACAATTTGATGTATGTAGGCCTATCACCATGGAAGATTTTAACACTTTTCTTAGTTGATTATGGTGGACCAAAGCTCCCTTGAGAATGAGATATCTTGTGTATTTAGTGTTTTGAATTTTTTTTAATGTTAAATTTGTACATTTCTGTTGTTTCAGGTGGAGGCAGGCGATGTTATCCTGAAAGTAAACGAAACAGATGTAAATAGATTTAGCACAAAAGAAGGTAATGCATTTCACGCATACACAACATGCATGTTATAGTATAAGTATAATAAAAAGTAATCAAAAAAGCAGATTATGTTTGACATAGATTAATTATTAGTAGGGATCCTAATTTACGGTGAATGGAAATGTTAAATTTCGGTACAAAAGTTGAGTTAATTTCGGAATTATTTCGCATATCATGGTACAATTTCTGCATTATTTCACATGAAAACCAAACAGACTTAGGCCTACTGCTCATATGGTGCAAAAATCAGGTCATCAAGCGGAATAGGCCTTTTGTTTGTATATTTTCACAGTTCTTACCAATTGACACACTTGGCTTGTAGTGCAGATAAATTGGTGTAACACAATGTCCCTTACTTACATATCGAGGTGCATCGAGGACAGAACTACTGGACACTAAAATAAAGCTATTTGTAGGCCTATATTGGAATAAAATATAAAATACATTCACAAGCAGGGTTGGAATGTTTAAAACAAAACGTTTAAAACAAGTGTTTAAAACAAGTGCTTGTGTTTTTTTAAGTTTGTTTAAAACATTATATATATAATAGGCCCTATACATTAAAATGGTTGTTTTAAACAAAATGAACAATTTAAACTTTTTTAAAACAAACAACATTGTTGTAAACATAAAAAAACGTTAAAAAACACGTTTTAAAGAACCAACATTGTTGTTCACATAAAAAACGTTTTAAACAAAAAAAGTTTTTCTTTTTGTTCTTTTTTTTTAAAAAAAAACATGTTTTTTTTTTCCAACCCTGTTCACAAGCAATTGGGTTTAGTGCTAAATTAATATATACTAAACAAACATCAGTTTCCAGGAACATCTCTACACATAAGATTATTTTAATTTTGAATTGAAATAAGTGTTTTTTTCTAGTTCTTTACACTGATATTAAATGCCATTGGCTTGCCTGTTATGTTAACTAGATTATTGATTCTAGTCTTTATTTTTCTTACCGCTTTGTAAATTCTAAAGAGTAAAAATTGTGCTATCATAGCAGTAATTCACAGAAAAAAAAAGTTGCTAGATTAAATAACGGCCAAATGGCTATAATCGCTTTGGCTGCAAACCGTCTGACAGGAAGTTGGAGTGAATGTCCAAACGCAACAGATTAGCCTACATGTTGTGCACTTCTCACAAAACGGTGATCACGGAATCATGTCTTTCTCTGTGTTCATTTTTGTATTCTAATAGCAGCTCAGTTTTACGGTCACCACGACATTCTTACAACATCCTTCTTCTTGCTTTGCGACTGGACCGGCTGAAGTTAGGCATAAATGATACTCGTATATAAAAAAAATTAGGGATTGAATGGTAATTAGTTTTGTGCGTACTTTTTGGAAGGTTCCCTTGGTTGCCTGGTTTCCTGATGTAGTTATGTTTGTTTATAGTTAAGTGACAGTATTGATGATACTTTTATTGTGTATTTAGATTATGATTGAGTAATGTTAGGATGTGGCTATTTACAAATGAAAAGTGCATGTCGCAGGCGTTCTTCTGTCAGAAGCATAGTCTCAGTTGTGAACAAATTTCTGCCTTCCAGAATTCCAGAAACAGAAGTCAAACTGGTGAAGTTCCTCGTGCAATAACCCAAGTGTTACCAGATTCAGAGCATAAATATGAAAAATTTAAAAGCGTATCCTATACGTGCTTCCCTGAAAATAATACTAGAAGTAATGAAAACATTCCAGTCTTCCAGGTTTCGAGAAAGAAAAGTGAAACCGGTGAAATTTCTGAATTTCTAACGCCAGTTGGTCAGGTGTCATTAGAATCGTTGCATAATTATGGAAGTTCGGAGTGTGTTTCTCAGACATGCTTTAATAATCCGCCCCAGAGTTTTGGGAGAATTCCGATCGTCCAGCTTTCCAGAAAGAAGAGCGAAGGTGGTCAAATTCCTCAAGTGTGCTGGCCTGTAGCACCAGCATCGTCAGATTCAAGAAGTAAATATGCATTGTATATTGTAGCATTTAATGTACTGCAAAACAGTTAATCTTATAATCGTATAACGGCCGTAAGCATGATACAGGGTTACCCATCAGAAGCGTAACGAGGGGGGGGGGTTTGGGGGTTTGAACCCCCCCCCCCCCCATTGATTAAAAAAAGGAAAATTGTATAATTTTTTAAGTCTGCTTATAAATTATTTAATACAAGTATAAAGCGTGGGAAGCTTAAAACTCGTTATTGTGCATCTTAATTTTAAAAATTTTCCGGGGGAGGACTCCCGGAAGCTTAAAGCTTGTTATTGTGCATCTTAATTTTCCGGGGGAGAACCCCCGGACCCTCCTCTCCCTGGGGGGTATTCCATACCCCCAGACCCCGCGGATGTTATAACCCCCCCATATGGTCGGCCTGGTTACGCCTATGTTACCCATTAAGCTAATAACCAGGGCCCGGATTCTAATGACATGTCATCCTTTTACTGATGCTGCATAGACATTGCCAACTTGTAGGTAAATCCTAATCATGGCCTCTAGATTATAGAAATACATTTTTATTAGGTAATTTTTTGTCATTTTATGCAAATTTATATTTTTAGGGCATTTATTTCAATTTTAGGTCATTATTTTGTCATTTTTGTGTCATTTACTTCTTTATTTAGTCATTTTCGTGTATTTACATTCACTGTATTAACTTTTTTCGTCGCTAGCGGTGCTGTCTTGAAGTGTTGTTTGTTTAATGCAAGAAGAAACAATTCGGCGTTAAGTGTTGTCATGTCTCAGTCGGAAATGAGAATCAAGGTATCGCCAAAATTTTGTATTATATTACTATTGTTATTATATTGACTTGGCACCAGAGTCTGCTACTTGCTTGGATTTGAGAGTGCAAACTACTGTTTACCCTCAATTAAACAACAATATAATCCAGCAGACCACAAAAGGAAATGTCGAATTTTGACTCGCCAGTGCCTCAGTGCCAGTATAAATTTCCGTGAGAAAAGAACATTCACAACATTACAGTTATTTACAGTTTTTACAATTATATACAAACTAGTCTATAACTTTATGTCTACATTAATAATTTTTTAAAAATAAAATATCAGTTTTTAGGTCATTTTTTTATAATTATTAAGTCATTTTCTTTAAATTTAAGGTCATTTTTCAAACAATTTTAGGTCATCAGAATCCGGGCCTACACGCATGATGTTTTCCATTGTTGCACCAATCACGTTTTCCACGCCACGCTCGCTATCCTGCTACCTCCTGGTGCTGGATAACTGGCTGTCACTTGCGTTCGCATTAGAACTGGGACAATTAACTGGACAACGGTTAACTGCAAGGACAATTAACTGCAGAGAAGCAGTTAACTGATGTTCGGACACTGATTTTATCGTTTCACTGCTACTGACGTTTAAATGCGTCACATCAAAACATTGTTTGAAGTCAGGATATAAGATTATTGCAGTAACACTTTATGTAAAATATGAGGATTTTTATCCACGTGTTATGATTATCGTTCATGGAAACCAACTATTCCACGAACAGTTTTATGATTTTCATACGTAGAGCACACCGGTGGTTTCACTAGATGATTATTTACATAAACATACAATTTCAGCTCTGGAAGGGTTAGTTGGATATTGTTTTCAGTTATGTGAAATTTTATATCTATTAATAATTTACGGGTACCGTAGTTAATTTATAATCCATTTATTTAGAAAGAAAGCGTTTGGCTTCCTCCATTAAGAGGCTGCCAACCGACAAAGTGTTCCTGACAAAAGGAGTTTATAAGCATTAGGAAACAACTATTACACCTAACATATAACAGATACATAGAAAAGCATGCATTCGAAATGTATGCTAAATTGTATTTCTTCTTATAGAAGGAATAGTGGACTCCCAACTCTTTGGGCCCATGTACAGAATAGTTATCTGTGTTTGTGAGACGTAAAAGTTCCAGGTCATACAACAATCCATAATCTAATCTGTGATAATTGCAATTATGATATGCAGAAAATAAGTTATTTTTTTAATCGATTTCAGAGCTAGCTCTAGATCGATACATTAAATAAGGCTTATGGAAGAACAGAAGTTCAGTTTGATAAGTATATGTGAAGGAATATGTGGGTAGTGTTATTTGTCAAAGCTTACTGTATTGCAACTTCCAAAGCCGTATATGAACACTGTAAAACAATATAATGTTGTCATGCCAACTGATTTTCATTTGATAAATTCTTTCTAATATATATTTATAAAAAGCCACTAAATTGGGCATTACTCCGGTACCGGTCAACCGATTTGGTCCATTATCAATAGGCTTCTTCCCATGGACGTTATAAATGCGTAGGCTATACCAAGTTCCATGAAAATCGAATAAAGCGTATTTTGAGTTATCGCGCGTACAGACACACTGACAGACAGACGGTCGAACATTTTCTCATCCCCAAACAATCTCATAAAGTACCATTCTGGCACTTAATAACTGTGGCACATCTTTTCTACCACGGTAGCCAGTTTCAGCACTTTCTTTTTGAAGTTGATAAATAAAACATTTTAAAATAGTTACGGAAGTTTTTAAATTTTAAGAGAAAAGTTGTGTGGTTTTGCCAGCTCCACTATTCGATATCCTCATACGGCCGCGAGCACTGCTGTCGCTCGCAGACATAACTCCACACATGCTAGTTCACAGTTCATTGGGTAACACTGTACTTTCTCCACCCGCACTTAGGCTCCCGGAGGGTATATCGACCCTGAAATTTGTTACTAGATACTGTGCCTCAAAAAAATATTTACACACATTGCTGCCTTTACACTGCATGGCATGAATTGTACTGGGATTAACTTTACATTCCCCAGCCGTAAAAATATACGGTCATTAATTATTTTTTTTAATTAAAAAACCCCAGTTTGTGTACCTTGCACAATTATAACGTGAGTGGACAAGAAAATATTTGCATTCTTTTTCACTAAACGAACATGGACCAAATAAACAAGCATGTAGTAATGTGCGTTCATCCCGCTACTTAGCCTTTTTCATAGCCAAAAGTTTTATAAGTTATTGATTCATCTAAGCTTTGGCTTGTCTACAATGGATTTTTTAAACCGTTCTTTTAGTGAGATCCGCTTTACTGTAAGTTTCTTGCTTGTTTACACAGTCATTTTTAAATCTTTTATTTTCTCAATTTTATATCAAGGTAGCTCCTTACATTTCCTTTGGGAATAATATCTGGTGACTGATAGTGAGACGCGTTATAAATCTCATGGAGCCAGAGTGTTCTGTCAAAGGCGATATATAATTATCTGGGTCACCTGGAAATAAGATCATTGTGTAAGACTTCTCAGCTTGTTGACTTAGTGGAAATTAGTACATATTAGCGCAACGCACAGAACAACCGACATACGGTAGTTAATATAACTATTCTTCTTAACCTTAATCGTTATTTTAATTCATGCTTATCGTGTTTGATTATTTCCGTATTATCTAATGTAGATAAAACTTTGTCAGTAGGTAGATAATATTAATTTGTTTTGTAACATTTTGTCACTAAAATAAATAATAAAGTATACTGAGCGAGGTGGCCGAGATGGTAGCGTCTTGGACTCGTATTCGGGAGGTTTCAGGCTCAAAACTCGTGGCCTGCCAGTTTGACATGGGTTTATCATGGATTCCCCAGTCTTAAAAGACTAAAGCCGAATTGAATATTTAGGCGTACTTACCATGATTCATCGCTGGTATTTCATCCTGCATCATAATCTTGAAATTAAATATCAGTTGAAATTTATTTATGTTAAGGCCAGTGGTGATGTTTTAGCTCTTGTCCTATGGAAGGACCTAGGAAAGGACATTTATGAACTGGGCAATAATTTTTCCCGAAGATACTCAATGCAGACCTACCCGTGAGCCCATAGGCCTAAGCCTTACGTGAGATTTAACATACGGTACTTCTAAAATATACTTTTTTATTGAATTTATTTACAGTCCTTTCACTCCCTAGCCATAAGGAATGGATTCCTTTTCTATGGAATGACTAAGCAGAGGAAGGAATTAATATGGTGTGAAAGACCAGTAGGTTCTGTGTGGGTCCTTTACATGACTAAAGATTTTGCTTGCTTTCCGAAAACCCAAGCCTTCGCCGGAATAATCCTTGAAAGGTGATCCAGCAAGAAAACTAACTACTCGACCATTGATAGCGGCATTTATTAAGGTATTTGTATTACAGTACTTACTACCTTAAAAGGCCCGGCGTCGCTCGAGTTTTGTATTTTGTAAATTCGAAAATAACTTATGAAGGACTTTCGATTTTCAAACTCTAGGTATTTATATAGGTATTTAGAATTTGAAATGAGGAAGAACGGCTTATCACACTCAAATTATTCCTTCAGAAGACGCTAGATATGTATAGCTTATAGCAGATCCCCGCGATTAAAAATTAAGCAAAATAATTAAAATATTATATTTATTAACACTTTGCACGCAAAACATTCATAGGTCTAAACTAAACGATTTATAGACCTAATTAATGAAACAGCTATAAATCCAGCTTTGAAGTGAATTGCTCAATTAGAAAGCGCAGCATGGGAAAAGTAACCTCAGATTCGAGTTCCCTGGCCAAGAAAACCCCTGCATAGTGAGTTTCGTCCAAATCGAACAATGTTTACCAATTTAGGCCTATATTCATTATCCTTCTTCTGTCTAGGGTGAAAATTTCAGATGTCTGCGTGCCTTGACATTATAAACAAATTAATCGACTTATTGTAATTGGGCTTACAACATTCAAGCGATCGCGATGCTTTTATTTCCAAGGTATGACAAAAGTAGACAAAGCCACCTGGTCATTGATTAAAGTGTAAGTTAGTACTGAAAACTGATGCTTGTAAAGCGTAAAATGAACTTTTTATTTCCCGTTTTTCACTCATAACTCGCGAACGAAAGCTAAAATTAAAAATGTACTATGCCAGAAACCTTCGCGGGAGTGTACTCAACAACTTCCCAAAGTTTCATGGCGATCGGATGAATGGTGTAGTAATGCATAAAGGACAGATACACATACATTCGTTTTTATATAGATAGATGTGACATAGTGCTGCCGGCTTCAACAATACACATAATATTGTATTACATGTTTCAGTTACATTCGTACTTGTGCTTTTAATGTCAGTACATTAAACAGGGAGATAGTATTTCTGGTTCTCCGGTTTACATTTCTCCTCGGAAGATTAATTCTCAGTCCGACTAAAACAGTATTTCATAATAATGTAGGCTATGTTTGAGGTTTTCAGTTACTGCGTATTTCACGGCTTTGTCCAACTCATTCATGAGCTTTCTAGAATCTAGATCAATACGTCATGTCCATCATCTATGCTATCCCATTCCACACAGCCGGTGTAATGTAATGGGTCTCTTGACCTCTGCCCTATATCCCGTGGAATGGTCCCAACGAGCACTGAATGTTCCAATACATGGGATCAGATTGTGTCGTAGAGCGTCTTCCAGCTCTATAAGACTGCAGGAAAGGAATGTGTTCTAGAACATCTTATTCTTCTTCGGAATTCAATTTAAAAGACATTTTTCAGTTGGTTATTCTTATGTAATAGAAATGTTTTCTACACTAACTAGGTGGTATTATCATAAAATCTTAAGAGTAACATTGTACACAAAACTAGCTTCCAGTGTTTGATAAAGTGAACTCTGAAATATAATAATGAAGTAGTTAATAGAGCATGATTTTTTGGCATTCCAGATTTATAAAATATCATTCAACTGTTATTTTTCTGTAAGATATTTGAAAAAGCAAGTAATCATAAAAAAGTCAAATTTTGTTCGGTATTTTGCGATAGTTCGATAATAATTTTATAGACACTTGAATTAATCCACGTTTCAAGTAGGACATGGCTTGTTATACTTTGGTCAGAGTGTTTTGAGACAGTGGAATCAGTAGATATTTACCGCTTTAGAATAGGCCTAAGTAAAACAAGCAAGTCTGTTCACTCTTACGTAGATACGAGTAATGTGCTAGAGTGAAACATACGTACTTGTTAACTTTAGGGCCGGTTCTACCGCAGAAAATATCTACCCATTCCATTTTCTCAAATGACTCCAACCAATATATAATTACTTTGTTGGGTTCCTAACAACTAGGATTTTAATTTACTAGTAAACAGAATGTTTGAAAGTGAAGTTCGGTAGTGCTGTAGTAAGAAACCTGGATACTGTAGGCTAGTTAAGTAAAAATGTGTTATAAACGCTTGAGGTTGGTACGGAAGAAGCTGCAGGTATTGGTTGTTCATAGTTTTAAAATGTGAAGAGGAATTTAAATAGATATTCTTATTAGTGAAACGGTTTTACTCTGGTTTATTTTTTATTTTTTTTATTTTTTTTTATTTTAATGCATGTGTTTTAAGGTACTAAATTCATTGTCTACATGGAAAGTGTCTCAAGTTCATTATACTTAATAGACTTGGGATTAGCCAGATAAAAGTTGCGCAAATAATCATCACCTTTTAGTCAATTATCAGGGCAACAGGTATGCAGATATCTGGATAATGGCGCCACTTTAACTAATAGTCCTATTCTTTGTAGTTATCCAATTAATTGTTAAAAAAGATAATTTAATTGATGATAAATACAGCCTGAATCATCTGTTCCAGTGCAAGACGGTTATTGAAAACATGTATTTTAGAATGGATGGTCAATCACTTGGCTGCTTTGGTGCTGTTTTCCAGATGACAATCACAGAACCGTATAGTACATACACCCAGAGAATAATGATTAAGTATAGTTACTTGTCAACGGTTAATCTTAATCTTATTCTTAAAAATCCAGATAACTGCAAATTACATCCAATTAACTATGTGTTCATAACAGAGTTAATTGTTTTATCTTCTCTGCAATTAATTGTCTGCGCAGTTAACTGTTATCCAGTTATTTTTACCAGCTCTTGTTCTTATACAGTAATTTGTGAATGAGTTGTTATAATATTTAGTCATATTTATCTATAGCATACAATATTTAGTTATAGCAATTAGGTATCACTCACTTGAAGGTCGTTGAAATACTGTTAGGAGCTAGGGCAAACGGTTCCATAGTTGGTCAAATCTTTTTTATGGAGTAAAGTCTGTCGCTTCCTCTCCAAAAATTTATTTCAGTATTAAAAGACTCCATACGCAATGTGCATAACTATGTGTTAAAAATAGTTTTCAGTTTTTTTTTCAAATTCATTTATTATAATTTTTTATTTTTAAAATCTAGTTATTAATATTATATGCTGGATCATTTTATTCTCTACATTTGTAGACAGCTGTCAGTGAACAGATCTTATACCCCTGGACTGTAAAAAATATTACATACAGCGATTGGATTGAAAGTAAAACTTTATGAAAAATTAATTAAGAAGTGGTAGGTTATATCTAGTAACATATCGCAATTAATTATATAAAATTAATTAATTATTTGTTAGTGTAAGTCGCAGTAAATGTAAGATTTTCTACATTCGCCATTTCTTGTTTCAGTTCTCAAATGTCTGAGGTTATCTGCCGACCCTGTCACGTTAAGACTAAAACGGGGTAAGTGAATTTTCTTCAGATGTATGTGTAACTTCTTAATAACATAATCTTAGTTTTGTTAAATAATGATCATGCATGTGGTAAATACATATGTTTACTGTATGGTGTGTTAGATATCTTCTTACCCGAAGGCTATGAAATTTAAAGCAATGAAGAGTTCGCAGCACTACTTTCTTTTAAACTTCAGTAGCTATGCTTTATTATAGCCTAGTTTTTTTTAATAGTTTACATTGATAAAAAAACACTGCCACAAGATTCCCACAATTATGAGCCTTAAATCTGCAGAAGGTATACGTGTAATCTTCATGGGTTCACAATTATGCCATTGAATTAATTTAAATTTCATTATTATTTTCAGATTTAATATTTCAATTTTCAACAGTAATATTTTTGTACCGAACCCACCTAGGAATTAAAGACATACACGTATTTTACTATTGGCCTGCCGTTATTTTTGTTAATGTTTATTATTAATTTAACAAAACGATACAACAATACCGAGCGAGGAGGCCGAAATGGTAGTGTCTTGAACTCGCATTTGTGAGGTTCCTGGTTCAAACCCCGCGACCCGCCACTAGACGAGTTTTTCTTGGTTTTCTCTAGATGTGTTTTTCATGGTTTCCTCTAGATGGATTTTTCATGGTTTCCTCTAGATGGATTTTTCATGGTTTCCTCTAGATGGATTTTTCATGGTTTCCTCTAGATGGATTTTTCATGGTTTCCTCAGTCGTAAAGGCATATGCCGAGTTGGATATTTACTTACCATGAATCATCCCCGCTATTTCATCCTATAGGCCTATATGCTACATGCCGTTATGAAGTGCCAGAATGGTAGTCCTTAATGAGGTTGTGTGGGGTGTGGGAAAATGTCTGTCCGTTTGTCTGTACGCGCTATAACTCAAATATGCTTTATCGGATTTCCATGAAACTTGGTATACGCATTTAAACGTCCATGGGAAGAAGTGTATTGCTATTGTGCTAAATAGGTTGACCGGTACCGGAGTAATGCCCGATTTAGTGCCTATATTATGGTAATATATTAGAAAGAATTTATCAAATGCAAATCAGTTCTCATGACAACATATTGTTTTACAGTGTTCGTATACGGCTTTGGAAGTTGCTGTACAGTTAGATTTTTACAAATAACACTACCCACATATATCTTCACATTGCTTATCAAACTAGACCTTTGTTCTTCCATAAGCCCTGCTTAATAAATCGATTTGGAGCTTAACTCGAAAATCGGTTAAAAAAATAACTTATATTCTCCATATCACTGATTATACAAAAACATTCTGGCACTTTGTTACATCAGTTTACCTGATTTTATTTTCATTCGCGATTATTTGTTCAACAAAATAATACTTCAGTCAAGTCTTTTATATATACTGCACTTCCTGTTTGTATCTAGCAATAGATCTGTACAAAGCTGCTCAACATTGTAAAATTGTGAAAACATGGTATAAAATAGAATTAAAAGTTATATGGTTTCGTTCGGGATCATTAAACAGAAAATTAGTTTATCCTTGCTATTTTGTACTGGCTTCTTATTTTCTGGTCTTCACCGCTCACGTCTGTAGGTTTCCACCAATACACTCCAACAGTACTCATGTTTCACTTTTAACATTCTGAAATATTTTTGCTGTAAACTGAATTATTGTTGCATTGAAGGAAATTATAAACTTCCCCGTTTCGTTCGAAGGGATTGAATCTATTTGCGCCTGTATTCAAACAAAAGAACCTCCGTTCGGTATTTGTCAAACATTCATCCTTTTATTCCAGTTTTAATTAAAACGAATAACAGACAAATTATAATACACGCTGTATTGATTGTTTTCAATCCATGCAAACACAGCAGTTCGATTTCGGAAAACAATACAATTATTCACTATCCTGACATTAATCTGTTCTTAATATAATATTATTCATACATGTATGTCTGGTTCTTTCTCTGTCTCGCGCAATATATTTTCATTGTAATCTTCAAAGAAAAATTCCTTAAGACGGGAAGTCTCTGTTTAGTTTTCTCGGCTGTTAAGGCATCTTTATTCTGAGGAAACATCTTAACTCCGATATTGCGTTGTTATTAAGTTACATTACGTCGGTATAGCATAACATATCTTTGTTTCAATTCCTAGCTCAGGGCAGATTTTTAGTTAAAGATTAGATTGTGAATATAATCTTTCAAGATAAGTCCCCCCCCCCCCTTGTATTAAGAAACATATTTTGTTTGCCCTGCAGACTCAGCTCATCATTGGGCTTGATTGATTTTGTGTAGGCCTGATTAAAATGAAAGTTTTTATTATGAACTGCACAACCAACCGTCCAGAATGAAAGAGGTTCTGCCTCAGAAACTAGACTTCGCTCAAGTGTATTTTGGGTTGAGTGTGTACTTCATGAGAATGTTGTGCAGGAATAGGAAAAGTGTAACTATTTATAGAAGGACTAGCATGTGCCCGCGGCTTCGCCCGCGATAATTATTTCAAATATTAAAAATTAAGAGCGTAATAGTTAAATCATTATATTTATTAACACCTAAATCACGTGGACTACATACCACGATTAGATAGCATCGCCTGGTAAAAGCGACCTCAGATTCGAGTTCCTTGGTCCGGAAAACCCCTGTATAGTGAGTTTCGTCCAAATAAAACAATGTTTGACCATATTAGGGCTTGCAACATTCAAGCGATCGCGAAAGTTTAATTTCCAAGGTATGACAAAAACAGACAAAGCCAACTGTAATTGTCAAACTTCCATTTAATTTAATTCCAAACCCATCTGAAACCCACTGGCAACAATATGTTTTAATGTCAAATGTGATTCGGATTCGATAATTCTGTGTAAGAAGGGATTAAGTATTCTCAAAAACATTTGATTTTTGGCATTTAAAATCAGAATTTTTCAAAATCTTTTCTTAGTGAGCACCTACATTATGAAACGAAGGTACTGTCAAAATTCCAAGTCTCTACCTGTTGTAGTTAGGCTCTACGTTGATTCCTGTCAGTCAGGACAATGCCTTTTATATATATATAGATGTCAAAATTTCGAAATTTGCTTTATATTTTATTTTCATTTATCATGTATTCAAGCTCCTGGTTCAAGTGTTGTGTTCTTTTTATCCCTGCACCTTTTCATAATAAGCCCCAACAGGCTCATTTCAAGATTTCAAGCACCAGAAGGCCTACCTTGCAAGGTTTCAAGGTTTCCCCTCATTCGATTTCTCTAATTTATCGTCCTAGTTTTTATTTGGAATTCCGAAATTTTTACATTTTTCAAATTGTGTTTAGGAAGAGTTTCTTCTTTCAGGTATTTCTTTTAACCTTTATCTTATACTGAGATTTTATATTACAACACATCTTGAAATTAGTCACATTTAGCATATACAAGGTGTCTTCTCATGTAAATGCAAACCATTCTCGAATCATAAGACGATAATGGAATTAGTTTTGTGTGCATCCAGTCTCTATTAATGTAAACACTGCTTTATTATAAGCATAAAATTTAAAACAAAAAGATAAATTATAAGAGAGAGAGAGAGAGAGAGAGAGAGAGAGAGAGAGAGGGGGGGGAGTGAACCACTTTCTTTTAATGGACCACACATGACTTCTGCTAGACCATTTAGCCGAGTCTGTGGCTACGTCCCTGATAATCCACTCACAACGGGGTTGAATTAACTTATCTAACCTAAATTCAATTCAATTCTATGTTTCTCATGAGCTACATAAGGAAGAATAGACAATTATATATTACACAGAATAGGCCTATAACTAATCTGTCATAAAAGCTGTCATTTATGACCTTTAAATAGGCTTGTGGTTAAAAATACATATATATAATAATAATAATAATAATAATAATAATAATAATAATGTTTATTAGCCTATGTCCATACAGGTGAGGCCTCGTCAATATACATAATAACAGTTCTTATAAGACAAAGTCAGCAGTAAGGAATTCGTGTACAGAGTAAAATGGTCTCCTTATTAGCCATGCATATACATAATTTTTAAAACTATTTATTGGTAAGCAACGGACGCTTAAAGGCAGTTTGTTGAATAAATTAATTCCATTATAAAAACAAGTGTTATAAGAACTATTTAAACGACACTTCGGTAAATTTAAATCTGCCCTATGTCTTGTATTATAATTATGCATGTCTATATCAGTAAAACTCTCTAGATTATTCTTGACAAATAAGATACAATAAAATACATATAAGTTAAAAACTGTCATAATATTCATTTCAGTAAAAAGAGGTCTACAGCTTTCTCTCTCTGACTTTTGTTTTCCATTATCCTCAGGGCCCTTTTTTTGGAGAAGTAAAATCGAATTTGTTTCCCTGGAATGACCCCAGAGATATATTCCATAAACAATATGGCTTTGTAAAAGAGCAAAATACACAGTCCTTAAAACTTCGAGTGAAATGCAATTCTACATATATATATATATATATATATTTCCATAAAGTAACTTCAAACTATGAAATTGGAGCACTAAAATTAAAATTGACATTTTGACCCACTTCAAGGTAGGCCTACCTTCTCCCCTTAACGACTCCCCCCTCCGAGAACTGCATATTTATAAATCGCCCCTCATCTTATTGGGATGACGCGGCCGTACCTAATAAGTGTCCTAGCTGAACACTTTTGCCAAGCCAGGGGGGAGGAATATCACAGACCCTAAAAAGATAGTAGTGGCGTTGGGGAAGAATTGCATTGTTCTCCCCCTCCCGAATTACATGAGAGAAATAGAGAAATACTGACTACCTCACTCCATTGAAATTCATGAATGCATCTTCCACCTACAAGTGCGTGTGCATGATAGCATCACCTGAGTGTACTCTCGATTTACAATTCACAATATTCAGGCATCAAGAACCATTAACGATTCATAAGCTACCGGTAGTTGTGCTGGCGGACTTACCTACCACTCCCTCGGGATCATGCGGCAGAGGATGTAATTTAACTTCCATTCTACTGCTATCATATCACGGTTCTGGCTTGATGGGGGAGCCGTTATTGGCACAGACAGCAATTTTGATTGCCATGCACGAAATAGCTTCACATTCCTTGGATCGGTTTTTAATACAAACAAGCTTCGTTCTTGAAATAAGGTCATTTTTCATATTACCTATTATACAACCACACATTTACCCTGCACTCGCTAGCCATCGTGGCATAAACACAGGCTGAGACAACTCAAAATGCTCTCTCTACAATACCCTTTTAATCCAAATCAAAATGTGATTTGAGAAAATTATATTTGTCCATTCCCAGGGTAGAGAAAGCTATCTGATGCATCACACCCGATATTTATTTATTCTATTATTGATTTACAAATGAATTATATCGATAGACTCCCTAATTATATTATGTTTCAAAGCCCGATGTGAATACTGCAAATAATATTGTCATGAGAAATGAATTGCATTTGATCAGTGTTTTATTTAAATAAAACAGATTCCTAAATTTCTTTCTACTGGCCATTATATATACATATATATATATATATACTTCATAATTTATTAGAATTAGAATTAGTATACCTCATAAAATGTAATTTTGTATTAGCTAATTGTACGGTATACTTTATTCAAGGCAACCCCTAGTTGGGGAAGTTATGGTGATTAAGTGTTCGGCCCAGAGGCCGGTCCTGCCCTGGGACAGAGCCGAGGGACACTAGGCCGGATGATACCGCGAAGGGTGGCCAGTTCCTTTCGCGGGATGGGAATGAGGACACAACACCCAGTCACCCAGAAAGAAACTTTACATCTCTTTAAAATCCCCGATCCGGCCGGGAATCGAACGCGGCCGCTCAGGTGGCTGGCAGTCACGCTACCAACTCACTGGGGAAGTTATACTATTGTTAATTGTTAACAACCTGAAGTATTAAAGCAAGGCACCGCAATTGACACCAAGGCACTACATGTTTCGCTCTTTCAGGCCGAATGACTTCTTCTTTAAGAATATTAGGAAGTGAAATTATTATTAGTCTATTATTTTTCGGTCGAGACCCGTTAGGATATGGTGAACATTATTTCTTTATAAAACTGTTATGACCTTAATCAGAAAGGAGATATAATCCAGATATTCCAGTCCTTGATTTTAACACATCGCCGTCCCAGTTGATTTGCATATGGATCGCTTGGGTGTATCTCATAAGTGAAGGCTAGGCAATTTCTATCGGAATATTTAATTTTATTACTTACCTGCTTGCTTCTTAAGTTATGCAAATTGTGATAGGTGTATTCATGTCTATATAATTATATGAATCAAGCCTTTATTAACCAGATCATAGGCCTAGGTATGCGACTATGTTCAAACTACTTGTCTTAAACTTTCACTTCGGAATGACTTTGCTTCTGTATTTCTCAAGAAAAATTGCTTTCCAACTGGGAAATAAAATCTTTGCTTGCTTCTTGGAATTTTAACCGTGTGAAGGTTGTTTTGCAATTTTATGTAAGCGTAATCTATTGCCCAGATTTTGTAACATCCTGTTAAATTGGTCAGCTGCGCACTGGGATAGAATTATGCACAGCTACTATTGAGATAAAATTAGACGAACGCGATCTCCTAGGACATTTCGCTCTTTAATTCTTCCTGAGTTGTTTTAACCGATGTGTAGGTGTTAATAAAAATAAAAGTTGAGCTAAATATATAATATCTTTATTTTATTTTAAACTTGTCATTATCAAACAGAAATTGCTAAAGAGAAAAGAAAAAGACGTCAGGAAATTTTGTGTGTGTGTGTGTGTCTGTGCGTCTGTGCGAATGCCACATATCCTATCTAAAGTAGATTTTTAAGGTGCTGTACATGTTTTTCGTATTGTGTAGGAGATTCAGGTGACCAGTTTCAGTTACAAATATTCGTAGGGGAAGTGAAATTAGGTGCCGTTTTATTCTACAGTATTTGAACAGGTAACGTTGTAAAAGTTTTCTGATAGTTTCATTCAGTTTCTTGTCATTATAAGTAGGTATTTAGAGACCGCAGGACGATTAATTATGCTGTCGCAATGTGATCTAAAAGATAATAGATACTATCTGCCTCGAGTGGTATTCGTTTTGATATTCACACTTTAAAAAATAGAGAAAATCCATCACATCGCCCAACTGTTTGATGTGGAAGATTAATAGGCTAGTAATAGAAACTTAATACTAACCTCATTATTTTATTGCTCCTTTGGGCTAATTTATCGACAGCTTCATTGACTGTTGTCAATATTAACTATACCAAATCTGGATGTTTGGTTCGTAGCAGTTTAGAAAGAAAAAAAGAATTTAATGCATAAACGAAAACAAATACAGAACTCTGAGGATAAACAAATGAACGTAGGTAGCAAATAAACTATTGCTTATTATTTTTAACATTTTCACTGCTACTGAGTATAAATATTCATTTAAAAACACTGTACAAAAGCAGAAATATGACTAATAGACTGTTGTTTTATGTAAAGTGTGGGGATTTTTTCCTTCTTGCTATGGTTGTCATTCATGGATACCAGCTTTACAACTAGAATTGTCCTCACCGATGCTAAATTTAGAGTCCACTGATGATTTCACTCAACGATTCCTTCCAACGGGTATCATATTTCATCCCACGAATTTCAGATCCAGAGGAAAGCAAATATTACCAACAAATTGTTCTCACGATTAAAGACATTTTTCCATTCACTGTCAAGTCTTAAAATATGCACAGCGAAGAGAGAGAACACTACAAATGTGCACTATCAGAATACGAACTTATATTTTCGTTTCTAGCGGCACAGTGTACTACTGACAGCCTTTCCAAATTTTCAATAGTGAAGTTCATGTCTGCAAAATGTTTTTGCACGCAGAAAATTATCTTTCTACATCACAAGACGTGACAGTTGCAAACTTAAACGATAATATTTGGGACAAAGTGAGGTCAAGTTCTTTGTCTTCAACATTTTCGTAGCAAATTCCTTTTTTTAACACGTAAATCCATGGTCAGGATTTTCATTGATTACTTTGTCCAGTTTAGACTATCTTTAACTTCCATCCCGTATGCAGATCATAAATGCAGTATTATGCGATTTAATGTAAAATATACTCTCGAATCAGAAATTCGAAAGTTTATACAAGATAAACTTCAAAATATGCTTTATTAAACCTAAATTCCCCAAAACATGCATTATGCATGAAATTGTCCATAAAAAAAGGCCAAAACAAGCAAATAAGCACGGAGAAGTACACTATTTGGAATTAGAAAGCCATGAAATTGACATTTAACAAGTTTGAAAACTGTAACAGGCTTGTAAAAAAAATAATAAATAATAATAATAATAAAATTAAAATTAAAAAAATAAAATGCATTTGCATGGAAATCCTGTCTTGACTTATAATGATGGAAGCCTATGGAAAGACGGAAACATTCTCGCTTTTAATCAGTGTAGCTAACTGAGAAAACGATTCCTCAAATGCCAGTCCATTGTGACCAGTGAAATATTTTATATGGACTTTGAACCATCAAAAGCTATGTGACAGAACGTATTTTCGTGTTTGACAGCCAAGCGACATTATTTACGGGGAAACATGTGGGCGTGAACTGTAATAAAAGACGCGTTTAGAACGTCTCGAGATGGATGTAATGCGCTTCTGTGCCGGTTATTACGTCAGATTGACGCAATGAATTGAGGCTGAACAGTTCTAGGAGCTATCGTTCTGGAATTGCAGAACTCTTCTAGATGCGATATATAATTCTGATTCTTTTACGTTATTTTTAAGGAACCCTATCTTAAAATCTCATTCGCTAGATTATACTCTAGATTTGGGGGAAAGCTTCATGTTTTATGCGTGTAAATCGTAAGTATTCACCTTTACCGAGTAGATAAACGAAATAATAATTTATTTACAGCCAGTATATCACGTACAAGGTTTGTCAAGATTATAAAACAGTAAATTTTAAAAGGTCAGATAATACACTCCAGTCATAAAAAAGTCATCAACGGAGTAAAAAGTCTTGTTTAACAACCTAGTTTTTAAAATTATTTTAATGTATGTGTTTAGCAGACTCCTATAGATTCCCAGCTATTCAAAGCCTTTGATGTGCGAATTTGATTTGTGTGAAGGGCACCACAATTTCTAGTATTATAAGAATGAATTTCGGAACGAATAACATAATCATTTATTCTCTCCTTAGTAAAAATCAAAGACGAAAAAATATAGATGCACGGAAAAGTTAAAATCTGAGTGTCAATGAAAAACTGTTTGCAATGGTCAGAGGTGGATTTTCCATTTAAGATTCTGATTGCTTTCTTCTGCAATATAAACACCTTATCAGCACGAGAGCAGTTATCCCAAATAGACTATGAGTTTCGTATGACAAATGACAGTGGAAGTACTTAAGTACTTTATTTGAAACGGAGAAACCAGTCTACGAAGAAGAAAAATTACTCTGGATAACTTATTACACAAAAGAAAGCGAAACTACACGTTTCAGGATCTTCAAGTTTTTAGTCTAATACGCCGTGTAGTTGGGAGTCAGTCAGTGGACGTTTCTTTTCGGTCGTTATATTATTGGAAAGTAATTGTGCTATTTGCCTGATGAATGTGTCCAAAAATAAACTGAAAATTAAATTTTAGAAGTATTTAATACACCTCAAGAAAGTACCCTTTTTAATAGATTATAGATCAGTAACAAGGTTGTGGAACAATTTTCTTAAGTTATACCCCAGCAAAAAATAATTAACATATTTGCCCCCCCCCCCCCATGGTGTAAAGTAGATCACACACACGTTCTTAATAAACATCAAGAAAGTATAGATGTATAGATCAGTAACGAGAGTTGTAGATCAATCAACCTAAGGTCCGCGAAGATGGTGCAGATGATCCGCAGACATAATTAAAAAATATCATAAAGCAAGTAAAGAAGTAAACGTTTTTCACATAAAATGGACACTAGATGTCAAAGTTTTTAAAATCTTCGAAAATACAGGTCCTATTGCAAGTTTCCTTACTTTTGCAGTTATGAACCACAGTTTGAAACCCCTGATGCACTGACGTCTATGGTTCCCTCATTCATTCAAAACCCTGAAAAATAAGACTTTGTCGGAATTTGTTATTAGAGGCGCTCTCTTAACAAGTGTTTTATTGGTGCCCGAGTGTCTGATACCGGTAAACCTGTGTTATAATTCCTAATTATATTATCAAATTGGTAGTAAATAGGCTATTAAAGTCTGTTCAAAGTATAATTTTACTGTCTATAGTTTGTTAATAAACTTCATTATGAAGCTAAATTTGTAGTATCAACTAGTATAAGATAATAATTCAATTCTTGTAAGTATTTCCACCTATATACTAGTAATCGTTATATACACCATATAATGCATTCAAATCCGAATGTGAATAAAATTTGGGATTATATACATTCATGTACATTGAATTTTATTAAAACATATCAATATACAATTGTCATATAAATTATTTTTACTTAATATACAATGAATGTTTTCTAATACTGTAAGATCACTAATTTCTTGTTATTCTTTTGTTATAAAAATCATATGTTTAATTGTAATATAACTTCTTATCTATCAATTATTTGACAACTTAGATTACTAGAAAGTTAGGTTAAAAGTATTTCTGTTTAATCTTAATTGAAATTAATACTTTGTTTCTTATGTTTTCAAATTTTCTTATTAGAAGTTATAATACGTATACAAATTACATTTACAGTAAGTGTCTAAACTATATTATATAATTTTTTAAAATAGATACATTAAGAGTTTGACTACTAGTGAGTACGGTTAAAAAAATGTTCCAGCTAATCTTAAGTAATTTTACATTAAAGTTGGCTAAATACAATAGTGATTAGCAATAAGCCATTCAATATTCGAATCTAGAGGAACTTATTGCATCTACAGATTTCGTAGTCAAATCATACATGTATTACATATAAGAGTCAATTTATATCTCAGTCCTTTATTGACGTATTAAGATCCCTTTTACAGTATTCAGATGAAGTAAAAGTTAAAATATCCTCTACAATATTCTGATTTGTTATGAAGTAAAAGTTAAAATATGTTGCATGACGTACGATTATTTAAAATGCATTGAGTTAAAAATATATAACTCTTGTCTTGTAGCAATTAAAACATATGTTCAAGTTTATGAAGATATTCTTTTTGATCCAAACCACTTAATAAACAATAACCATAGTTTAAATGACATAAGCAGTACCCTAGAAATCTTACACATACATAATAAAAGCTTAAAACTTAATACACTTGAAAACTTAGAAATATACTTAAACAAATCTAATATAATCAATGAAAATGTAGTAGACCATAACGCCCTCTTTGAAACCTACAAAAACTATAAAACACGCAAGAAGCAATCTAAACAACCAGTACCCAGTCAGACACCATAGCTACAACACGGTACAAAGCAGTACATCAGCTGAAGTAAGTTAACATAACAAATATATATTTCCATTATTAAGTCAGTGAATACAAAAAACTAATATGAATTAATCTAATTATAGGGACTGAAGATGGCATAAGTTATATGTCGAAATGCATATCCTCCAAGATAGAACACCATAATGACAAGAAGCCGACTCTGACAAGAATTTGTGGATTATAAATTCATATGCCATAATTATTGCTTATAATAGAGAAAATTTACTAAAGACTTGGCAAGAGAACTTACATTCACTTTTAAAATTTTAACTTTGATCAAAAAGAATATCTTCATAAACTTGAACATATGTTTTAATTGCTAAAAGACAAGAGTTATATATTTTTAACTCAATGAATTTTAAATAATCGTACGTCATGCAACATATTTTAACTTTTACTTCATAACAAATCAGAATATTGTAGAGGATATTTTAACTTTTACTTCATCTGAATACTGTAAATACTGTCATTTTAAAATTTTAACTTCGATCAAAAAGAATATCTTCATAAACTTGAACATATGTTTTAATTGCTACAAGACAAGAGTTATATATTTTTAACTCAATGCATTTTAAATAATCGTACGTCATGCAACATATTTTAACTTTTACTTCATAACAAATCAGAATATTGTAGAGGATATTTTAACTTTTACTTCATCTGAATACTGTAAAAGGGATCTTAATACGTCAATAAAGGACTGAGATATAAATTGACTCTTATATGTAATACATGTATGATTTGACTACGAAATCTGTAGATGCAATAAGTTCCTCTAGATTCGAATATTGAATGGCTTATTGCTAATCACTATTGTATTTAGCCAACTTTAATGTAAAATTACTTAAGATTAGCTGGAACATTTTTTAACCGTACTCACTAGTAGTCAAACTCTTAATGTATCTATTTTAAAAAATTATATAATATAGTTTAGACACTTACTGTAAATGTAATTTGTATACGTATTATAACTTCTAATAAGAAAATTTGAAAACATAAGAAACAAAGTATTAATTTCAATTAAGATTAAACAGAAATACTTTTAACCTAACTTTCTAGTAATCTAAGTTGTCAAATAATTGATAGATAAGAAGTTATATTACAATTAAACATATGATTTTTATAACAAAAGAATAACAAGAAATTAGTGATCTTACAGTATTAGAAAACATTCATTGTATATTAAGTAAAAATAATTTATATGACAATTGTATATTGATATGTTTTAATAAAATTCAATGTACATGAATGTATATAATCCCAAATTTTATTCACATTCGGATTTGAATGCATTATATGGTGTATATAACGATTACTAGTATATAGGTGGAAATACTTACAAGAATTGAATGTCTATAGTTTGCTTCCAATTCAATAACTGTGTTTCCGTCGAATTAAAAAAATGTATTTAGAATTATTTCGTTATAATGACATATAATTAATACCCCAAATATTAAGAATATAGGCCTACATATAGCCTACTTTTTAAAATGGGATGTAAAATTAGGGGTCTGTACAAAGAATTTAGACATTTTAGAGGTCCTCGGGTTCAAAAAGGTTGAGAAACGCTGACCTAAGGTATACCCCAGCAAAATCTAGTTTTCATCTTTCCTTCCCCCATAGTGTACACTTGAACTGACACAACTTTTGTTTCGGTTTGGTGAGGTTAAATTCATTTGCCACACGTTTCGACAATTTTAGGAAGGGGCTTTTTTAATGGTAACTAAGTAATTTTCTGTACATCTTTGTGAACAAAAAGATTACGCTTGATTATGTGGTTTAATCAATTTATTACCTTGGGTTTTGTAAAAAATCATGATAATAATTTTTGACCCTTAATAAAAAAAATACCTAAGCTGGTTAATACCATAAGGGCAAAGGCCTCCCGCGAATCTCAGGATGATCTCATAGGATTACTCGATGGGTAAGTTAGTCCTAAGGTGTCAGTGCTCTCCTACTAATTATTATTCATAACATACAGTAGACTAATCAGAACATAATACGTGCAGAGTAGACAATAACTACGAACTAATGCTGCTGTTTCGTCCATTAAAGTTGACCATCGGGTTTCGGGATAACCTACAATACTTCTTCCTCATCCTGGGGTTACACACTGTTGCTGAGTGGGCCCATATTTTGTTTGCGTTCAGTCATGCTACATAATAAAATTAATAGTCCCGAAGTATGAATATTCAACAGAGTATAGGCTAGTAGTTAGACTCTCTTTTACAGTTTTAGGCCTAAGTTTGGCCTACATGATTGTAAGCTCCAAAGCTATTAATATTATTTATTATTTTATCTGTTCCCTTCATTGTATAATTTTCATATTGTATGTGTTTCTTGTTTATTTTTCTTTTTTTTTTAGTTGTATTAGTTTAAGTAGCTTTAGTATTATATTAAACATATAATTTTAGTGTTGTAAAACTGGTGTAATAATTAGTATAAGAGAATGCTGTAATTGGGCAATGAGGCTGTTATATTCTCTTTCTTTCTTTCTTTCTTTCTTTTCTTTATCTTAGTTTTACCTCTCCCTTTTAGGATTTAAGCGACCCAAGCCACCCGGGCCTGTTATATTCTCAACAAAATAAATAATTAATAAATACTTTCTCTACTCGTATTGTAAATAGACGTATAAGAAGTATTGAGTTCTATCCCTAAATTTAAACTAACATTTTTAGCATTAACACACGCTGTGAGGTCAGTTGCGTCCAAAAATCATGCTACAGAAAAATGTGCATGCATCTGCAGGGAGTAGATGTTTAGGCCTATTTAGACAGCATAGCTAGAAATGTAAAATCTGTATCGAAACAAAACATTATAAACCTTTGGAAAATGTGATCCGAAGCAAGACGACGAGTATATTTTATTCTTACAAAATCTGTACAACAAGAAAATGCGTTTTTTTCACGATTTTATCGAAAACTCAATAATTTTGTTTTAACGTTGTACACTGACTCTTGACTAACGTAAGACCTGAAACTTTTTTAAAATAATTTTTTCATAGGAATGTTCTTAAACGTAGACTGGCCATTTCTTGTATAAATTTAGGCTATCTCGCGAATTAACACAGTTTTGCCAATTTGTGGCTGAATGAGAACTGCAAACATTTGAAAATCAATGTTTAAGGTACCCTAGTGAAATTCATGATTTTTAAAGCCCCGAAACTTATTATCAGGGCCCGGATTTTAACGACATGTCATCTTTTTACTGATGCTGCATAGACATTAACAACTTGTAGATAAATCCTAGTCATGGCCTCTAGATTATATAAATGCATTTTTTTTATGAAGTCATTTTTTGTCAGTTTGTGCAATTTTATATTTTTAGGGCATTTATTTCAATTTTACGTCATTATTTTGTCATTTTCGTCATTTTCATGCATTTACATTGAGTATATCAACTTTTATACCTTCAATGATCTCCGTATGCTGACAGTAATTTACTGCAATCCTAAATAAGGTAGGATTTACAAGCTTTTTTTCATACGGGTAATATTGAAATAAATTACTAGGTTACCATAATGCAACATTTTTCTAGGATCGACTTTAAAACAATTTTCTTACTTTTCTCTTTCAAATGCTCCAATCAAGAACAAAGAACAGACTTTTTAGACCTACAGCATCCTTTCTGCATTTACAGTTTTTTCAATTATGTACAAATTACAATAGTCTACAACTTTGTGTGTACAATAATAATTTTTTTATAAATAAAATATCAGTTTTTAGGTCATTCTTTATAATTATTAAGTAATTTACTTTAAAATTTAAGGTCATTTTATAGGTCATTTTTCAAACAATATTAGGTCATCAGAATCCTGGCCCTGCTCATTATATTGTATTTTACTTACCCACCAAAACCTCGTATTGGTTTCCCTCCCCCAATTATCTCGTATCTCTGACAAAAATCCTGTTACTTAAATATTTATGTAAATCTTTAGTAGCATCACGGCTTTGTTGTTCCTTCAGTGTTCTGTGTACAGCTGTCGTATAACATCAGAAGTAATAAACACAATGAAATTTTGTCGGTGCCGGTATTGATTGTTTCCCCTGTACTTGGCGTAACTTACGTCCCTGCCAAGCTGTCAGCATATTGCTTGCTTACCCTTCTCTTCACAACATAACGAGGGAGGGGTGGACCCCTCCTTTAGCTCAGAGCAAAACTTGTGAAATTTTATCAAGTAATATTTTTTATGTAGGAAGATCAGCCTAACTGGTAAACCCATGCGAAACTTTCTCACCTCATCATTTTAACAAGAAATGCTAAGAAACACTGGACATTTAACAATAATAATTAAATAAAGTTCTACATAATATACAATATTATTTTATAGTAACATGAAAAATCCTTTAAAATATCTGCAAATACAGCGTTGTGTTAAAAAATTATATTGAAAGATTCCTTAACTTTAACCTTAACTTACGGATGGAAACATATTAGTAGATACAATCCAACGATTACCTGGTTCTAATCGTTATTTATAAATCAGAAATCCATCAACATTAAGATTAGTTACATGTGAAAGAAATATGTGTAAATCATTAGTACATTCACCGTCTTCCATACATGGGCTGACAAGATTTAGCTGTCCACGTGGGTTATGAACCTTGAAAGATTGCTCGTGTGCATTTTATTTATTTGTTTATTGTAGCACACAATTAATTTATTTCTGATTCCAAGAAAGTCTTGAATTTGTAAATTTGTAAAATTAAAATCACAGAACATTATAATATTAGTTTCATATGTTTCAAAGCCAGATTAGATAAGCAAAGTCCACTTGGATTTTAAAAATTGAAACCTAGCAAATTTCAGTTAAAGGTTTTAGTCCAAAATAATTGTTATTAAAACACGACAGTATGAAAATCATTATAACCCAAATAAAATAAAAATATTTTGATTGATTTAAGCATTTCGTATTGACGCAATATTCACTTTGAAAAGTCCATAATGACATCAGAAATAATTCGTATGTAATTGATATATTCAGTTTTGCGTTTCATCATCATTGCAATTCAACTTTTACTACTGAATACTCCAGCATATCATGTTTATGCCAGCTGATGTACTAGACATCGTAATTGAAGTTGTGTGAATATAAAAGGCTGTGTGACGTTTATTTTTATATTTTGGCTCCTGCCCAAATCCGAGTATAATCTTCTATGACTGGTCATACCTCCAGGCTGAACCTGGGGGAAGGGGATGCTTTTAGCTTCGGTCTCACAAAATTATAGTCTTTCGTATAAAAAAACCTAAGCCTAGGCCTGCATAAAATCCCATTCCAGACACATTTTTTTTAGAGGAAAGCGGGACATCTATTGTACGTTGATTACATTTCGTTTTCCACGTCGTTCGTAACTTGACTTATTTACCTACATATAGACCTACACACAATCCTTTCCCAGTGTTTTTGTAACCAGGCAACGCAACGGTAGCCTGTGACGTCACTCATTGATCCTGCAGGAAGGCAGAATATCGGTTATTCTATGTAAGATAGCATACAGGCTTTCGGGATGACTATTAATCTGAATACGAGACTGAAGAATAATGATGGCTTCATTTGTAAAGCACACACTTTAACTAAATGTCGCTGAGCAGTGGCGTATGTGGAATGTTATGATACATAAAATATTCTTTCTTGATTTTAATGGATGATTTGGAGTGATTGGATAGTAGTTCCTGGGTTGCTTAGTAGATGAGCAAACTGAAATTAGAAACCCCGTATTTCATTCTGACCTCTATAATTTTTCCTTCCAAGAAAACGTAAACTGAAAATAAAGGAAATATAATTAGCCTATTTACGATGTAAGATCGCTATATATAACTAAACAGGCAAGCACGAAATTAACAAAATCAGCCTCTTATGTTCTTATAACGGTCGAACATGTACGACGTTTTATGTTTTTTGAATAATAAATCGTTTCAGTTCGCTTGTGCTTAGAGTAGTAATAATAATTAAAAAATTTGATAATTTCGTATGTAGCGGAGTTGAGGCTCTTTTAGTTGGCAACAATTTCTTTTAAAACACATCACGTTTTGAAACAGTTGAACATACCAGAAACAGAAACATCTCCATGTATTGAATTGCGATCTATTTGCAAAGCAGTTATAAAAAACTGGAGTTAAAAATTCGAAAGACAAATAATAAACTATTTTTTTAACACTCTTCGCTATGATAAGGAGTTGCAGACTTTGAATGAATGGAGAGAAATGGAAGTTCGTAAGTAATTAGGAAATTAAATATTGTGTTGCCGTACGTTTGTACTTTGTCAGAAACATAACCGCCGGCATCTACGTTATGGACCAAATTTTTATTGCCAAAATAGTTATTTATGTTTTTCCGAATATGGTAAATGATTAATAGTAGTAGCGCAGACACACAAATACAGTCACACACGCAAGTTGTTACTGTTTCTGAAAATGTTTTTGGATACAGAAGACTTCAAAACGTGTATCAATACCGAAAACTCGAAATCAGATTTTAGGGTCGAACATGTTACTCAGTTGGGAGAGCATCGGCACGGAAAATCGATGTCAGAGGAATTTTTCTCCTAAACTGTTCTCATGTTGTCTAATGTTCAAAAGAAACGGTCTCTATTTTTTCATGAATACCTACGTAATAACTGATTGCTAACTGTGCGAGGCGTTGTATTACAAAGGAAAACTGTAATTTTCGCGATTCCACGTGAACATTTCAGCGATCTTTATATCGCCATACCTCTGTGCGATAGTTCTTTATTAGAGCTCTCAGTGGAGGTTACTTACTTATCGATGAAACCCGCAGGTTCATTGCCGCACTTACATGTGCAGTCTATTGAAAAGCACAGAATAGGGTTGAACCCATTTTGTTCTATCACCATCCAAAAATCCCTCGCAAATCCTACTTTCCTTAAATCTATTATAATATTGTCCTCCCTCCTTCGTCTAGGTCTTCCAAAAGGTATTTTCCCTCCGGGTCTGCCAGTCAATATTTTTTTAGATATCTTTCCTCCCCCATCTGCTCAACATGTCCAGCCCATTTCATCCTCCGTGATTACCCTTATTATATTCGTTAAAGAGTACATGTTATGAAGTTCGTCATTATGCAGTGGAGGTTAAACTTTATAAGTCCGTCCCGTGAGTACGCCACTGATGTTTTGGAAATCTGCATTAAACTGATTGGTACAGCTGTTTGAGTTATTCTGTGGTGTGGGAATTCGGGAGTTGGGAAACTAGTGGAGGGAGAAGTTTTGCGCGCAGTTTAGATTTATTAATCATCCATTACTTAGCGATTCAACTGTTGCTGGGAAATTGAAGTTTTGGAGAACGGATTAGTGGTGGTTTAAAAGTCTCGTACATAGTAGGCCTATACCCGGGGTTGTAAAGTTCACCTAAAATATAATGTTATCAAAATTGGAAAGTGTATGTGTAATGAATGGAATGACCTACACAGGAGTTTCCAACCTGTGGAATAATGAGTGAATTTACCATGCAATCTACTCGTTTTCATAAATTTTATTTCAGGCTTTTTTGAGGAATGTACGATTAACTACTGTTAATTACTGCAGAATGGAACATTGTCGCTCTAAATCCCATTCCAATGACGGACGAGCTTTCATTTCAATCCTTTGCTCTTTTTTGTTTAGATGGGCTGAACTTTCAAAGTCATTTCTCATGTCCCTTGTTTTGTTTTCTCCTGACCATGCTTTTGTTTCAATGCTGCCTCACCTCACCTCCATTTCTCTTTCTTTCTCTCTTTCTTTCAATTGACAGATCTTGCAGTGTCAACTGTCAAGAAACTTGTTTTGTGGTAAGTTTTTCTCTCCTAATAATAGTTCAATAGTACTTGTCACAATATTAAAATATTAAGAAATAACAAAAAAATTATAGACTAGCATTTGTCATATAATTAAAATATTAAAGTCTTGCAAATCTATGTAGGGTCCTTGTCACAATAGGCTACTACAATATTAGAAATAACAAAAACATTATAGACTAGCATTTGTCATGTAATTAAAACATTAAAGTCTTGCAATCTATGTAGGGTCCTTCTTCACTGTTGTTTAAAAAAAAGCCTAAATAGGTCATCTTCTGTCCTCTGTCGGGTATATCTACCTCAGATGGACACAGAAAGAGCACTGATTGTGTATTAAGTTATTTACTTGTTTATTTACATCTCATGACATGAATAATAACGGGATCCATTCTGCCTCATGAAGATAACTGAGTAGCTACTTAAATAAAGGAACAAGTGCTCCGATCAAAAATGTTGGCATTAACTGCCTTGGGAGTCTTCATGCTGAGTTATTCCCCCCCCCCAGTCCTGCCAACTTAATAACGAAGACAATAGAAGGGGTAGAAGCTACGGATCAAAGGTCTGTCCCCATGGAATGTTGTAACAGGATTTAAGTTACGATATTCCATGTAGCCGAAGAAATAAGCCGAGAGTATTTTCGTATGAACATAAAGCTCTCGCACGAAATCTGTACTGATGAGACCGTTACTCTCTAGAGAGAGACATGCTATTATGCGAGAGAGAGAGAGAGGTAGCTTGGCCTTTACAAATAGAAAGGGAGGTACTGTTGTGCGAGAGAGATAGGTAGCAGGCCAATCGACGCTACAGTCCCCACGAAAACGTAATGTAATGACTTAGGCAATCGGCACAGATTTCGTGCGGGATCTTTACACGTCTGTAATTACAAATATGCCAGTAGGCTAATGGGTAGGCCTACACTGTCTACTTTAAACCTCTTGTTTTTCCAGGAGTGCAATTAGTGATATGCGTAGGTCTATTACAAATTCTGAGTTAAAACTTGAACGTTACGGGTGCCAAGGGACATGGAAGAAAAGCAGCAATACCACATGCAGAAATGAATATCTAAGTTAATTTTCCCGTCTTTTGGATGAATTTCGCACAAGTTCGTTCGCTTTAATTCAGACTCCTGATGTGAGGATGCTATTCGCAAGAGGAGGAGCCAGACAAATTGCATTCACAGCTTGGAAGTAAGATACTATTCCCTGCCTTGCGAAATTGCATTAGAAAAATAATTTCACTTTCTAGTCCCGGACTATTTGTACGAGAAAATTACTTCCTGGATTGCCATACTGATGGGCATTTACATCCCAGGTATGTTTCCGATTTATCGTGGTCGTTTAAGAGAAACTGTGAAATGACTTATCGACTGATATTTGTAAAATTTTGAGCACTTGCACAGCACTCAAATTAGCCGGGAAATCCATTTTGTTTCTCATCTTCTGGCCTGACATTAAATAAATTTGACGACATCCAGACACGAGAATTTTATTTCTGTACATTCTGAGTAACGTTCAGGCCCTTAGGCAGAATTGGAGATCAGGATAGGCAAAATGTTTCTTAGGATGAGCTAGGATTGTGTTATGGGAGAATATTATATTTGGGCCTGGTATGGAATAAAAATCATTAAATAAAAATACTATGAACAATTAATGTTAACTGAACGTTGTTTGTCCTATGGCATTCATATACTTACTGGAGAGTTCGTTGGTGCATAGAAAATACAAAAGCAGAAAATGCGTATAAGAACAAAGCAAAACGTATACAGTAGTTACGTATTTAAATTATTGCACAGAGAATGTGGATGAACCTAAAAATAAAATTTAATAAACATATAGGTATAACCGTCCAATTTGATTTTATGAATATGAAGTCCACCTATGTTCAGTATGTAAGAAAATTTTTAGACACCTAACATATTTAAAAAAAAAAACATAATTTATCCTATGACATTTTACCTCGTATAAAAGCAGTATAAGTTACTAGTCTATAAATATATAAAAAAGAAGATAACTGCTTTTCATTATAAGACTGCATTTTTAAGGACTTTAAACATATTTTTAAATGTGTTAAGAATTTTTAATAAGGTTATGACTATTGTATCATATGTACATAAGGTAGATATATAAGCTTTCATGAACCCCAGATTATTGTCTCTGTTGGACATTACACGAGAATAATATATATAATATTCTCATATGTACTTAAGTTTTTTATATGTTTATAGACTGGTAGCTTATACTGCTTTTATACGAGGTAAAGTGTCACAGGATAAATTATGCTTTTTGAAATATGTTAGGTGTCTAAAAATGTTCTTACATACTTAGCATAGGTGGACTTTATATTCATAAAATCAAATTATACAGCTCAGTAGGAAGATGAAAATAATTGAAATATAACCGTCCAACACGGCAATGCTGCGAGCATTATGGGAACATTTCCAAATTCTTGTTCCCTAGGTTCATTATTACGAATTAGTTGCTTAAAGAGCTTAGATTAAACTCTCTTTTCATTGATACTGTAATTTTTGAATTGTAGATGCCTTTGATATTATTGTAATAATGTTGTCTTTTGAGTTTAATACATTTTAATTAAAATATTACTGTCAGCGCATGAAGTATTATATTGTTTTGTGATGTCAAAACTCAGAAAAGTTATGTGGAATTTTATTTTCTTTCAAGGGTCCATGGACTGAAAATTTTGGGAACAAGTGACTCTACTCGGAGTAATATTTAAGTTAATGAACGCTGGTCTGGGAGTCAGTATCATCTGCGCAGTCCAATCACGTTGAAATCATATTGTTATAAATCATGTCAGTTTAATTTTGTAGTTCGAATGTCAAAAGCTTCGGGTTTAGGACACAATTCAATTTGTTTTTATATCGAAGCTACAATTTAGCTAGTCTTCAAGCGTATTCATATGAAACCTTTGCTGTGTTACTCTTGAGTCTTGTCCTTTGACATTCCAAGTTCACATTGTACTGTGTTAGGATTAATGTTAGGATTAAGTCTAATCCTGCTGCCTGGAGGGAAGATCATCTCTTTTAGAGCTAGAGTAGACGTAGCAATTGGCCACCCTCAATTTCCATTTTAATTACTAAGGGTGGAAATACCTCTTGCGAGTCCACGTTCTTAATGCTTGGGCTGCTTAAGTTTCGTGTTCACCTGGATTCAATTTGATAGGGCCTTTCTGTTAGTCCGCCATAGGCAACTTTACCAAGATTCCTATAAGGTATTTTGAAACTACCAGTACTCGCGATTCCGCTTATGTTATCCTGCAATAAATTGATTAACTTAATGTACAGTATGTGTAGCCTACACGATTTTAGCGTATATATATATATATATATATATATATATATATATATATATATATATTAACTCCGTGACGCTAACATCCTTGAAGGGACAAGGCCTACCACCCGACCGCTGCGTCATCTACCATAGGCAGACGGCAGGATTGGGGGCATGTGGTCAGCATGCCGACACCCACGTCCGTTATTGGTGGTTTCCATGACCGGTATGTGTATAATGGGGATTGACATGTATGTATATAAGAAATATTGAATAACATAATTATAAATTAAATATATATAAATATTTATTTTAGTTGGATCTCTTAATTCAACGATATGGATTTTGTCGCCCCTAGCAAAATGCAGCCCGGGGTGAGCGCCCTTTATCCTCCCTACGCTACGCCACTTCACCAAAAAACTTCTATTGGTTCAGTGTAATGAGTCTTACTGGAGGAAATTGTCTGAAAAACACAGAGCTATTCCAAACCTCACAAGAAACCTGATAGAAATTTGATGGATATTAGGATAGCAGGGAAGGAAGCAGTGAGTTGTGCTGAGCACGCATGAAATAGGATATCTTATTAATATTTAGACCCCATAAAGCATCTGCAATGCAGACACACAATATAAACCTTAACTCATGAAATGTGTTACGTGCACATGCATTCCCTAGAGACAGAATTCCACTCTCAATCGAAATCAGCTGGTGATTGACGTATGGTCTTGACTTTTCATATTGGATTTGTTCCACCATTTCAATCTCCATTGTATCGTCATACATACATCTCCCACATGTGTACATCTATGTTATCTGTAGGTCGACTTCTTCCATAGAGTCATTCATTCACTCGCGAATATTTCCCCTGAATGTTTTATTTATATTTTGTAACGACGAGCTTCAATAACCCGTACTCGTCACCAGGTATAGTAAGGGTAATGAAATCACGGAGGATGAAATGGGCTGGACATGTTGCATGCATGGGGGAGGATTTGCCACACAGTGGTTCAAATCCCAGGTGGCAGACTTCTCCTTGCACAGGTATTCAAACTTTGGTCCCATGGAATGATATATGTCTCAATTCCGGTGGCGAATATGTCGAAAAATAGCTGGACACTTGCTGTACCTTTGCAATAAACATTTCCATGAAATTGTGTTTTGTTTCTGTAAACGGCCCCAGGGAAACTTACTTTCTCAACGTCCCTCATAAAATGCTTTACTTTTGACATCTTGCTAATGGAAACACTGTGAATAAACTACAAGTGAAAGCTTCTTAAGAATTCCTTCTAAAGAAACCATAGATTTCGGTTCACTATTATTTTCTTTTTACCGAGACAATGAAGTTACAAAATGACAAAATTTCAAAATGCAATTTTACGTACATCTTCCCTTACTAGCAAGTACTGACAAGAGGGAGCAAGATGCAAAATGTTGGCAGATGTTTAAAAAGTAATTTTGGTATAATAAATAAATTAGATAAATCACGTATGCTGTTTGTAGTTTAAGTATTTTATATTATTTCAATAAAATAATATTATCTATTTTTAGATATGACGGTCTGTTTTAGCCATTTTTAGGTTTTATAAGATTGGACTATGTGACAATGGAACGGATAATTATTTAAATACCACTATTAGCTAGCAAGAACAAAATAGTTTAAAACCTAAGAATCCGGGCACTAGTTATGACCGAAGAATTTGTTATACATAAATTTGTGTACCATAGGGATTTTGTTCTAAATGCTGACATCCCACTCGATAAATAAAACCCGGACTGGCTGGCGGTACGTAATTAATTACATTTAACGGTACACCTGTGGGAAAGCAAGGGAAAGCCAGCAACAACGCAGCGTGTGGGTAGGAAGCAAATGCAAGTGGTATGCCACATTTCCCTACATATGGAGAGTGTTTCATGATCCATCCCACATCAGGAGCTCCCGTATGTGATGTTTATCATTATTTTTAGCATCGCCACAATTTAAAAAAAGCAATACCATACCGCCGGGGAGATTTCAGTGAAAAATATGAGAGTGAATAAATAGGGGGTGTGTTGGTTGACATGACCGCCTGCGTGGTCTCGTGGTTAGCGTCGCTAGCTACGGATCCGCAGGTCCGGGTTCGTTCCCCAGTACTTCCTCGGATTTTCTGAGGGTGGAGGAGCTCTGGAACGGGGTGCATTGAGCCTCATGATACAAACTGAGGAGCTAGTTGATAGAGAAGTAGCGTCTTCGGTCATGGAAACCATTAACGGCCGTAGGTTTCGGCATGCTGACCACATGCTCCCAATGCTGCAGTCTGCCTGGATAGGCCTAGATGACGCAGCTGTCGGGTGGTAGGCCTGGTCCCTTCAGTCATGTAGCGCCATGGTGTTTAGAGAGTTTAGTTTGTTGATAAGAATACCTCTTTGTAGAAGGGTCATGGGGTAAATCCCTTGTAAAGCTGCGGCTAACCAGAATGTGTAAGCAACTTCCTTACTGTACTACTGACAAATTAACGTATATGTAGGCCTATACAATAAAAGTAACTTACAAAACATTTTATTCAGAGTGTAAATGTCGATTTATCCCATGAATGTGTTTATCCAATTAGTAAATGCTGAGATCTTTAAAAAATATGTGTTCTTAAATAGCCCAAATGTGTTATTCAGCAAGTAAATAAAAGAAAGATGTACCGGTATGTCACAAGTATATCGCATAAGTAGGCCTGTATCTTAGAGTATTAAAATCGTTCTGAAATCTTAGTGCAATAAACAAGTTAAAGTTAAAATTTTACTGCTAAATATTTAATGTTGAAGTTTATCTTTTTGTTTATGTTTTGGTTCTTCCTTGGTGTAGCCTAAGTCATCAGGCAGTGTAATTCTTACAAAAGAGGCTATCTGTAAGAATTTATTATTATTCCCTGTAAAGTCAGGAATTCGCACAATAGCATATTAATCTCTCGAAAATCTGGCAGGTCTGTAAACTGAGCCTTAAAACAATTAATAATAGTCCTTAACACCTATAAGAGAGAAATTTTGTACAACATATTTTGCATATTCATTTTAAAACTGGCATTTAAACGCTTGTGCAATGTGCAAATACTACTTGATTAGATAGACCGATCGTCGAAGCGAGCAAATACGTTGTTTGCTTTTCTTCCAATTTAGCATGAAGTCATTAAAAATGACGCATGTGTTAAGGATTTTATGTTTTTATTCCGTTTCATGCAATGCTCAGCTTCTTTCAACAATTCTAGTCAAACAATTCATACTGTAAAAACTATAAGATTACATTCACCCTCCAGTGTAAAATGTTCTACAACTTTGTTCCAGTACATTTTTGAGGTGGCTCTACCGGCATTTCGTCTGTTTGTAAATTTGATTGTACGCAGTCACGATAAAACGCGTTCAATTTTCTTCCAGTTTGGCATGAATGTTCCTTGAAGCCATTGAAATAGACTTATTTGTAAGGATTATTATTTATTTCATTCCATTTCAAGATGGTAGTCGTTTTAACTGGTTCAGAGCAGGTCTTATATTTCTTTGTCGTGAGGCCTACAGATCACAGATCTACTAGTACGGTATCTTTTAAAGTAAAAGTAAGTAAAGTGATCCCTATACAGGCCATGGAGGGTTCTAGGAAGTTGAGGCTCCCAGATTTTGGACATTCGGTACATGAATGTGATAAGGTTGTCAGCCGTACGCACCGGTCGCCTTTACCCCCAGGATTGCTCTTGGTACTAATTTCTGTTAGAGGCTGAGTCGACCCCAGGGCCATAGTGCCACCAGAAGGATTATGCCAATTGAAAAACTCCAACGACCTCATCGGGAATCGAACCCGCGACCTTACGGTTTGTAGCGCAGCGCCTCAACCACTAGGCTACGGCGTACCCACCTTTACAAGTATCCTTGCATAATATATATATATATATATATATATATATATATATTATAATAAAAAAAGTAGGGGCTCTTTGGCAGTAAATTACTGAAGCTCTGCATTCATTCAGAGTCGATATAGTAGACCTAACCATTTCCAGTTATACCTGTAATTTAAGACGTCTTCAGACGAACCTCCCCCCCCCCCCCCCCCACACACACACACAACCATTAATCTTGAGTGCGATCTCTGGACTTGAAGGCTACGAGGAAAAGGAAAAACAATAAATTCTTCATTCTTAAGTATTTTCTCCTAATGTAGGCATCCGTTGTGGTGGGATGGTGTATTATAAAAATGTGGCGAGCCAAAATTAGCTGTTGGGCTTGATTTAATGGAAGTCCTCACGCACCTTGTTTTCAAAAGTGGCTCATCGACCCAAGCTGCTCTCTGTGATGCTATTTCAGATTTCTTATCGTAATGCCCACTGATTGCTCTGCTTTGGTTTAACACATTTCCTCACGTGGGAACCTAGCCGATTTTACTTTCTCTACCAGTAGGCATATCATGGTGTTACTACAGGGGAAGCAAAAACAGTATTAAAAAAACATAACTATACAGGATGTTAATGAATAACACCGAAATATTTTACCTGTGTATAGAGGGAACATAGACAAGCAACTTTTATTAGGAGATTTATGCTCTATGACGTAAAATGTGTATGCTACGGGGCATTAAAGTCATTACAATTTGTTGTTCATAAGTTAATAATTGAGCGAAAGAGGAGAAACATTTTCATTGAATTGACTTCATGCCTTCTTAGTGATCGCTAAAAATCAGAGTTTTAATCATTCATCAACAGCTATATCATAATTTTGAGTTTTCACAATCTGCAAAATTTACTGACTAATCAACATGACTGGCCGCCACTGCATTAGTTGTTTTAATCGTAACTCCAGTGTTCACAACGAAGTGCTAGAATCCAGTGGCGGTCACAAGAAAAATTGAATCCAACAAGCAATAAAAGTTGCTTGTCTACGTCCCCTCTATACACAGGTAAAATGTTTCGGTGTTATGCATTAACACCTGTATACAGAGTTAGTTATAAGTCCCGCACCACCTAAATAACTTTTGAAGCATGTGGTTCAATGACATGAAACTCAGTGTCTTGGGACAGCCGTATATGGAGAACACAAAAACGTTATTACAGAATTTTGTGGACTTCCGCTTAAACCGGAAGTAACTCCAACTGTATTATTTTTAATGAAACACCCAATATATTTTTATATTTTCGAGTAGTGCTCATTGAGCGCTTTTAAGAAAGTACCCACACTATTTGGGCCTGTAATTACGCCCATGATTATTGAAATAATTAAGTTTAAAGGTTTCGCAATGGCAACAGTACACTGATATATATTTCTTCTGGATTGCAATGAACTTTGTAATGCTTATAAAAACAAATTGATTACCGGTCGAATGTCAATTAGGTTTTAGGTGATGCTTGGGACCTGGCAGCCCTTTAGGCCTATAAATAATTTACCAGATAGCTGGCAGAGAATGCTTACCTGGCAGCGCTTCATAGATTCTGCAATTACATTAGTCTCCCTTCTTTAGGCCATGCTTTCGTTAACTTATGCGTTCATTCTTTTCTGTGTTGTACATTATTGTATACCGTGTCTTAAATCTGGTTGGCCTTGCTAGGCAAAATAAATCTCTTGTTATCTTTTGATGTCCATTTAGTCCAGATAGGCCTATATCACTTTCATAAGAAAAAAGTTTGTTTGCCTGTGTGCATGCATCCTCGTGCCCTTGGAAGCAGATGCAATGCAGAAATGGGTTATTTGTCTAGCTCTAGCACAAAGCGAGTTGCGTGATTAATTTCACTATGACACGTCACGATATGGCCGTAATAATTATGGCGACGTTAAATGTACAAGAACTAAAAATTCTGGTTTTTTACTATAGTATGGGGTGCTTTATTATTTGTACACTGATGTATTCGAAAATAACTTTGAAACTTGAGACTCTAACAGTGTAAGAATATGCAAATTCTGTAAGGGTTACCTAGCACATGACCAAGAGGAAAGGTATCTTACAGTGCTGTCCGCATAGCTGTATTTTCGCTTTATTGTTTCCTCTATCAACATATGCACGCAAGTTTTGAGGCTTATATGTGAAGAGGAATGGAGTGTAGATTAAGAAGTGGGGAAAGAGCTGTAAAGTCATAGAATTAATTTACGTCTGCCTGTGAAGACAGATATCTTTGTTTAACCTAAATCGCGATCATTTCTCAACAGAACATGGCAATTAAAAGTTGCAGGAACATTAACGCCATGTAATAAAATGCGTACGCGACAAAGTTATCTGTATTTAAATTGCTGCTTACGTTTTTCTCTAAGGTTCCTACCCAGTCCCATAATTATAATTTATAGTGCCGAAGAGAAGTTACGAAATTTAGGCACGATATACTAGAACACGTATTTAGGACGCTTGCTGTCCACACAGAGAACAGATAACCGGTAATTTATTTCATGGTCGTAGCCAGGATTTTTGTTCAAGAGGGGCTCACCTGAGGATCTAGGAGGTACTCCCCCGATTTGGGGGGGGGGGGAAATTAAGCTTTTGAATTTCATGTTAACGTCTTTTTTTCACTTACAAACAAAAGAGCTTTTTGAAACATACACTTTCTACTGTTCCAAAATAATATTTTGAAATAAAAAGACATTAAAATTAAATTGGAAGGCTTAATTTTGCAACTATAAATAAGTATTGTTAGCTTATCATAAAATGCCGTAAGGGTAATAAAAAACTTTATTTAAGAATACTAAACGAGAAGCACATTTTAATTGAATAAAATTTTCGTGACTTTTTCATTTCAGGGGGTCTGGGCTGCTTGGGCCCCTTCCTGGCTATGTCCCTGATTTATTCAATTTCTCTCATTTAGCTTTTTTAATTGATTTGTCCCCGTTCTTCTCGAACTAAGATATTTCGAAGCTGAAGGGACCAGCAAAAATAATCGAATTAATCACGATTTCGAGTTAGAAAAATTCTAATAATGTATATGTATATGTATGTATGTATGTATGTGTATATATATACCGTATTTTACGGACCATAAGACACGCTTTTTACTGCGAAAACAGAGCCTTGAAAGTTGGGTGCGTCTAATGGTCCGAAGTACACTAAAAAGATTAAAATTATGGTAAATATTGGTGGAATACCATAGTTATACACAAGGTATTGTAAACGATAAGACAGTTACAAATTTTAGCAGAGGCTGTACATCACTGCACTTGTCACAATCGTAACATAAGGGTAGCTGGAAGTCAGGTATATAATGCGAAAAGAAAGGAATATTGAGTTCTTTTATACAAAAAGGAGTCTCTTCGCCGGATGGTTTAAATAAATACAATGACTTCTAAGCAGCCTTGACCGGTTACACTTACCGTATGCTAATTGAGGGTTATAGGGTGTAAAAGTATTTTCAGTCTTTCATCAGAAATCAGTTGTTAAAATTTACGTGATGCCACCTATACAGAAAAGATTTTCGACAATGCAGGTTTTAAGTTCGAAGTGATTTGCACCGTTTCCATTTTACAAGGTTATAATTTGCTTATGTAATGAAGTATATTATTCCCTTTAAAATATTTCGTTTAGAATTACATTAAATTTATTTTCCTTTAAATTTCCATCCTAAAATTAAGGTGCGTCTTATGGTCCGTAAAATACGGTATATATATATGTCAAGGGACCATGCTGAAAGTTCGAATTATTCATGATTTCGAATTTTCAAAAATTTGAAATAGTCAAGTTTGACTGTTATATGTATAAAGCAGCCTGATTACAGTGAAGTGAATTTCTGGCCCAGATGCCCTGAAAATTATCTTGGAAGTATGTGTAAATCCAGTTGCAACCTGAATTATGTAGTTCTTTAAACTCAGATGTTCTTCTTTTGAGCTCTCAAAATGTTATTGAAAAATGCATTGTTAAAATATTGTATTCACTGTATTCCTGGATTGGCTACTGGTGGAAGGGGCCAAGAGAGATGGCAAGCGGGAGGGTCTCAGTGAACTGATCATATTCTTATTAATAAAATGACCCCTAACTTTGGGTAATGACTAGACCTGAGATTTTAGGCTCTACAAAAATTAGTTTTAGGAAAACCTAAAATAGGCTTTTAAAACGAGTAAATAGGCTTTTAAAAGAGAAAATAGGCACTTAAAATATGCTTTAAAAACGTGTTAATAGATAGAAAATAGACTTAAAAATACTACAATATACTCATCAACTGTAACGTGACCTTTTTTTCACTGTAGAAAACGTGATAGGCCTATACATATTCTTATAGCAGAAATAATTGCAAAATTATGACAGAATTAAAAATACATTTATCAAAAACAGTTTTGGATTATATGAAAAATTTATACAGTATGTCCCTTCTTACTGTATACACCTGCTACTTGTTGTTTTGAGTGAATACTCCCTCGTCAGTCAGCATTCCTATGGCGACAATTGTTTGGGGAAATAAAGTTTCCGTGAAAACCCCACCCTCTGCTGTTCTGCTCTTCATTCATAATTGTCCATTAAATGATTGTAAAGTCACAGAAGTTGAATTTTATTTTAAATGTACAAAATAGGCATTTTAGGCACTAAAATAGTAAAAATAGGCTCAAAAGGTCCAAATAGGCATTTTAGGGCACTATACGACTCTATAAATATAAGTGATTTATCATGAAATGTCAGCATATTTAGTAATTTTCATGTTATTTCATAAGGAACAAAATAGGCATTTGCCTTAAAATCCCAGGTCTAGTAATGACATGACAACATCATAAGAATCTGAACAAATCTGATGTGAAACATGTAACTTTCTCTGACAAAATAAAAGTTTTTCTCATAGTATATTATATTATGTATGACATTCTCTTCACGTAAATTAGTTGTAAAAATTAAGAGAGTGTTGTTACCACATAGCATTGCATCCCCTTAGGATACACAATCCAAATAAAATCTGATGCACTCCCGTAACTTTCTCTACCCTAAGCATTGGGGCAATACATCTTTCACATTTCACATTCTGATGTAGAATAAGAGGCCATTTTGCAAAAAGCGTGTATTCAGTTCTTTCAACCTGATGGAAAGCTTTATTCACCAGTGAAGACTGTGTTTCTACAAACAGAGATGCTTATACTTACCCTTCAGAGAATTTTTGCCAAAAAAATAAAATAAAATAAAAAATAATAATAAAAAAAAGTGTGCGTGGAACGTCACGCGACAGAAGTGAAACATGTTTTAATTTTTAGATTTTTTTCAATTTTGGATTATTGGATTTTTTCAATTTTGGATTGTTGGACTTTTTAATATTGGGTTTTTTAACTTTTTAAATTTTAAATTGAGGATTTTTGTAATTTTTAATCTTTTAATTTTTTTTCAATTTTGGATTTTGAATTTTTTTAAATTTGGATTTTTTTTATTTTTTAAATTTTGGATTTTTTAAATTTTGTATTTTTTAAAATTTTGGATACTTGGATTTTTTAATTTTTTATTTTTGGAATTTTGGATTTTTTGACTTTTCAATTATGGATTTTTGGACTTTTCAATTTTTTATTTTGGATTTTTTTAATTTTGGATCTTTGAATTTTTTTATTTTCGGATTTTTTAATTTTTTATTTTGTATTTTTTAATTTTGGATTTTTTAGATTTTTTAAATTTTGGATCTTTTTATTTTGAATATTGGATTTTTTAAATTTTGGACAAGCCTAATCATTGAGTTGATTGTTTTCTGTGCAGTCCGTTCCATCACACCTCACTAATTTCGTGATGATTTTGAGCGTAAGACTAATTTCGTGACAATTTTGAGTGTTACACAAGCTCTCGATTTACCCCTACCGTGGCTAAAGAAGTTTTACTTAAAAAATAAATAAAACTTCTAGCTATTAAGTAAGTTATAAGCCCAGCTTGTACAGAATTTTACCAAAATCGTAAGAGCCAAATTACAAGAAAATCATGAAAAATTAAATTTTCTTCATGTAAAGTGGCATTAAAAGTAAGAGAAAGTCATCACCAATCTTTGTATTACTTCCCCAAAAGATACCTAACCCAAATACAAAAGGTTTTCATACAATTTTTTTACTCTGGAGTTCTATTTACAGACATATACAGGCAAGCACATACACAGACATGTTTCTGAAAATAGTATTTGTGGATTCTAGGGACCTCAAAACATGACATGTTAAAATCTCATCTTCAAATTTTGGGATCGAACACAAAACTACCTCTACCTATAGTGCATATGGGATGGGTAGAGGAAGTAATAAACAATGTGACTACTTGTACAACATTAATGCTAAAATATTTTCACCCTTATTTCTACATTTCAGCAATAGGAGGTCAGTATATTAAAGAAAATTTAGATAACCTCAACCTGAGAAATGACTTTCATGAACATAATACCAGGTTTAAAGATACACATGATATTCCCTCATTCAGACTAACTACAACACAAAAACACTACACCTATACCGGTATAATCTTTTTCTAATAAACTACCACACAAATTTAAAACATTGAACAATTCAACATTCAAAAAAATAGTTACCAAATGGCTCAAAACGAAAGCATTCTAAAACATCAAAGAGTTCCTTGATTGCAATACAGATGATATGTAGCATATTTGTAATAAATAACACTGCAATAATCGGGGTTAAATATTGAAGATATTGTAAATATTATTACACGTATTAGCATGTACTCTGTTATGTATTATTTTAGATTGTAAGTATAACTCTATTTGTCCCACTTTGGTTTAGTATAGATTTGCCTAGAACTAAGACCATGTAATTATACGTAATGATGAAACCGAAATCTTTATGTAAAGATCTATTGATGAATAAATATTATTATTATTATTATTATTATTATTATGTGAAATTATGATGATTATGTAAATCTACTACCACCCATTATTAGGTAAAACATTTAAAAAATAGTACAGATGCAATATTCAAGGTTGATGTTTGGATTGGGACAGTGGTTTTTAGTAATTCTAATTTTGTCTTAATCTCCCCTCAGTCTTCTACTTATGCTGGAGGGGGGCTATGGGGCAGGGTATGAGGATCACCCTCAGGTGGACAGATTATTGCTGGGATAGGAGTGCTTTATTAATTGCCTCCTAAAAAGTTGGAAGGAAATGCTGTATTAGGAAGTGCATTTCTTGGAAAACATTTCTTGAAAAAATGTAGGAAAACGTGCCATTTTGAGGTCAACTACAAGTTAGATTTTAGAGCTGTAAAATTGGAGCTACTGGTGCCGAAGATTCAACAAGATAAAATAAAATAAAATAAGATAGATTACCGTAGCCTGATTTTGTTAAATATATGAGAGACATGACTTCCCATTCTAATAACTTAATGTTTGTTTTCAGATCCTGTGATAAAAGCAAAAGTGCAGCACTACTTGTCATCGCCTCAGCACCTAGAAGAAGACTTAACAGAGTTCATTTCCCGAGATCAACAAGATCTATGTAACAACAGCATAGCAACTTCAGTTCCAGCTGCATCAAGCAACAACCTGAAAAGCCAGCAACAAGAAAAAAGTCATCCTTTATCCAGTTCCTCACCTCACTCGGAATCCAGCAATGGTCAAACGGGTGATGAACAGTTTCAGTCACCGTCATCTCCTCCGCAGCAGACGACAAGCAATGGAACCTGTAGTTACGCAACGTGTTCAGAACTCGAAGCCCTTCTTCCAGCAGGGATGCAAGGTGGAAGCTCCATTGATAGTTTTGAAGAAGGTGAAAGACTTCAGTGGGAACCACTTTTGGGTAGTGATAAATTTTCGAGGCCACGCCCTCCTCGGTTTGAAGCGTTCATGATGACAGGGGACTTAATTCTTAATCTTTCCCGAACTCAACAGAGTTCTGGGCTACTCCCCAAGCACCAGAAAAAAGTGGACAGTTTAAGGTATCATCACCACCATCACCATCACTATAATCATCACCATCATCACAACTCGGTTCCCACAAGTCCTAACGAAATGGAGATGGGACATAGGAATCACCACCATTTTAAATCAGCGTCAGCTCCCCCTGGAGGGACAATTTCAGCTGGTACTTCGCCTGTAGGGATAAGTAAACGAGACAACAATGTTTGTACTCAGCCAAGTTGTACGGCTTCTTCCTCAAATCCTGATACTAAGAGTTCATCTTCTGCATCAGCGTCAGCATTTTCTTACCACCATACTGTTGGTGGCTTTGTGAGAACGTCTCGATCAGAAGATCATCTTCAGTTTCAGAAAGATTCTTCCATGAGTGCAGTTGATATAGACATTGATGAGGATGTGACATCTTCGTTGAATACTTTGTTAGACACGCGGCAGGACAGTGGTGGAAGCAGTAACAATGTGGCTCATCAAGCGTCAGGAATAGGTGATGCGACAGGCACTACTACTAATAATGATCGAATAGTTTGGACATACAATGCACCTGTCATTTCTTCACCCTCTAACTCTGGCTCAGACAATTCATGTTGTGGAGGATTATCCTCTGCAGCATCGAGGTCGGGGTCTTCAGCTGCTTCCAGATCTGCTTCCTGCACTTCTTCAGAAGGTGTTAGTCCTCAGAGGTCTTTGTCTCCAGCATCTCCTACGTCTGTGTCGTCTTCTGTCATGTCTAGTAACTCCAGCTCTCGCAAGATGCCAATGCTGTTAGCTGGTGCTGCGACAGGACCTGCGGGAGATTCTACTGGATATCTCCAGCAGCCTAACGGTGACTTAAGTCAATCAGAAGCCATTTCAAATATCTCAAGTCCTGACTTCCAGGAAGAAGAAACGCTCGATATTCTTAGCACAAGAGACCTGATGGAAGTGAGTGACCCTAGTGATAGTGACTCGACTTTATTAGTTAGTGATCGGACTCCAGCACAAAGTGCAATGAACAACAATAACCCGCAGCAAATGCATCACTATAACAATAACAAAAATCAGAATTCAGATGGTGTTCATCATCATAGCAATGTAGTCGGACAAGGTTCTTCGGACCATAGGATTGTTATTCAAGTTAAGGGACCAGACAAAGATGGGAATGTGTTAAGGGCACCCAGTAGTCCTAGAGGGACTAGGAGAAATCATAGGGGAGGGGCTATACCTCCAATGGCAGGTAAAGAATTGGACCTGTTGTACAGTGGACTTTCTGCTCAACAACCTTCGAGATCGCCCTCGAGTCTCAGTTCAGGAAATGTTACACCAGAGCTCGCTGGATATCAGGTAAGCTGTGAATATATTTTACATGCTTTTTAAATGGATTGTCTCCTTGAAACATTTATACTTCATAGGTTATTTTGCAGTTTTTGTGGATATTGTTTTTATCAAAGACATGAGATAGAAGTATTTTGGCTAGTGTTACTTATACTAGATTCTCAGCCTTGTATACGAGTGAAAATTTAATTGTTAATGTGTGGAAAAACCTCACCTGCTGTCTTCAGAGCAACTTCTAACAAAATGCGAACACAGCTAGGTATAATAGCTTAGACCAAATTAGAATAATTGAATAAACTGATTATATACTTCATTTTATATTTGTGCATTATCGAACTGACATTGTTTTCTCTTTACTGGTCTGTACTGGTGCCTGGTGCCTCATCATATTTATTTATTTATTTATTTTAAAAGCAACAGCATCTCGATGTATTGGGCATATATATGCCCAGGCACCGTGGTATTTGACAGTAAATGACTTAGCTTTAGGAACAGACCCATATTATTCAATGACAGCTGATTAGAATGCAGATCATGACAATTCCCAAAATCGGGATGACTACTGCAGTGTTTTCTTATTCATGAGTTACCACCATTTATGTCATCACTAGGGTTCGGATATATCTTTATCCTGATCTCCTTTTTCGTCGCAAACACAAACACGAATTGCACATTTGTTATCATAATCAAACCGTTTTTAGTTTGCATATAAAGTCATATTTTGGTCATTTTCATGGTGTTGGTCATATTTTGATCATATTTGTAATTTAACGTCATATATCAGTTATAAATTCGGTAAAAGAGCACAATTATGCAGTATGTGCACTAAATTGTCAACTTATTTTTTTCTGAAAAAGAGTTTTGAATATTTTGGTTTTACTGTAATTGAAATGTTAAGGGACAATAATAAGTAATAGCACAATTACCTCTTCCTCCTTGTTGTTAGCTCCTTCCAATAGATATGTTTTTTAAAATATTTCAAGTTCACATTTGCAGTGGTATCTAGAAACATTAAGGGATTAGAAGTCCTTTACATGTAAAACTGTAAAATTGTTAAAAAGTGATTATCTGATTGAATTAATGTGATGCAATAATTTATCGTCATTAAAAGTTTTAAATTGGAATATTTATTTTTACTAAATGCGTTTTTTATTAGGTCATATTTAGGAATTTTGGGTCATATTTAGTCATTTTAAGATCATATTTGCAGTCATATTTTCCACTTTTTAGGTCATAATCATCCGAACCCCAGTCATCACCAATTTGAGTTGTCATTGCTTACGTTGAGTACGTTTCCTGATTGCGCTGAGGGAGGAAGACTGAGAATCTGTAAAAATTAGTATCATTTGCCAGGAAAACTTCTGTTTCAGTTATGCTGTACAGTACACAACACATAATGACGTCACCTATTTTGTGTCAAGGATTTTCTACAGTGCAAACATGGCATATTTTTCATGTATCTTCTTATCTCTAAATTTGTTTGTACACTTGATAAAGACCATACTGTGGCTAATGGTTGTTGCAATTTCTGGCAAGCATGTTTTTCTTTCTCTCTCTCTGTATTGGTAACTATGAGCATGACATGTTTCATCGCACAATCCATTTATTTATTACCATTTACTGTGTCTTCTTAGCATTATTGTATGCCGTTTTATTTCCAAAAGCTAATATTCGAATGAACAAACAACTTCTACTATCTTGCAAATAATGTGTGGTTGCAATATGATCTTTACTTTCTCATATATGTATGCTATCACTGTGACTTGTGTGTGTGTGTGCTATTTATGTGCCAGCTCTTATATACCTTTTGCTGAGATTGTTCATTTTTGCCTTATAAGTCTCTCTGCTTAATATGCTTTCAGTATTTTGCATGTGACTTAAGGGGACACTCAACTTGAAAATTAATATATTTTTAGAATTAATATCCTTGATCTATGATCACCAACTGTATGAAGTCATTTTTCTGAATTTGGTCTACAGATTACTATTAATTGTGCTTTATATCCCCTTGCCATCTGCAAGAGGTGATTGTCCTGACAGCTGTCAAAATAATCCTTTTATAATATATAGGCCTGTATACGTTGTGGCTCTACATCCCTAAAGAGACTAGGCCTACCACCCGACTGCTGCATCATATACCATAGGCAGATGGCAGGATTGAAGGACATGTGGTCAGCATGCTGGCACCGTCGACCGTTAGTGGTTGTTTTCGTGACTGGAGCCGTTATTTCTCTATCAAGTAGCTCCTCAAATTGAATCACGAGGCTGAGTGCTGTTCCAGACTTCCCTACCTCAGAAAAATTCGAGAAGGTACTAGAGTTATCGAACCCGGGCCTGCAAATCTGTAGCCAGCAATGCTAAGCATGAGACCATGCAGGCAGTCATAGGCCTATATAACTTGTACATATATTTCTTTCTTAAATTTTCATCCATTATTAGCAGGTGACAACCCTGTCTAGTATCTCTAGATCAAGGGAGGGAAAACCTAGAGAGCTGGACACTTTTAAAGATAACTTTTATATCTATAAGTAGAAAATAGTTGATTTTTGATTTCATGTAATTTTCTTCTTGGCATGTTTATGCCCATTTTTTAAAAGTCAAAATGATTAAATTATCACAATATGACCATGGCATATGCCTATACAAAATCATGTATCCATTTTAAGAAATATTTGCAAAAATCCTAGTAAAGCTTACATATACAGTACTGTATTCTAGATCAAAATTTAAGTTAAAAGGTTAAATTATGTAAGTAAGGCTTAAGCTTTTAACTACTGTAACCATCGCTATGACGGAGGAAGATAATTTTTAAATCTCTGAGGAAAATCTCAATAAAATAACTGTGTTTGTAACATAGGAATAACAGTCTACACTTCTTAACATACTTCTTTTAATATAAAAGGACATATTGCATTCTGACGATACATCAAATTCCAGGACAGCTGTTTAAAAAAAATACTGTTCTGACCAAATCAAGATGAATGGTCTTACTGTAAATATACAGACATGGAATTTTTGTACCAGTGCACACATTTACCATTTACTCGTACTGAGATCAAACCCAGAATCGTTTTAACAAAAAGCCAGCACCTTGCCAACTGCTCCACCCAGGCTTTTGACAATAGATGTATGTAGGCCTGAATGGCCTATAGTTGTCGAGCGGCCTTTACCCAAATGCCCTTTCCCCTTCAGGACCTTTAGGATGTGAATTATGCAAATGTTATTCTTTCAAAATGGGAATTTCTTAAAAGCAAAAATTTTACAACAGGGATGTCATTTTATGCCTTCTTTGCAGAGGTTCCCTAATGTATACAACTGCACCAGACACTAATTGTATGCCTACATAACACAGCCTACAAGCAAAAATTTAATATCGCAGAGTTTTTCTAATTTATTAGCACTTAAAATAAATCCTTGATCACAAAACACCAAACCACAGTCATTACAGTGGCCATAATGCCATGCACAAGGTATAATAATTCATACTTCATTAATTTTGTGCACATAGAGATATGATAATTGCCAGAAACGTAAATTGTGATATTTAATGAAATTGTGAAAACTGGAAGACGTTCTTCATCCTATGACTTGGTCTAGAAATAAAATATAGCAGTGATGGGTATCATATCTTTGTAATCAGACATTAACTATATGGTTGTAACTAACTTCCAGTTGATGCTTAATGAGAAAAATTGTACCCAATAGATTTATGTTTTTAGTGCCAGAATGGTACTTTCCAAGAATATTTTATGAATATTTGATGAATATGCCTGCCCGTCCGTGTGTCTGTATGTGTGATATCTTGAATATGCTTTATTAGATTTTCATTAAACTTAATATACACACTTAGTAAGTTCATAGAAAGTACCCTATCTGTTTTGGACCAAATCGGTTCATTGTTACCTGAGTAATGACCAATTAACTGTCACATGCTTTTAAATAGATATTTTTTTTTAATTGCATCAGTCAATAGAACTGAATATGCTGATCAAAAGCTTAATAGTTTCTGAAATATATTCTTTTAACGGTGACATGCTTTTTAAATTTGCTTAACATCAGTAAAAATTTCAAGTGATCTTGATCTTGTGTATTGAGCTTTTGGAAAAACCCCTTAGAAATACCTTTGTTTTGAAGTTCCTAAAGTATTAACTTTGCAGTTTTGTTTTACACTAAACTTTTTCTAATACTTAAATTCATTAAATGTTATTTTAAAAGGATACCGGTAGTGTAAGAAGTGTATGACATTAGAAATTACCCCAAATTTTTTCACAAATTTTCTGCTATACATTTAACTATAAATACAAAATTTTATGTATTTTTCACATAAGATTTTTAAAAATAGACACCAAAAATACCTGGCCCTGTTCATACCCTTGATTGCAAATTGACAGTAAATGACATAGTCAACTACCGTGCTCTACCCATAAACCTTTATGAGTTAAAGAGGATGCGATTTCAGGATTTCTAAACAATGCTGCTTTTGATTGTAGGAATGATTCATGTTTGTCTTTCGTGTAAGACCCATGACTATTGGATTACTTTCCTGTAAGTACCGGGATCCTCTGTTGGGTTCCTAAAAATACTAGCAAGTAAGTGTAATCCTTAAGGTAGTTGACAATATTTTTCAATCAATTAGGAAGATTTTTCTTTCAGTTCCTGGCCAGTACAATACACATATGAGAAAGTGAGATTTTGCAGAAATTTATTCTTCCAAGTGTAGATATTTTCATTAATTGCATTAGTAGGCCTATATAAAGCTATTAATACAATTTTAGTGTGGTACCAATTATGTATAGCTTTACCAAGATATCAGTAAAATGATTAGAACTTTAGAATTACAGAGACAGAATCTGTGTATCAGTTTATTCTGCAATGCTGCTCTTTCTGCATTAAGTCAGCTTCTCACTCTATATTTGAGAGTTTTCTATTAAAGGATGCACTTGTTCTTATACATGAATTAAGTTTTTGTCTTACGTAGCTAAGTTAAAGAGATGAAAGTCCAATTCATCGCTTCCATAATAGTGAGAAATATTATTATAATGGAGAATTTTTTGTTCATTAAACATTGCAATCCTAAAGCATGAATACATTTCCAGTGTTTTTTCTTATTTGTTTATAATTTTCTGTTTTTTAAACATAAGAGTATTTACAGAGTAGGCCTATATAAATGTGTAAAAATTTATATATAGCCTATATTATATGCAGTGGTGACTATCTCCAGGGTGCTTGCAGGGTAATTTAAAGATATTTTAGGAGAAATTTAAAGGTTAAGTGTTAAATTCTTGATAATCATAAAAATTAAATCAAAATGAAGATGGAAGAATAAATTTTAATGCAATTAAGAAAATAAAATTCTTTTGAAACCAAAACTTTCATGTTGCTGCTTTATGATTATAGCTTCTCAGTTTATCAGCCATGTCAACATTTAACACTAGCTTTTAGGTCATCTGAAGCTCATCTTCAGGATCATCGGTACAGGCTGATGGTAATGATAAACTTCAGATGGCTTAATCTGTAAATTCATTCACATGAATGATAATCCGAGAAGCAATTATCATAATATAAGTAATATAAGATAGAAAACATAGCTATTGGCTGCCTTGTAAATTCAATAAATACTGAGACATACAGAATGGTAAGAATCCACAGAGGACAGTAGAGTAGTTACTTTAAAAAGAACAAAGAGTAACATTTTGGAATGTAGTTGCCTTATAAACATCAGGAGCTTCGTGAGTCTGAGGATGAGTTCACAATGATGGGTGAGGACGCGGCTCTCCTTGCCAGTGTGTCAGGGGGAGGTAAGGCGATATCTCCACCTTTGTCATCCGAGGACGAGAGCGACATAGAGAGCCTCCACAGTTTCCACTACAGTCCCAAGGCCGTGGACATCCCTTCAGCTATCCGCCTTGCCAAGAGACTTTACATGCTTGATGGTTTCAAGAAGTCTGATGTGTCAAGACATCTAAGTAAAAAGTAAGTTCAGTGATTTGTATGTTTTTTGCTTTAAAAAAAGTTCACCTTTTAATACGTATTTACAGTGCAGTCAATCTTATTTCTCTGAAGAGTTCTGTTATTATAATACATTTCAGCAACATGGATAATAATTAGAATAGCAGATAAAGCATTCAAACAAGTAGAAAAATCCAAATATCTCGGAGCTGTAATTACACATACAAATAATATTAAGTCAGAAGTTAAGCGCTGACTAAAATCAGGAAACGTTTGCTTTTTCACAACTTTCATCTTCTCGTCTTCTGTCCAGAAATCTAAAAATAAAAATTTATAAGACAGTTATCCTGCCTGTTGTATTATATGGATGTGAGACATGGTTACTTTCTCTTCAGGAAGAACATAATCTGAGAGTGTTCGAAAACAAGATGCTTAGGAAAATATTAAAACATAAGAGAGATGAAAATGGGGACTGGAGAAAACTACATAATGATGAACTTCATAACCTGTACTCTTCACCAAACTTAGTAAGGGTAATTAAATCATGGAGGATGAAATGGGCTGGACATGTTGTATGCATGGGGTAGGAAAGACATATCTCAAAAATATTGACTGGGAGACACGAAGCGGAAAGACCAATTGGTAGACCTAGACATGGGTGGAAGGACAGGATTTGTGAGGGATAGTTGGATGGAGTTAGCACAGAATAGGGTTCAATGGCAGGCTCAGGTAAGCATGGCCATGAACCTCCGGGTTCCATAAAATAGATAATATTCCTTTAGCTTGCTTAGGAATTGTCTATTGTCATTGAGTAAGTAAGTAAGAATAATTATTAGTTTACTGAGTATATACATGTCAACACCAATCTATTACTGATCATCTGCAGATAGAAAGTATTTAAAGGAAGAATTATAAGATTTCTGTTTAATTTACATTCTGAAGAGTCATTACTTATTTTTTATTTTTTATATACTGTTGTACGTTATAATACAGTGGAAATTAAATGTGAAGTCACTGAACTAATACCATGCATAGCATGAGGCCTTCACCAGTAATTGGACAGCCAATCGCCACAACACTTTTTAGCTGCCTCTGCTACTTCCATCTCCTAAACTCCGTGGCGCTACATCCCTGGAGGGACTTGGCCTACCACCCGACCGCTGCGACATCTACCACAGGTAGATGGCAGGATTGGGGGGCATGTGGTCAGCATGCCGACACCCACGGCCGTTAATGGTGGTTTCCATGACCGGAGCCGCTACTTCTCTATCAAGTAGCTCCTCAATTTGAATCACGAGGCTGAGTGCACCCCTACCAGACCTCCCTACCTCAGAAAAATCCGAGCAGGTACTGGGAATCGAACCCGGGCCAACGGATCTGTAGTCAGCAGCGCTAACCACAAGACCATGCCGACGGTCACTTCCATCTCCTGCCGAATATTTTAGTAAGAGAATACCCAAATGAAAAGAATAATTTCAGCATTTAACTCACCTATCTTAAAGTAGGTGTTCAAAATTCTGTTCTCTTTTATCTGTACATAAATTGAAGGTATAAATGTTATGTAGATGGAACATCAAACTTATAAGTTCCTTTAACACTTCTATTTAACAAATCCCAACTTACCGAGATAAATAGTTAAGCAGCACAGGAAGTTGGGATTTGTCTAACATCAGTGTTAAGGGGACTTAAAAGTTTGAAGTTTCATCCATATAAAATGTATTTGTGATTGTCAGATATAGATCAGAGGGGATAGCATTTTCAGCATCTACTTTAATACAGGTGAGTTTAATACTGAAATTTGTCTTTTCATTTAGGTATTCTCTTACATGAATCTGGGGGGGGGGGGGGGGGGGAAATAAATAAATAAATAATAATAAAAAAAAAAAAAAAATTGCGGCGATTGGGTGCCCAATTCCTAATAAAGGCCACATGCTATGCATGGTAGAAGTCTGTGGGCTTCTTGTTCGATTCACACTGTATATCAGATCATTTCAACATATTAGTTATCAGTTCCAACAAATGGGATGGAAATCAGGTAAGTATATGTAGTGCTTGAATTATCTTAAGTTCTGCAAAATATCCTTGGCATCTTTAAGGGCAGGATTTAATTTGCTTTAATGTTTACAGCAACGACTTCAGCCGTGTAGTGGCAGAAGAATACCTCAAGTACTTCAGCTTTGAAGGTGATACCCTAGATGTAGCTCTAAGAAAATTCCTCAAACAATTCAGCCTCACAGGAGAGACTCAAGAGAGAGAACGAGTTCTGGTTCATTTCTCCAAGCGCTACTTAGACTGTAATCCAGGGACATTTAATTCACAAGGTAAATGTTATTAACAGAGCCCAGAAGTTAATGTTTTATTAGAAGAAGAAACATGCATGCAAATATGCTCTGAAATTTGTATAACGTACTCCAAAACCAATGAAATGTGCTTCAGCATAAAGTAATTTTAATTCTTTTATTTATCTTGTTACACATTACAATGTACAAAAAAATAGCATAACTTGCATAAATTACATCACATCACTTTTTAAAAATGAGTTCAATGCAACAGGGATTAGTAAATTGAAAACTATTGAAGTGAAACGTCGCTTTAATATTGTGCAATCAGTTTCAAAAACATTAGGTTATGTTTTAATAAATTATTGTTGTACAGTCAGTTTTCAAAACATTCACATATACAAATATGCTATAAATGACTGATTAACAGAGATATGCATGACATCTAAAATACACTGTACAAAAGGTGACAAATCAATAAGATTTGCAAATGTGATACATTATCGCAAAGTGGACAAAATATGCAACAATATGCAAAATAACCCATTTTCTAACCTTTCTTTAATATCCTGTACACATTTTAACATGAGCATTTAATAGAGTACATTTTTAAAAAATATGATTTTTCACAAGATTCTGGGCTCTGGTTATTATGCTACTGTAATTAAAAGGTCCTTCATTAATGCAGTTTGTCCTGACAATTGTTAGAACTTTCATTGTAGACTGCTTTAAAATTTCAAATTTAAACTTTCATTAACAGAAACTGTGCTAAACAGAGGTTCCAATGAAAAAACAATCTTGACCAGAGTTGAACTAACATATGAAGGGTACAGGGGAAGTTGGCGGAATGTCAGTAAATCAAAGTTTTGCAGGAAACAATTTTTAAAGTTTGAGTACTCTAAACGCAGATGTATGAAATCACTTATGAATACATTTTCGTTCTACAGTAAGAATAATGTGTTTTGTACACGTGGTGTGAATATCAAGTTCTGAAATTAACTCAATCATGTAAAAAAATCGTAAAATGCGAAAAAATGTCCAACGGTACAGGGGAAGAAGGCGGAATGTCAATAAATCAAAGCTTTGCAAGATACGATTTTTAAAGTTTGAGTACTCTAAACACTGATGTATGAAATCAATTATGAATACATTTTAATTCTGTAGTAACAATAATGTGTTTTGTACACGTGGTGTGAATATCAAGTTCTAAAATTAACTCAAACGTGTAAAAAAATCGTTAAATGCAATGAAATGCACAAACATTTTGAGGTAGTAGGTGAAAATGTATAGTTATGTTTTATGTGGTCATCGCCTACATTTTTACATAACTTTTTAGTTATTAAAAATTGCAATTAAACATTAATTACATTATGAGACATTAATTGCCGTACATTAATTATTCCTTATGAGGAATTGACTGATAGAACATCTGATCAGTGTGGAACAAAATTTCTTCAATGGTTTACATCTGCGTACTTCTCCTTTGAAAGTGGGATAAAATCTAAAACAAAATAAACGCAAAGCAGGTAATAATTAGGTTTATAAAAATTAAAGGAGTAGAAAAGATATTTCCTTAAAATTTTAGGAATTACTGATTTTTTGTGCAGTAGAAGGTCGAAAAAAAAATGTTCTACACGTAAACAAACATGGGTTGTGTCATTAGTAAAATAGAAACACTTAGGCGCATAAAATCGAAGGCAATGATTAATTTTTAATATCATTACCACGGTCCAATTTTTAGATTTTATAAAAAAAAAGTTATTCCTCAGGTTCGCGAGCGACCCCTGGTGATCCCGTAAGGGAATATTCACAGCGGATTTGTTACCGGGGTGCGCCAGTCCCCTACCTACAAGGAGACACACACACACCCAGTCCTGAACCCGGGAAAGATATTTTTCTCTACTGAAAAATCCCGACCCGGCCGGGAATCGAACCCAGGCCGCCCAAATGGCTGGCAGTCACGCTACCAACTCACCCACGGCAGCGGTCAGGTTTTATAAACCCTGTGTTAATTTTTTAAACATATTAAAATAGTTTAATTCTAGTTTGTTTTACTATTGTCAGGCAACACTCACTAATAATGGAATCTGGATAAACGTAACATCATAATGAATAGAGGTCATAATAGTAACATTACACCACCCAGAAATTAACGCGCCAAACTGTCACGTCATTTTCCTGTCGGCATTTTCATTTGCGGTCTGGTCGAATTATATTATTGTTTATTGCGGGTAAATAGTAGTTTGCACTTTTAAACCCAAGCAGATGGCAGACTCTGTTGCCAAATTAATCTAATAACAATAGTAATATAATACGAAATTTCAGCGTTTCTTTGCTCTCGTTTCCGACTGACATTTGACAACGTTTTGTAAATATACTTCAGCATGCGACTATTGATGAGTATGTCCTTTTTGCATTAAAGAAACATTTCAAAGCCCGCAAAGGTGCGTTAGAGGACAGTGAGTGCCATTGTCTCCTGACTCGCTGCCTTATTTCGCTCTGACGCATGGACATTCCGCCTTCATCCCCTGTACGGTGAAATTTAAACTGCTATTTTCTCCTTATCGTGCACTTTTTTCACCGGTTTCATAAGCAACACTAAAAGAGTGCTCAGTCAGCTATCAGATGGGCTTGATAACTAAATTTCCGATTTTTCTTGACATTCCGCCTTCTTCCCCTGTACCCTTCATATATTATATTGTATTAGAATTCTTCAGTCTAGGTGGTGAGATGCCTTTTCTGTAGTATAGCTGTTCATGATGAAACAGTTCCCTTGATTGAACTATAGAGGTTGCACATATTGCAGTTGGTATCTCCAACATTATTATTATTATTATTATTATTATTATTATTATTATTATTATTATTATTATTATTACTATCATCATCATCATTATTATTATTGTTGTTTTTTATTATTATTATTATCATTGTTGTTGTTTTTATGTGACTATATAAATTGCTACAGCATAATAGAATGCTCGGTTGGTTGGTAACTGTTTTCTTTGTAGTCTGGCGTGGGTTTGTAATACTGTGTGAAAAATTGAGTCTCATGCATGTAAGGGTTAATATTATTTTAATTTTGTAGCTTTTAAAATACATATTTTGAGGATTAGATTACTATGAATCTTTGAATTGTACAGATATATACTTAATAAAGGATCTTTATTATCGCCGCACTCAATTCGTTGACAGTTAACATCAAAGAAGTCGCCGCCGCTTGGAGTAGTTGCCATACTGCACAGTGTTAGTAAACAGAGCGGGAAGATGTAGATGCAGCAAAACACTTACGTGGCAATGACATTGAGCAATGAGAGAATTGGCAATACGGATTCAGTCAGCGGTTTCTTTTGAGAAAACCTTTTACAGTAACAACAAGCATTGTAATATGAGAACAAAGCGAGCCGCCCATCAACGTTATGAGTGAGGCGATAATACATATATATATTCTAATACTCCAATTTTCAGATTTTTTACTTGAAAGTAAAGTGTTCTGTATTTTAGAAGTTGTAGAGGGCCTTACGGTTCCTGGAAGTTGAGGCTGTCAAATTTTTAAACAGTCTGCATATGTAGATGGTAAGGTTTATATAGACTATTTTCCCGGGCTTCTAACCTGATGGTAACTTGGATAAATTCCGATGTTTCGGGGCCTAGCGGAAGCTCCATTGTCAAGGAGAATGAAGTGCCAGGACTGGATGATGTTCTTTTTATAGAGCTGATGCAGCTAGGGGCATCCAGATTGGAGAAAAAGGATTGTTGGGAACCGGCCAGTCAAGAACCAGACTGTGGACTGAATGAAATGAAGAATGCAGATGGGGTTTGTCATATATTTTTCAAGCCATGTACAATCTAGGTAGTATGTTAGTCATTAGACCCTAACAACAAGTTGCCACAAATCAGCCTTTCTGCCCACGTAAAATTTACAGTGGGCCAAGGATGCTACCATAAAATCAAGGCACAAGATTCAGCCAAAGAGTAAAATAAGCATTAAAAAAATGTGGCAACCCAAGCAAAACTCTAGCTCAAGTCTCTCACAGCTTCATTCATATGAATGCTCATTATATTCTGTATTTCTTATCACTTTATCATCTCACTAAGGATGTAAATCATTATTTTTCAGATGCTGTCCACACTCTAACATGTGCCATCATGCTGCTCAACACAGATCTGCACGGACAAAACATCGGTCGCAAAATGACATGTTCTGAATTTATTGAGAATTTGTCAGAACTGAATGATGGGGATAATTTTCCTCGTGAAGTGCTCAAACAACTCTACCAGGCCATCAAGTCATATCCTCTTGAATGGGCATTGTAAGTATATCAGTACTTGTAATAAATATTGAGAATTCATACTAAAGGAAATTTTGGCATAAGCATTATTTTGGCCCATTCACAATGAAACCTAAAGTTCTGTCCATGTCATTTATTAATAAGCATTCCCAATAATTCATGTAAGCATAAACATAAAAAATAATGCAAAACACTATTGCAAGTTTTTTCATGATTGAATCTCGATTTTTAAGAGCAACATACTATCATTAAATGTAAACATGTTCATAATAGATGTACAAAACCAGAGTTTCATAATCACATTGTGATTCAAGAGAGAAAGAAAGAAAGAAAGAATGAAATGCTATTGATCTATGCAAAACAAACAAAGTCATTCTTCAGCAGAAAGTTGTTAGTTTTATTCCAGCATCATATTTTTGATAGGAAATTATTATAGATTGTATAAAGCAATTATTAAAGTATACATTAATATTTAATAGTTTACACTTCCATTGTTTTTTTCTTGATGTTAATGTTTGCAGCCATTGTAAGGTAAGGTAATATTTTTGTCTCGAAAACTCTTAAATGGCCATAAATAAGGATGGGCACTTTGGCACATCTGTGCACTCGCAAATTTTTAAGGATTGGTTGTTTATTAAGGAATGGAAAAACACCATACTAATTTCAAAGTTTGGTATGGCAAACAGTCCACACATCATGCAGCACTTGTGAATTCTTATATTTGTTTTGTCATTGGCGTTGGGAATTTCAACCCTCCACAAAACATCCCTAAGATTTAAATTCGGTGTAAATTGAAAAATAATTTTAATTTTTTCCCTGGCTAGAAGCCACGTGTATTTATTAAAGTTAGCCAAATTAGTATGTATTGAAAGTCATGAAATTAATTGAAAGATCTTGAAATTATTTAAAAAGTGATTTAAAAGCGATTTTAAAAGTATTTTAAAAGTGATTCATGTTAGTATATCAGTTATTTCACAATTTTGCTGAAAAGTTGACTAATTACCCCATTTATAATTAGTTTGCGATTTTTCACAAAAGCTTTTTGCATTTTACCAAAAACTGATACCTTTACTGATAGCTTCATTCTCCTCTTTTGATCTGTGTACAAGAGACATTCTATTTAATAACTGGGTTTTAATCACTAATCAGTGTCATGAATTCATGGTGTTTGTTTCATTGCTTTCATTATGAAGATTTCTTCATTATGCTGTATGCACATCTCACTTGGGTTCAAAAACTTTCTCTATGCTTAATTTTTTCTCAAGTGCTAAGGATCTGTTCTCTTGCTTCCCTTTCCATTGTCAGCCTTCCCTGATCTGAGCCTATTCTATAGAAGTATAGATAATTCATTACTTAGTACTTTCCACTGCATTCTGTATTTACAGTCATCTCTAGCCTGTACTTGATCCAGTTATAAAAATATATCTTTTTCCTCTCTCTTTCTTGTTTCCCTTCCGATTTCTTGTATACCGGAATTAACAATCATATTTGTGGTGTACCAATATATTATATTCTTTCCCTTTATAAACTTCTTCTATTGATAAATGTTTTGATGTGTTCTAGGGATGAAGAGGGTGACGAGTGCAGTTCTGTCCTTCAGCAACAAGCTAAGCAAGCCGCTGAGAATCAACAGAACCTTGCTTCCAGTAGCAATCCATTCTTGGATGTTCCCAATGCTGCATCTGCAATTGAATACAAGAAGGGTTATGTCATGAGGAAAAGCTGTATTGACTCTAACGGCAAAAAGAGTATGTTTTTACAGTTTGTAATATATTTTAGGGAGTTTTTTTTCTGCAGTAACCTAAAGATGAATAAAACTTTTATTAAGAAAGAGGACTGAAACATGAGCATTTAATAAAACAGATAATATTTGATAAGTAGAAATAGAGGTAATAGCTTATACTGTGCTTTTCATTTATTATTACATGGATGATATCTCTGTGAAGGAATAAAGATTTCTTATATAAATGGACAAAAAGGTACAACCAATACTGTAGGTTCATTTAAGTATGAGAAATTTAAACCTGCATAACACATATTATGTGAAGAAAAATTAGTTTGGTGTTGGTGTTATTTCAGATCACTTAATTAGGGAATTCAAAACAAAACTGGTTAATTTAGGAGATTTCTCCCCCCCCCCCCCCCCCCAATTTCAAGGCAGAAACAACTCAGCTGTATGAATGGTGGAAGAGAAATTGGGAATTTTCTTACTTCGTACAGAATTCACTCCTGTTTGCATTACAGAATTGGCTCATGTTGCAAACATTGGGACAGAATATGAAAAACATGTCATCGAAGTCATTGCCCTGTTTTGCGATTCAGTAGATTTTTCATCAAAAATGGATACAGGACGTAAAGTCCTGATAGATAATGTGGAAAAAGTTCTTGTACTAATCATTGCTGATGCACATAGGAAACTGGCAATAGAATTGGGCTTCTTAGATCCAATCAAAAAAGATAAGGTTAAAATTCCATTTAAAAAAAAGAAAAAAAAAAACATAGCTTTGCGTACCAGTTTCCAAAAAATAAAATAAATCCTAATGTTTATTTTGGATAAAACTGAGGAAAGGAGCACCAATCTGCCCATATCTACATTATGTGAAGCTGCCTTCTATGTTTTGTCATGAAAACTAAAATATGCTGTGTTTTCAAAATGTAACCACAGTCCGTAGAGCTTTCTGCAAAAATATGAAGTATCAAGGTTAATTATTTGTTGCTTTTTGGTGAATAGTTTAGATGTCTAATTATATTATTTCATTTTTTTCTGTAATATGTTACTGCATGGTCTTCCACTTCCCAAAAACAAGCATTAAAACATATATCAATTTGAAAATGACAGGAGTAATTAATTTTCATACTTTTTCATACTTTTGTCATGTTGTAAGCCCACAGTGTCAAAGATAATAGGGGATTTCAAGCTTAAAAGATCTAGAATATAAATAAATCCTTGGTTTCACAACAAAGAATATCTCTGAAGCATATTCAGAAAGAAGTGAAATTAAAAAAAATGGAATCACAGTACAATATTGATCGTTGTTTCATGGATTTTTTTGCCATGTTGTATGCCTACAGTGTCAAAGATAATAGGGGATTTTGAGTTTAAAAGATCTAGAATATAAATAAATTCTTGGTTTCACAGCATAGAATATCTCTGAAGCATATTCACAAAGGAGTGAAATGAAAAAATGGAATCACAGTACAGTTCCGAAATGTTGGAAAGGAACACATTTTCATTCTGGCTAGATGCTCGATAGAATTTTATTCATCAACAATGTTAGGAAAATCTTGAGATGTATTTCGGCTTATTGAATATTATGCTTTAATATTATATCAGAGATGCCAACTGCTACGGAATTTCCGTAGTTTCTACGATTTCCTTGAATCTGCTACGGCATTACGGAAATTGTACTAAATATTACGGATTTTACGAATCCCAATATCTATTTTTTAAATGTTTCGTTTCTCCCGCGAACATAAAAAAAGTTAATGTGTCAGCAGAGATGCCTACTGTTATCATGAAAAAAACTCCATTGTGTTGGCGAAATTGATCGTGAGTGTGTTTTAACAAGAGATGTTATATCTTACAGTTATAACATAATTGTAGTTATAACATCTTTGGTGTTAACATATTTCCTCTTTTTTATTATCACTATAATGCTGCTGACGACTGCTGACGCCGTTGCTTGCTAGAAGTTTTATTGAGTGTTGCAGTGCAAGCAGAATATTGAGGAAATATGTCGTGTAAAAGTAAAATCAGTGACGAGTCTGATGGACAAAAACAAACTGCGGAAAATCAGCAGTATCGAAAGCAGTATACGGAAGTGTTTCCTTGCCTCGGACCTTCAAAAATTTCACCGAATCACGTCTTTTGAGAAACCTGTAATTGTGATTTTTTGGTTAAACATGGAGGACTCACACTACTGATAACCACCTTTCAAGGTTGGCATCTCTGTTATATTGAAAAGGAAACAACAGCAATTGCTGAACAAGTGCTAAAGAGATTACGGTGCTCAATGAAGTCATTTTGAAGAAAGTGACAGTGCAAAATTTGTTATCATAGTTCTCTTAGAGTTACAGAAGATTATCAAAAGGAATAGTTGAGAAAGTGGTTCTTGCCTTCCTTTTGGTGATTTTCTTTCTAGTCCATTATATTTTCAGCAAGTAAAAGCTCTGCTTTGTTCATTGTTTGCAGCACCTTTTGGTAAACGAGGCTGGAAAATGTTCTACTGCACACTACGGGACATGGTGTTATATCTACATAAAGACGAGCATGGGTTTAGGAAAAGTGCTTTAACTGATAACCTACATAATGCTATTCGAATTCATCATGCACTAGCCACAAAGGCTTCGGATTACACTAAAAAACAACATGTCTTCCGGCTTCAGACAGCTGACCAAGCAGAGTACCTCTTCCAAACAAGGTAATGAAATCACAAATGCTATCATTAATGTTAGAAATAACATAAATATCATACAGACTTTTAACCCTTAAATGCGTAATAGTTTGTCTTAAATTTGTAATAAAATAATGAACAAAGAAATTCTAAAATTCATATAAAATTTACAGAATCTGGTACAAGAAATATACTTTGAGCCTAATCACTGTATTAAGTGTTTTCATTGCAGACCAGCACAGATATACAATTTGCAAACTAATTGAGCATTTAAGGGTTAAGAAATCATTGTGTGTTTAAGGTAGAAACAGGAGATGAAGTTAGACTTCATGTGTTTATTTAAAACAAAAATACTAAACATGATACATATTAAATTCACTTAGAATGTGAAGACACAATGAAGGGAAATATATTAAACACATTATATTCAAGAGCATTCTCTACTTCAGCAGTGGGACATAGTCTGACGATGGGTGGAATGTCCTCTTGAAAGCCGGCTAACTAGTAAGTAGTCAGTTTAATGAAGTAGTGAGTGCTCTTGAAGATAATGTGTTTAATGATACATATGTTAATAATATGCCATATTTACTTAATTGTCCTTATGAACCCAAAATATTTTCATCCCTTAAAAAACTATTAAAATATGGATAAACTTATCAATATGTAAATTAATAGATTTGTTGTATATTTTGACTATAGGAGTAATAGTATATACTAATTTCTTAAGAGACAGTATGTTCCTATCTTAACTCTTTCACTGCTACAGCCATACATATGCATCAGTGCGCATCATACTGGCCATGCTTTTAATGAATATATATGCGACACACCACTTTGCATGGCTATAGATGAAAGAAATTCTCCTTGAGAGCGATTTCAAAGTATGCGAGCATACAGTGGTAATCTTTTGTCAACATCCTGACATCATAGTTCCTGTTCTTGCCTTGTGCTGCCATTTGTAGCTAAATATTTCAAGCAATGAATTGCACCATGCATTATAATGCTGCTGTGTTGTGACGTTATGCGAGCATCACCAGGGGTTGCAAAAATCAGTCTAAAGTTCAACAAACATGTGGTGTGCTCCTGTTTTGGAGGAAACTGACAAATGTTTTGCATTTGTTTGTCCATTTAAGATTGGCAAATCAATTCAGCACCACTAGTTTGCACAGGGAATAATATAATACATTAGCAGTGAAAGGGTTAATAATCAGATTCTACAGGAACCACAATAAAGTAATGAAATATTAACACTGAATTAGGTTATCACTGAACTTCACTGTTATAAGTTTTCACTTACACATAACATGTTTCACAAACTTTCTTGTCTGCATCATCATTTAAAGTCAGATGTCAAGTTTGCTTGAAGATGCAGCTGATGATCCAGACAAAATTGCCTGTGTAAGTGAAAACTTAGTAGTTGAGTGGTAACCTTATTCTATGTCAATTTGCTATCTGTTGACTGCTTTTTCACATTGTTAAACTTGTCCCCACAAATCTTATCTAAATGCTGAAGTAAAGCTCAATATATCAACAATATCTGTATTTTAGCTATTTAACTTCCACTAATAGATGGTGATGTAAAAGCTAGAAGGTTTTAAGATGAGACTGTTCCTGTGTTGATCAGTACAATGTTAAACATTTTATTTTATTTATTTTTGGGAGTGGGGGAAGTAAAATATTCTTTTTCTCTCTTTCTTATGTACTTATGAGTTCCACATTGTAGATTAGTGTTTTTGTGTGAGACATAGCTAGGGCACTTTTCTTTTTAGCTGTGCACCGTATCCGGAGTGTGGGGCCCTGCACCAGTGCCACTGCTCAAACCAAGAGTGAGCATTTCTTCTATTTGCTGCGCTAGATCAGTATTGCATGCTCGCAGTAATCTTACTTAGTTAACAAACAGGATAATCCACCTTGTTCCCCTCTCAAACCCTCCCCAACAACGCTGCTGCACTGCATAAAAACTGTAAATTTTCTTATATATTTATTCTTCACATTTATGCTTTACGCAGATTGGCACACCCAATACTTCCCACCTATCAGTTCCCAACAAAATGTACAGCGAACCCACCATGGTGTAGGCTCCATATGAAACTGGAGATAACTTTCATAACCTTCGTTAATGATCATGTTAGGTAGTAGGTGCAGACTGGGGTTCTTTGCATTTTCAGTACCCCCAGTAATATTTATATCTACACTTCCCTGTTCCCACAACATCCTTCTCAAATAATCGTTTCTTCTTTACAAGCTACCACTGACTAGTTCTTACGATACTAAATTTGCAGGCAGACATTTGCATTGAAAACATAATTCGCAAAAAGGTTGCCTTCTGAGACACAACATGTTAAGATTTTATTAATCCTCAAGAAAATTGGTAGTATTGTTAACAATGGAGTAATTATTATTGAGTGCAGGAGGCCATTGCCCTTTGGGATGTCTAGGTTAATTTTATTTATTTATTTATTATTTAAACATGCTAAGAACAGGGTGTAATGAAGAAGGACTTTCTACATTAAACTTCAATGTGATTTTCTTTTTCTGAGAGAACACCCCAATAAATTTTACAAGTGGTAAAATGGATACCTAATTTTCATGAGTGACAGATCCACGAATTGCAGTCATTACCGTTGATAAAGTGATTTCTTTTCTGTTTCAAACACTTCCAGGCCAACATATTGTCGTTTTACATATTTTGCAAAATTGTTCTATCTTTAATTTATTTTTCTTCCAATGATTGTTGCTCTTCTGAAACTGAATTCAACAGCAATGGCATTTGCATCACAAAATAACAATGCACATTGCAACAAATGAGTACAATTAACTTGTAAACTTCATATATATGCCTAATTAGGATAATTATAAATTAACCCCGTTAATCCAAAATTTTGCCATTCCCTACAGGCCCCAGTCCCAATTAGTTCAAACTAGCAAGATTCTGCTGTATTTTAATTTTTACCTAAATTATTCACTGAAGATGGTAACAAGTTGGTCAAAATATATTTGTTCTTTTAACATTTTAAAATGACAAGGCGAAGTTCCTGGATTTTAAACTTTTACCACATTTTGCCCATGCAGAAAATATAGTAAGCTTCTGTTTTGCAATTCCTTGTTACATTTATATCCAGTCAAGATATGCCTCAGGAGCTCCCAAAGTTTGCACTTAACACGTTTAACTCCAAAATTGTATTTAACACATGAGTGCACTAGTCCATCAGTATGCATTCATTTAAATATTCAATAAATCAAATAAATTCTGAGTTGGCAGGTTTGTCAATAACATAAATATAAAGAACTAAAAAAAATTACTATTGATTTTTTTCAATTTAAGTAAAAATAATCTGATGTATAGAGGTGTTTATAGGCCTATTTAAATTTAGGACAATTCATTTATTGTATATTTCATTTTAACATAAAAATAGCTTAATTTTGTGCCCAGTAATATGTATTTTTATGCACCATCGAAATAAGTACGCCAAGGTGATTGTGTTGCACTAGTTTATTTACACTTCAGGCAGGTGTTAATTGTCAACTAATAAGATTATGGTTTAAAAAAAAAAAACTTTAAAATGAAAGGCCTAAAATCCGATTCGATTTGATATTTTTTTTTTTATATATCAATTTGTATCACGTGAGCTATAAATCTATGTGGTTTTAATGTGAAATAACACAAAAGTGCTATGCTTTTATGCGAAGTAACACTAAAATTAACCCAACTTTTGTACTAAAATTTAACTTTTTTTTTTCCCCCCCACCATAAAATAGGATCCCTATAGATAATGGATTTCATCTTTACCCTTTCTGAAGAGTAATACCTAAGCACACTTATAGGTGAGCATCCACCCACAGCAGCTTCATTACTGGCTTATGAAGACTGCTTTAGTCTAGTTTGCGAGAGCTAAGTGTGAATTGTGTTCAACTCTTTCTTTTCCTCAGCAAGCAAGAAAACCTATGTTTTATTTACATGTGGTCACTTTGGCATTATTCACACACACAGACAGACTGACACAAAAGCTGAAATCCCATAGCTAGTAGTAATTTATTCTCTTAGTCCATAACTTGCATATGTTCTGATAGTTTAGTCTAGAAATTATCATATGTAATCCCACGAGAGTTGACGAGTTTATGGATAGATTCACAACTGCACAGCAGGAGCGAATTTATCTGATGAAACTCGTCAACTCGAGTTGGATTTATTAAGACTATAACATGAATAAAATGTAACGGATTATATAAATAATAATTACTTTCGTACTTTGTTGTATAAAAACAAAACTAACAGTTGTGAGAACACAGCATACTGTGAATCAACCATCCATGAATCGATTCGAGCTACCATGGTGTAATCAGTGCTACCAATGGTGCATATAAGGCATAGTTAACTTCATTCAGGTAAGCTAACAGCAGAACAGAATAAACACACACGAACTGGCTTGCACCGAAACAAAATTGTGTTCGTAATCAATGTACATTTATATTATTTCAATTTCCAAGCAAGTTATGTTGTATAAAATAATCTGTTTTCGTGCCGCTTAGTGGCAGCATCTGACTATTAATTACTGCACACTGATACTTGCGTCTCCAGTAACGAGCAGACAGTTTTATCATGATAAAACACCATCCTTGCGATTCCTACAAGAATATTGCAGGATAAAACAGCCGTGATTGGTCTATGTCCGAGGAATTGCTAAACATTCGTCAATATCAAACACGCGGCATATGAGTTGAATAGTCAAAACAAATCTTAAATTTTAATTCATATGCTACACCTTGACTTATCATTATTTTTCATCTAAAAATTTGTTTAGATTTCTTACACACTCAGCATTCTGTACTTAGATGGAAGCACGAGCTAAATTTTCAGTATTTCTTCAAAGTATTGTGATATAGTACATTAAGAATTTAAGCACAAGTAACACTTTGATAAGAGGATTAAAGAACTCTTGATCTTAAATTTGATACTAAAAAGCAGGAAATAAAATTTAATATATGCAGGATGACCAGATAAAAACATCGAGACACCTTACCAAAAAATATAGTCAATCCGACTTTTTCAGGCTGTTATTTATTTCAGCATATTATTCAATATGGATAAAGCATTCAAAAATATTAATATTTTAACTAGTACTTTTTACTATAGTATTTACACCTGCATTTAAAATTGGACAATCTGTGTATGTGTGTTTGCTCAGTAGCGGTTATGATAAGTATTTCAGGTGCCTTCAGTATTTTGTAAATATTTTATACTTTGTACATACTTTGATTTTAAAATTTAACACTTATGTTCATTTACATTAACTAGATTTGTTGACAATGTGTAAACAATATAATTGTATAATAATGTATAATACTGTAAATATAATGTAAAAATAATTTAGTGCATAATATATTGGATTTTAACTTTTGATGGCTCACCATAAGACATGGTTAGGTTAGACATTCCCTCATCGGAAAAATAAAATACATTGACATCGATATTGCCACTCCTCTTTTCTTGTAGTGTTGCTATCTTTTTTGTATAAAAAGTAACCATTCTGAGAAAATACTGGGGCAGTTAGATGTCCCAAAAAACTTTCTTGGTCACCGGGACATTATGCTTAAAACTGGGACTGCTCCTGTAAAACCAGGACCTCTGGTCACTTGTGAATAAGCTGTGAGATCTTTTGTTCAATGTTTTAAGCCTTTTGTAATTTAATATTTACTGAAGACTTAGGTAGAGTGTAGTTAATGTTATAAAATCAATCATACTATTATTATTAGAAGAAAATAATTTATTAACAATATTATAAATGAAGCTGGTCGCTTCTTTGCAAGTTGCCATTGACAAAGCTTATCAACTCAATCTTACACGACAATTTGTCAAGTACATGGATAAGCAAATATAAACCATTTGAAAAGTATTTCTTCTCAACAGAATCTTACATTATTTATAGGTGTAAATGTGATGATGTTTTCAGTAAGATGTTTAATTTCTTCTTTGATGATTCCTTGTTGTTGCAGATCTTGTGCAACCGAGTGATTGATAGATCATATCTCGAGACCCTAATAGAAGACCATGTACTGAAAAGTGACAACTACTATACCAAAATCTAGCTTGTCAGCGTTTTTAACAGAAAGCACAGTAATTAAAAATAGGGAATTTTTTTGAAAATGCATTATTATTTATCTCATGAATTAATAACCAATCCTACATATGAATATGTGGAATTTAAACAAATCGCAAGTATATACAGTCATAATTATATTGTTTTATTTTTATCTCTTTCATTTTATTACACCTACGTTCACTTGTTTCTAACATTAATTCGCAAAGACTGAACACTGAAACATCTTCATACCTGTAGCTTCTTAGATCAAATACAATTTACACAATTAATAATTAATTAAACATTTCGTCTGAGTATATATGAGATGCATATGAGCAAAAAAAGTGTATAATTATTGTTTATATGTGTGGGGAAGCATTTTAAATCTTGTATAATAATAAATGCAAATATTAATAACATGATATTATTTAATCTAAAAATACAACAACTCACAGCTGAGCTGAAGAAAAGTTGCACCAAGCATGACTGTCGACGATGGTGCAAGGATCGATATATTATAATATATTGATTATTTCACAGCAGGCTGTATTGCTTACAATAACTCAGGTAGTTTATTTTAAAGTTTTATTTATTTTTGTGTTTTTTTAATCATTCAATACATACTTAATACTTGAGTAGTGTATTCGCTAAATAGCTGCAATAAATAAACTCATCCAGATTCTCTCAAGATAAATTCCAGACCTCTTGTGGTATTACGTATGAAAAATTTGTTCTGAGTACTGGAAGAGGATTAAGCACACATGTAGGCTTGCCTCTCAGCATCATTCTCAAATTCCAGAAAAATGTTAGGTGCACTGAGAAACAAAGTATGGTCAACTCCTTGTGGAGTTTCTCGGGTAATGCATAGGACCACACAAAATCGTTTTTACCCCTTCAAAGGGCAAGTAGGCAACTAGTACATAATATTTTGTCCCACTTGGAAGGAGAAATATTGAATAATGAAATATATCCTACTTGCATTGGCTTCAAAGCCTTTGGTTCCATCCTCCTTTCTCTCATTTAGCTGTCATAATGAATCTTTATTCCTTTAAATCCTGGTGCCATATGATAATTACTTACAAATAGCTAAAGAACATTAGTTCTGAAAAATGATTTAGCCTGATAGTAGTGCTTCATAATTTATCTCTTTTGGGCATTATCCAGCTCCAGATTTACATGATGCTGCTGGCTTTCGGCTGTTTCATTTTCTTAATAGCTAAAATCTTTTATTAGGCTGAAGTCACTAACATAGCTTTCATTATTTGTTAACAGTGACTCTAAAGAACTGCAGTCATGGATTGATACTATCAACTTTGTCTGTGCGAGCTTCTCAGCCCAACCTCTTGCTGGTGCAGTTGGTTCGCAACGAAAATTCCAGAGACCTCTATTGCCTTGTAGCCATACTAAGCTGAACTTGGTAAGTACAGAGGATAATAACTTAATAACTAACTATTCCTGTTCCATTTTTTAATGGTAAATTTTGGTCAAGATGTGACACAAAGATTAGGCAATTACTTTCTTTTACTTTTAATGCATTCATTACATTACAATATTAAAGATAATAAAGGCCTTCACTGAGAAGCTTAAGTAATACCCTTATGTTTCTGAAGAGGGCTTCAAGAACGCCCCAAAGTGCTGGAAGAAACTTGAATGCAGTCCTAATTTTCTAAAAAGGCTCAAGCAAAGATTGCAAAGAGGAATCAAACTAGTCCTAAAGATGCCTATAGGAGGCTCAAAGAATTCCTGTACATAGATCATCACATAATTCTGTGAATGTATGTGTATAACTGTTCAAGGCTTTATCTCTTTCTTTTTTTCTACTTATAGATTTATAGATTACCATATTTTTCGGACTATAAGACGAATTTAGGATGGAAATTTACAGAAAAAAATAATGCAATTATAAACGACAGTTTTAAGGGAATACAGTATTATACTTCATTTCATACACAAATCATAACTTTCTACAATGGATTCAGTGCAAATCAATGTCAAGTAAATGTAAGAAAACGAGACCTTCATTTAGACCTCCACATGGAGACAGCCCCTTTTGTATGAATGAACCAACATTCCTTTCTTTTCACATTGTATACCAGGCTTCCTGCTAGCCTCGTTTTACCAATTGGGACAGTACAGTCTGTGTCAAAATTTTCAGTTAACTTATCACCTTCTTTATGAGTAAGGTATTTCTGGCAATATTTACCATATCCTTTTTTTTTAGTTTACTTCAGACCATTAGACACACCCAACTTTCAGACTGTGTTATAAGGTAAAAAAGTGCACCTTATGGTTCGAAAAATATGTAATGTTAGTAATAATTCTCTCATATGCTAAACAGCGAGAACAGCTGCGTGACCATGAGGAGCGAGTCCAAAGGTTAGAAGCTGAACTGGAAGACCACCGAAGACATCCACCTGAAAGAAGTGCCAAGTCGCTCAACATTCAAAACTACAAAGAGAAGGATGTTTACCTTCATTACGAGGTAAGAATAATGCGGTTTAACTTAAATATGTGAAGTTGAATTAGTTGTTGTATTACATCACTAGAGGTAATTACTCAAGTCTTTTGTTGTTGTGACTCTTGCATTTTGTCAACCAAATGAATTTCTTTTCATTGTAATAATAATAATAATAATAATAATAATAATAATAATAATAATAATAATATTTATTCAGCCATTAAACAAAAAAGCAATAGGCTAAGTCAAACACATAATATTAGGTGATCTCAGAGTGATCAGCCTCAAAGTATTCATAAATACTATAAAACGGATGATTCCGGAGCCAGTTTTTTACCAGTTTTGCAAAGCGAGTCCTTGTGGAACACCGTACAGATAGTGGCAAACAGTTAAAAAACTTCATGCCAGTCACAGGAAAACAGTTTGAACTCTTGTTCAGTCTATTCCTAGGAATATTCAAGTCATTACAATGCCTAGTAGAGTACTCATGTATCTCTCGGTTAACAGTAAGATCGGCTTCCCTGTCTTTAATAGCTAATAAGCATTGCAAAATGTATACACTGTACACTGTAAGAATTCCCTTTTGAATGAACAAAGGTCTACAGTGGTCGAGATACCCAACACCACACAATAGTCTAACTGCCTTCTTTTGTAGCAGGAGAATCTGATAGGCCTTGACAGAATGACCCCAAAGTCTAGTTCCATACACAACATGCGACTGGAAGAATGCGTGGTAGGCATACATTACAAAATCACTAGGCATCTCCATCTTCAATCTCCTCAACAAAAAAAGGACTCTACTAAGCTTGACACAGATTGTATCAATATGGTCACTCCAACTAAGTTGTGCGTCAAGCATAAAGCCCAGCATTTTAACAGGGCCGTTATTATCTATAGGGCTACCCAAACTAAAAGTCAGTGATTGTGTGTTTGCATCATTGAGAGTTAATTTATTTAATTCAAACCACTTCGTAGAATCTTCGAGAAGCATCTCGGCCGAACTTCGAGCTAGGGCAAGATCACTGGCTCTGGCAATCAGGGTAGCATCATCGGCGTACAGTATTACATTTCCAAACAATTCATAATACAGGTCATTAATTGCAACAATGAACAAAAAAAGGCCCTAAGAGAGAGCCCTGGGGAACACCATAATTCACTAGTAGGGGTGTAGATGTATCATTTTCCCACTGGACAACCTGATACCTATCTTTCAGGTAAGAATCGAGCATTCTGAGTGGACCAGCCCCCAAACCATATCTACTCAGTTTTATAAGTAATATATCATGAGAGATACAGTCGAATGCTCGTGAGAGATCACATAACTTGATAGAAGTGCACTGCTTCAGTTCAAGAGATTCCAGCACAATTTCCAGGAGAGATTCCACAGCAGAGATGGTCGATTTTCTCTTCCTAAAACCAAACTGAGTTGGAGCAAAAAGCTGATTGTTCTCAAAATACTCGTATAGCTGGTCAAGCATAACAGCCTCGAAAACCTTACCCAACACAGGAATCAATGATATAGGCCGGTAACTACTAACATCATCATGGGAACCTTTCTTAAAGACAGGCACAGTTTTAGAAATCTTTAGGACATCAGGAAAAATGCCATCCGCGAGGCAGGCATTGATAAGTATGGACAACAGGGGAGCCACGATTGAAATAATTCTTTTTAAAAAGTCAGTGGACATATCGTACACATCTCTGCTTTTTGTTGATTTAAAACTTTTGACAAGCCTAATTATGTCTGCACCACACACTTGTTTCCACCTAAACTGATAATCCACTGGAGGGATCACGTTAAGACTGTCATAAACACCATTTATATCAAAAGAGCCAGATGCAGTATTTCTCATTAGAATGTCAACAGATTCAATAAAATATTGGTTAAAGTCCTCTGCCGTGGCAAAATCAGTTTGATGAACAGCAGTGCAAGGTCTCTTAGAGTTTATCAGGTCCCATGTAGCCTTACAGGGGTTGGTAGACTGAGCCACATAGTCGACTAGAGCAGACTTCTTCGCCTCACTCAACTTAGAACGGTATGTTCTTCTTGCATTACCTAAGGAAAGGGTAAGGTGGGGCCTTGTCTTACATAAGTCGTTTAGAATTAAGATCTGTCCTCTAAGCCGAGCCAGTTCTGGTGTATACCAGTCTTTAAGTTTAAAACCTAGACCGAACAGTGTTCTCATTCACTTTAAAAAAGCTTAGATTTGACAGGAAAACATCCATCAAAGATATTCTTGAGGTCAGTGAAGAAACTGGCAAAGGCATCATTTGCAGACAGTCCCTGCATTATCATAATGAAATTGGTTGTGTCTCCAAAAACTTAAGTGTCAATTATTTACTGCTGTGATCATTTAGGCTTTGTTTACCTCTTTTAGTTGCAGTGATGAAAATAAATAAGAATCATGTGAAGGAATATTTCATAAATGCCAGAGGCCAGCAGTTCTAGATTCAATATTTTAAGGCTGGCACATGAATTTATGATTTTAATAGAAATAGTTGCAAAATACCCAAAAGCAATATTGTGCACAAAGTTCAAACAAAACACTGAAAAAAGGCACAACAAAAATATGGCATCAAAACAAAGGCCACTTTCATTTTGACTGAGTGTACTTTGCATTCACTTTAGTTTTGCAGACTGCAGAAAGAGGAACTTCTTTTGTTTTGAATGCACACAGCCAAGTGTACATTCGACAATACACGAACATTACTGAACTGTATGCTATGTAAAGTGACACACTACAGTGTGCTATCCCTCGTCTCACGTCCTGCCTTCCGATTGGTAACACCAATAGGAACCCATGTATACAGTTAGCAACACTTCATCACAAAGTGTAAATTTAAAGTGAATGTGTAACACATACAATCTATGACAGGTGAGAGGCCAATAGAAGAGAGACACCTAGGGTTTTTCTTCTGGGGAACCATGAATTGCACAGTTATGTCTCATTGTCTCACCAGTTGAGGATTCCCAAGCCCCATTGCAACAAAAGTGCTTCAGACCACTCTTAATGTATTGCAGAGAACATACTGGTCCTTGTTAAATTGCTAAGCTGTTTGCCAGCATGAAAATTAAATACATCAGTATGAACATGGTCATATTGAACATTTGTTACAGCATGCTGACATTAATTAAGCAGCAAATATTGATGTTTGTTTATATTTGTGACATTTTTCTGTAATTGTACATTGTCTGAAGCAAAAACATTCAATTTTTCTGTCAAACTGTTTAGTTTCTCATTGTATGCCAGTACTTATTCATGGAGTCAATACATACACTTGTGAGTTATGTGAGTTACATTTCATTTTGTCTGGCAATGTTTCATAAAGTCAAATTTCAATGCTTCTGCAACCCCTTGTTTCTGCCCTCCAAATGCATACTTTGGTACTGTCTTTCTGCTGTACAATACCTGCCAATAACTAGGGTTCTACAACTAAATAAAGAATTCTTGAGAATTCATTGATGCCTTGATTTCTTGGAATCCTTTCAAAGTTAACATGAAGCAATATGCTAGCTTTGGTTTATCCAAATTTAAGCTTCAAAAATTCAAATTAATTTGCAATTTTTTAACATGCATATTTATAGGAATTTCAAGGGGAATTATTATTTATTTGAATTATACAATATTTTGAATTATCAAACATTGAATTAACTAAATTTTATGTAACTTCTACAGATTTATTAACACATATTATTTTCTCAGTTGAAGCGATACAAAACCTACGCTTATCTGCTGCGCTCACGCATCTCCCAGTACCCTGAACTGGATTCATCGCTGGTGGACAGCTGTATTGGAGAAGTCGATGAGAGTGGTGCCGTCACTCTGATGGAGGCTGCCACAGTGATGGGAGGTGATGGAGGAGGAATCGTTCCACCTCCAGTCCCAGACAGAAGGGCCAGCCCCACGACCAATAGGTATAGTTATAGAGCTGCCATTTACAGTGGTACTGCCGGTGCAGGCATGAACCGTGATAATGGAGGAGATATAGGCTGACGGATGATGGGAGTATTCTCAGCATGTGTACTGTGATGGATAGAGTTGAAAAAATCAGTTGTATACTTGGTTTATTTTAATAGAAAAATACTGCAGGTATAATTGAAGTCACAACTGTTCATTTACAAACAGGTATTACAGTAAGACCAGATAATAATGTGGTATGGTTACTTGTTCTAAAGTGGCTAAGTTTTATTTTTATTGTTAAAAGAATATATTGAAGCTAAATGCTTCATTATGTTTCAGACATTACAGTAGGTACGAAAATACAGTGCATATTCCTCTCCTCTAAAGTGAACAGTGACATTACACAAGCTTCTTAAATTGTTGACTAGATTCACAGAAAGATAGGTAGCCTACAATAATAGTTAATAAGATTAGGACCAAAAATAGATCCTTGAGGTATTTCATGCAGGTTTTGGGACTTACCATTATCGAACTAAGCAGCAGCTACCTTAATGTCTGTTAAATCAAATTTCATAAAATCAAAATTCCTTCTCCTTGTGCCGTAGGAATATAATTATTTCAGGCACAGTATTGATTTGCTCAATCAGAAGCCTTAATTACATTGTGTAATGTTACCTGCTTCTCAGGCTTTATATACATCTTCAAACAACCTAATTGCTTGTTTAAACATGCAATGATATGAAAATATAAAAACAAGTAGAATTGATGTTTGGGTTCTTGTTCTCTGATTTATGGCAGAAGCCAACATCTTTCTTATTCAGCTAATTTTCTTTCGTCAACTGATCTTCCATTTTCCTATTCTAGTCTTCCTTGTGTGTCTGTTTTCATTTGCGATT